>JAXRJS010000014.1:10795000-11097500 GCA_037127375.1 Dione juno | reverse complement strand
TGCATGCAAGAAAGTTATTTTTGCCGTAAATAATGTTAGAGATTAGAGTAATTATTGAAGTTTTTAAGTTCATTTGATTATGTTGTAAGAGTAGTTTTGTAAGACTGAAGGGCAGATTAACTGCTTGTAATATGATTTTGTTAAATTGCTGGGGTAAAAAAGTAAGAGCAAAAATAAATTAATTATATTAAATAAACTAATTATAATTATAAAATAAAAAGAAATAAATTTAAAAGTTTTTAAAAACGGGGATTGAGAGTTGACGCAATTGCTATCGTAGTGTGTAAGGCACGGCCCAACTACGCAATAGCTGATGAATTTTGTTATTTAACCAAAGACAGGGCATAGCATAGCAGGGCATTGTTGTGTGATATATCCAATCTAAACCGAAACAATATCAAATACTCGACTGAAAAATTATATTCAAATTGTTATTTGTGCTCTGGTTAGACGAACCACGGCATTGGATGTAAACATAATAAAAATTAATGATTTGAAAAATCTAATTTCTATTATGAAAAACGTTATCTACAAAAAAATGACCTTATCAATGTAGTCCAAAATCTAGGAACCACCGTGAACGCCGAAATACAAGCCAACGACCTTAGAGACGTCTATCGCTTAAATAGCAGAAAATCACAAAGCAATGGTCCTATAATCGTTGAGTTTACGTCGACGATAACGAAGGATAAATTCCTCACTAACATCAAAAAGTACAACCGCATAAACAAGACCAATCGACTTAACAGTTCTCATGTTAAAATGGCGGGTAATACTCCCATATTCATCTCTGAGAGCCTCACTTCTAAAGCCAGAAAGCTATTTTACCAGGCTAGAGAATTTGCAAGGACAAACGAATATGCTTATCATTGGACATCACATGGTAAAATATACATAAAAAAGAAAGACGGAGCGCCGGCAAAACGAATATCACAAGAATCTGACTTTGAAGGTCTCAAACAGCAAGGAAAATGACTAGTCTCATTGAGTAACTTTCGACAACATATCCTAGCTGAAAACTTGTTGTTGATGTTTCAAAAGAAAATTGTTAGCCTCATATTTTTCTCAGTATTCACCTTTATTTTAAGATTACTCTTTCTGTTTCGTATATTATTGTACGTCCATGCTCACATTGCCCACACTCTACATCTCAAATACATTAGCTCACTATTTAAACAATACACACAACCATTACACAGAATGATAAAAAACAATCACAACAGACTATTATATCAGTATATTAATATAAACATTTACATATATTTATTTATACTTTCTACATCAAGAACGTTAATACAGGCTATTATCAATTCATATTCATATTTTCTGCATAGCATGCCTAATCATTTTGTCATTGATACCGCCACTTTTCCAATAATACATGATTTAAATTCGATCGTAATATTACTATAAATATAACACAAGAAGTAGACTCAGTTGATCTCATTGAATGTTTATCCCTAAGTGAAACCAGTCTTTGTTCAGAATTGTTTGACTACAATGTTCAAACTCACGGTGCAATAGCCATTATAAGTGCTAACATTAGAAGTATTAATTGTAATTTTGATATGATGATAGCTTTTATCTCCACCCTAAATTTGCGTATTGATATTATTGTTTTGTCTGAGTGTTGGACAAATTCTAATAATCCTCCACCGGATATGAACGATTACAGCAAACATTGGACTAAAACTACCCTTAACAAGAAGCATGGTGTGGTAGTATATGTACGTAGTGATATTGTGGCATGTGCTTATGAGCCCAAAATTGCTGAAGGAAATTGTTTAGTTGTCACTATTAAGCCTGACTACACAGTAATTTGCTCATATAGGCCACCAAGTTTTACAAATCCTAATCTTTACCTAGAATCACTTGACAATGTTCTAAGTAAATGCCGAACAAAACACATTATTTTTACCGGTGACATAAATATTGATATTTTACCTGAAAGCCTGTCAAAAGCGTCCCAAGAATACCTAAACCTAATGGCCATGCACGGTTTACGATCGGGTATTGACAAACCAACACGCATCAAGACATGTATCGATCATTTTATGGTTAAATGCTCAAACCCCTGGAAAACAGGTGTTTTTGAGCAGCCATTAACAGATCACTGTCCGATACTTTTATATATTTACTGCTCTAAATTACATAAAAAGGATGTAGTGCACGAAGCAGTAGTAATTGACTATATTCAAATAAAAAAATTACTCACTGATGAGTCTTGGGATAATATCTTTAAAATTACTGATACAAATATTGCAGCGGAAATAATAACGTCAAAACTATTGACAATCATTACAAGCAATACCAGTATTATAAAAAAATCTAATAGATATAGGCCACTTAAACCATGGATAACCAAAGGGATAGTCAAATGCATAAGAAAGAGGGATAGATTTCACAAAGCCACAGTAAAAACACCTGACAACATATTACTACAAAACAAATACCATAAATATAGAAATACGTGTAATTTTATAATAAAGAACTTAAAAAAACTATACTACCAAGATAGGCTAAACAAAAACAAAGGAAACTTGAAAAAAACCTGGGAAGTTATAAAAGAAGTGTGTAACATGAAGAAAAACTCACAATCCGTTGTTGAACTATTGCATATTGACGCCTCACCCACAAAGTCACTGGATAAAATCAATACCTATTTTACTGGAGTTGGAGAAGGATTAGCGAATGCATTGATGAAAAGGATGAATAAATGTGAACAGGAATTAGCAAGAGAAGCTGCCGATGATAACTCGCCACCAAATTCAATGTCTTTCATGCCTACAGATCCTTACGAAGTTAGGGATATTATACTTGGACTAAGATCACATAGCGCTCCTGGATGGGATAAGGTTTCAGCGGAAATTTTGAAACAAAACATCCTTTCTCTAACAACACCCATTACACACATGTGCAATCTTAGCTTGGCAACCGGTACATTTCCATCTATTTTCAAAAAAGCAATTGTCTGCCCAATTTTTAAGTCCGGGAACAAAGATGAGCCAAGTAACTATCGCCCTATCTCGCTTTTATCAACTTTATCCAAGATCTTAGAAAAAATTGTCAACAAGAGAGTTACTAAATATCTGGAAAAGAATAAATTGCTTAGTGTGTCTCAATTCGGATTTAGAGAAGGAAAATCAACCGAGGATGCAGTTTTGACACTTACCTCAAACCTGGTATCATATCTAGATAAAGGGGACAAATGTTTGGGAGTCTTTTTAGACCTCCAAAAGGCATTTGATACCGTATCAGTTCAAATACTTATAACACGTTTGGAGAACGCTGGTATAAGAGGTGTGGCTCTGGACTGGTTTAAAGACTACCTAACTAATAGGTCTCAGTGCGTAAGATTAGCTGGCTTTGAAAGTACTGAAGGTATATGTAGATATGGCGTTCCTCAGGGTAGCACGATAGGACCCACATTATTCCTCATATACATTAATTCTCTTTGTAAGATAGCTGATAACCTGCCTCACTTGGATCTGTTAATGTTTGCTGATGACACAGTGCTGATTTTTCATGAAGAAACCTGGGATATGGTATTTAGTCGTGCTGAGACGGGTCTAGCTAAAGTGACTTCCTGGCTAGAGAACAGTCTGCTATCACTTAATACCACTAAGACGAAATATGTCACCTTCGGCAAAACACCTTTAGGAAAACCAACTGCATCGCACATACTTAAAATACATACCTTCCCTTGCAATAGAACAGAGAGCCATGTAAGTTGTAACTGCACAGCGCTCTCACGAGTCACCTCGATTAGGTATTTAGGTGTAACGCTAGACGACCAACTGAACTGGACTACGCATCTCACGACAACAACAGCTAGATTAAGAAAACTAGTATACATTTTTAAGAACCTGCGCACAGTGGCGAATTTTACTCTTCTCGTACAAACATACCGAGCTTTGTGTGAATGCATTATTAGATACTGTATTTGCGCTTGGGGAGGTGCGGCAAAAAGCCATATGATTGCAGTCGAGCGAGCACAGCGTATGGTCCTCAAAGTACTTTTTTGCTTACCGTATCGTCATCCTACATCTTCAGTGTATGAACTGGCAGGAGTGCTGACTGCTAGAAAGTTATTTGTGTACGAAATGCTGCGTAGATACCACAAGCGAGTTATCCCTATTTTACCCATAGTACAAAAACGCGTAGAATGTTGCCCTGTCCCTCGCACTAGAACAACATTTGCAAAGAGACACTACAATTTTCTAGCTCCACGTACATATAATAAGCTTAATAAAATCCAGAATGTTAAGAAATTCAATAGTAATAAATTTAAAGTAGCTATGTTTACCTGGCTTAAGCCGATGGAATATATTGATGTAGAAAATCTTATAACACCTTAATTACACCACTAAACACTTACTCTTACACACACTCACTCACACATTCACACACACACACTCACTCACACATTCACACACACAGCATGACGTAATATCCATAAAATGATGAATAGCAAGATATCTTTTTTTTTTTTTTTATTTTATTTTATTCTTAATTTTTTTTCTTCAATATTTTGTTGATGTAAGATTAGATGTGTCATTTATTTAAGGGGAAGACACTAACACCCGCAACACAGTTTTTACTAGCGCAGGTGTTAGAGAATCCTACATTGTAACTGTATTCACTTATGCCAATAAAATATTATTATTATTATTATTATTATTACATAAAAATTACGCCACAAGATATCTATATAGATATATATGTAGTAGTAGTAGTAGTTGATCAGTGTAATAGTAGACCAATAGGTCAACATATGAAAATCAATCTAGATTGTCTTAAATGGGACTTTAAATACCAGTTGCTCTATTACATATATAATTGTGTATAGAAATATCAGCTAAACTTTGTAAGATATGACGTTACGAGAAAACATTATCTGGACATGAAAAGGTGGTAACAGCCTGGACACAATTTTTTGATGACAATGGAAATCGAACGGCAAGGTACAAAAACATATATTTATTTTAAATTATTTACCTGTAAGTGGACTATTAGCAAATAAGCTCAATTTTTCATAATCTGACGGATCATATTTCATGTAGCCTTTAGCAATTACTTTATCATTTTCTTTGTAATTAGACGATGTTATGACATTTGATAATAGTAATTGGTCAAAAAATGTAATTTTCAAATTATAAGGCTTACATTCCTCGCCAGGTACCCGTAAATTTAAGACTTTAACAACGAGCACATCTAGAGGAGGATTGAATATGTCTTCTTTGTACTGAGTCTCAGATTTTTTTAGAGATAGTGATACTTCAGACCTGTTCTGAATAAAAAATAGAAATAGTAATGGAATGTGCTTGAATTTATTTTATATAATGATTTATAATATTAAAGATTTTTCGTACCTTATTTTTTTTCATTTTAAAATACTCGAATCGCTAACAGTACTAATAATGTTGACAATATAAAATTTGACAATATGGAATTTTGTCAACAACGCGGGCTTTTCGCAAAAAAGAGGTCTAACATTTTACAGTAATAAATAATACAACCAAGGTCTCAAAAAGTTTTTAGTCACAGTCACCTTAAAATCACATTTATTATTCATTTTTGTATTTATATGTCTTATTGGAGGCGTATCCTGGTTACTCTCGAGTAACCAGGATACGCCTCCATGTACTATTGATACACGAAAACGATCGAGTGCGATTCTTTTATATTATATTAATTAAGATTGTTTTATATTATATTAAGGCCCCAGTTCTCCTTGAACAATTCCAACACTTCATCCACTCTCCTTCCAAAAAAATGGTTTGATTTAATATTGAATACTACTTACCAACGGCTTGTATCCATAATGTCATATGCTGCATTGTAATAGATGTAATTATTTATTAATATTGCTTGATTAGTGTTTTTTTTTTATAAATACATTTGTGTAGTCATTGAAAAAAATGTTGCTAGAATTTTTATTATGAATTTGCAAGTATTTTCAAAGGAATATTGCGTGAGTTTAATTTAGTATAATGTAAATAAGATTTATTCATTTTGCCGCAGTACTTTATTTTAATTTACTTTTTAACATCAATTTATGTATAGATAATTCTATCTAATATCTAATCTTTCACCACAACATAACATTGCGAAGGTGCGTTCTTAAATTTGCGTAATGGAAGGGTAGGCCATAAGTAAAGGCGATTAACGAAATGATATCTCGTTATGTAACACATTATTAATATAAATACCAAATTTTATCATAATCCGATCATTAGTCTTTGAACTATCGTCGAATAAACAATTAAATTCGGAAGAAAGTCTGAACAATGGAAAAAATCGACGCCAGATGTTTACAGGGACTCTTGCACTTTACAGAGATCCACTTGAAAATGACCCATGTCCCAGTAGGCCGATCGAAGTGACTACTCTTATATATTATAAAGAAGAAAGAGCTTGCACAGACGGTTGAAGTATTAGATATAACAATTATTAAAATTCCCCGTGACAATCTTGACGTTATAAAAGTAACATGGGTACCAGAAATGCTTACACCCTCTATAGCACGGTGTGGAGTGTTCTCGCTCGTTTTTTACCTCTATAGTGAAGACAAGGATGGATTACTAAGACTCAATGCAATGGCAAACACAAAATTCACACCGCCATCTAAAAAGCTTAAAGTCTCATAGTTGGCAGGAAAGATTTTACCTATAGTATTTTGATATTCACAACGGATCCTCTCTCATATTGAGAGATGATATAGATCAGTTTTCGTAACCAAAGAATTCTAGCAAAGTTGAAAGAAGCAATCAGTGAAAAGAAAAATTGACAAAAGGTTTTCTACCATTATTGAACAACGCGCCCGTTCACAAGAGCCGCGTTGTCCTGGCCAACCTGCACAAGTTGGGATCAACACTTTGGAACGCCCACACTACAATTCTGACCTTGCGCGCAGTGATAATAATTATTTGTTTAAGTTTACTTTTTGAAACATTTTGTACGAAGATTTACATGAGCAAATTGAAAATTTTGAAAAATGTTTAAACGAAAATTAGGGTAGCAGATATGGAAAAATTTACTTGATCTCTGTGAAAATATAAATATAAAACTGTGGGAAATGTTATTCATCATGTAAAAGAAAATAAAAATCCCAGCAAGTAGAGACGAATATTAGGTGCATTTGCGCCTGGGGTATTATAGGACCAAATCAGCTTAAAAGGATTCCCTCTTGGAAATGCGTCAAATTACCAATAAACCTGTATATTACACAGTTTTTTATTTCTCGTCACTACATCCCAACAGATTAAAAAGTGTAAGTAGCGTTGTCCTAATAATCGCGTCCGACGTTACGGTATATGATTACGCTGATTTTTATCTGTCAATATTATTTGGTTCCATTAGTGATGTCATTTATTCATAATGGTATTTTTTAGGGCTGTCAAATGTCTTGATAAGTGTTAGAATTAGTTCACTCATTATAATAATATGTTCATGAATTATTTTCCGACTATAGTCTTTAAATAAAACGCGTTTTTTTTTGCCACAGCAAAATCTCATATTCGAGCGGATATAATTTAGCGTCTTATTAATTATTTCTATCTCCCTTACTCGTTTTGCGAAAAAGAGCGTGAAGCTATACAAAAAATATCTCCTCTTTCCGTCAGGTAAAACAAACAGTGACGCTGAGTGGCCATTCAACTAGTAATATGCTTAAAATGCGGAAAGTGGCAATTTCGTTTTTCATCGTCTTATATTGTTAAACATGTACTGTTCTATTGTGCAATGTTATCTCTTTCTCACCAATCTCCTTTGATGATCTCCATAAATATGAACATTGGCGAAGTGATATGTGCGCAACTGGCTTGTTTAGAACGCCATAATTAAAGCCTTTTTTTTCTTAAGGCTTGTAAATGCGATTGACGCAGACCGCAAGGCAAACATGCCGTACAAATGAACGCTACTGTGGGACTCACCGGTAAATAAACCCGATATTACCCACTAAAAACCAACGGACACCTCTCCACATACATGGAGACCCCGCAGGATCGCTTGCGCATGCAACTACAATGACTCAGTGGAAGGCCGTCTTGCGGGCCACCGTCACCTTTAAGGTTTAAAAAGTAACCCCACTGGGGCAAAGGCAGTTGGAGAAGCGCATACTGCCTACTTCCACTCCCTGAGCCTGCTTTAACGCTGGATTTTCGCAATCACTCCGTGGCTTCCTTCCTGTCATAACAGATTCGCAGAAGATCATTGTATGCCGGTGACGCTTCCTTACGCGCAATCTGGTACAGGTATTTATTTACCAAAGAATCCGTGACAAAATCAAATATTCTTTTAATGTCCTCTGCTAACCCTGTTAACAAGATACTGTTATTAAATATAAATTTATTGAAAATATACTATATTCTTAATATTTAAAATAGATATCAAATAAAACAGTCTTGCATATAAAAATATGCATATTAATATATTTTTCTATTTCATAGTGATCATTTTATTAATACAGATTTGTGCTACGAAGTCTGTTAGTAATTTTGTAAGTAAAGCATTTTATATAAAATATTTATTTACTTATACAATATTTTAATCAAAGCAACATACTTAATTATAAAGATTTAAATGTATATATTTAAATGTTATAACCCTTTGGTAAACATAAAATAGAGCTTCACTCAGTAATTTTTCCATTGATCATAATACCTAAATAATTCATCTCAGGTTCTAGCTGTTTTTTTAGCGTTATACTAAGTTTATTATTGCAGGGCCCATATAATGTTGTTGTCAAAAAACACGAGATTTGTAATGGACCAAAAAGGAATAATTTGACCGATGTTGCCTTAGATATATCAGCTGATAGGATATCTGGAGTATTTAATATAAACTATTTTGCGAATACCCGTATTGATGAGGTCAGTTTTACTAACAATATTAAAGGATAACAATTATTCCTTTTTTGTATGATATACACTTAGTGTAGTGCTTAAGAGATTAAGCACTCATCCCGCTAAAAATTTATATATATTTATTTGTATTTACAAAAAATCACTCCCATTGACAAATGACAACAATTCATACTTTTTTATATGTAATGATAAAATGTCTTGTGTGCAGTGTGTGTAAAGCGCTTTTTGGCTCGTTAGGCCAAAATACTTGCAAACTTAACACAGATAAAAAAAATATTTTAAGATATTATAATATCAAGAAAAAAGCGGGAATGGCTATGGTCTATCAAATAAGGCTGTAGTGGCTCAGCGGCACAATGTCCGTCTATAAACGCGACGGTTGTGGGTTTGATTCCAGTCAGGGGAATGAATTGTTACATTCCCCCGCTTTGTTAACAAGAAAAAGTGCATCGTTGGGTTCCACTAATCAATACGTATAAATAATAATCCACATCTTATATAACAATACATCAAATATTTTAACATTTTTAGATAAAAATAGTAGTATACAAATTGTCGGGAGATATTAAAAAAATACTATGGACTTACAAGTTGACCGATCCCTGTAAACACTTTGCAGCTGCTGCTTTGATAAATGCTTATTACAAAGCGCCTAACTGTCTGGTGAAAAAGGTTTGATATTTGTATTCCTTGCTCTATATTGTTTTATTATTTAATTATTTAAAGTATAAGTTATAATATGTATGCTTATATCACAATATTAAATAGTTTACTAATTTCCTCGTTGTTTAATGTACCCAGTAGATGCCATAACGTGGATAATAGAAGAATTAATTACTTAAATTAGAGTCTTCTTATTACTTCAAGAAACGCAGTAGGTAAAATAAATAAAATAATGCTCCAGCGGCTGCACTGTGAACGAGATGGCTTTGCGTTCGATCCACATTCAGGGGAATTAAGTATTTTCAATTTCCTCCTCTGGCATTGAGTTCCGTCACTGAATACGCAATATATCTAAAGCAGGCTGAAAGTGTGTGTCTATCCAGCTATAAGGGTGAAGTGAACAAATATATAACTTTTCTTTACATTTCAGGGGACTTACAGAACTTTTGTTAATTTTGATGAAACTGCTAAAATGTTTATGGGAAATCAGTTCTTTTATGGTGAATATTTATTAAGAGTTTATATGACGTCTAAGGAAGGAAATATAATGTGCTTGAAATTATTTAATGAATATGGCAAAAAGGACGATTGATTGTAAAACAAAAGTTTATGTGCATGCGTTCGACAGTTAGATATCAACCTGATATCGATTGTCGAGCGAGTAGAGCAAAAATTTTAAAATATAGATTTTTATTTTCAAGATTAGCTTAGATTTTTTTTATATTTGTTAATATAACGTTTCACAGCAAACTTATTTTATCGCAACAATTTAAATTACTGAAAAGAAGTGTAGAAGTGATTTGGCATGCTAATAGTTCAAAGCCTTATAAACAATATATATACGATAGTTTTTATCTTGATTTGCAATGCAAACTTTGAACAAAAAATAAAAATAAACTGTTAAATTACGTCGATTACTTGCAAGTAAAGGTAGTTTTATTCCATTCTCACTTATTAATAGTGGCAAATAGTTTTTTTTTTATTATAAATTTTATAACATAAAAACATTTATATTATAAAATTTATTTTAAGTATTGCCACAGTTTTGCTAGATGTCACAGTAATAGTTACAAATCATTTGATTTACAATTACTTCTTCTTCTTTTCTTTATATATGGTGTTTTGAGCGTGCCAGTTGAGCACATTTCACTTCGCCAATGTCACGTTGAATGGAGAACACACAAAGGAGATTGTACGGTAAAAAAGAGATATTATTACACAGATTTACAATTTATTTTATTTCCAGGAACAACAACAGATACGGTAAAAAAGAGATATTTTTACGCAGATTTACAATTTATTTTATTTCCAGGAACAACAACAGATTATATCGTTATTCCAAATTTCCATTATTTAAAAATTGTCAAATATTTATTTGTATTAATGTCTATCTTAAATATCTAGAAACCATAGATGAAATTGTCGTAGTAATAAAGTATAGAAAAGTTAATTATGTGAAATATTTTAAAAATATAAATGTTAGTTAAAAAACTATCCAGTAGATATTTTGTCCGTATGTTTGTTTGTTTATTTGGGAATAACTTAAAACCTAAAAAAAAATAAAAAATCGATAAAATCAAATTACTTTCATTACTGTTTATAAAATTTGAGTTGTGAATAAATTTTGACGCTATAGTTTTTTTACTTAAAACCTAAATAAACATATAGAATAGCTTAATAGTCGCCCTGGCGTTTAATGAAGTATCCGTAAAAAAAATAGACGTATTTTTATTACGTCGATTACTAGCAAGTGAAGCTTAATTATATAATAGATTTTGTCGAATAAATTACTTATTTTCCATGTAATATGAGCATTATTGAAGTTCAAATAACGTTTTTTTAGTATAATATTAATATTATTCTAAGCATTGGTGACGTTAAAAAAAGAAAATGTACAACAAAGTAGGGCGGTGTGTTTTAAACACACCGCCCTACTTTGTTGTACATTAATATTAAATAAAACATAATTAAAACATAATTAAAAAATAATTAAAAAATTTATTATGGCATCATAATTAAAAAAAATGATATATAATTTTTTTTTATTTTTAAAATAAAAAAAATATATATATATATTTTTTTTTTATTTTTAAAATAAAAAAAAAATATATATAATTTTTTTTAATTATGATGCCATAATTAATTTTTTAATTATGTTTTAATTATGGCCAATAAATAAAAAAAAACTGAAATCTACGATGTTTCTATTTTTGTAGAATTATTTATTGAGGTTATTCTGTTTTTTAAATAGTATAAAATAATGTGTAACTGTTGAAAGGAATACACAATTTTGTAAATCTGGAAATATAAAACATATTAGCTTTTATTTTAATTCCGACCATCTAAGACGTTTTCGCCATCCATAACAGTAGTGACAACGATCCTGCGGCATCGCATATTAGATGATTAAAGGTGATTTGAAAAATATACATGTATTTATTACTTGCACACTTTACTCATACATTTATTACTTGAACACTTTACTCATAAATTTATTACTTGCACACTTTACTCCCAGAGGGGTAACAAGAGAGAGAACTATTAACTATTCATTTGGATATTTCTATATTTTATGTTATATACATGAATTAATGTGAAGGTTCAAAATCTACTGTTTATACATATATTCTATTATATGTATTTGAATTTGATATTTAAGAGTATGAATTTGGAGCTTAAAATATATGCATATGTTCGATATTATGTTTAGTCATTAAGGTTATAAATTTTTACCAGGGTCAGCTTTATAATAGGAGTTTCGCTTGCTGTTCTGAACTATAATTGCACTTATTTTACCCTTATTTAAATTTATAGGTAGTTTATAGGTATTTTAGGTTTTTTTAGTAGAGTAATAAATAAATAAAGTGTATAGTAGGTATATAATACTTTTCAAAATAAATATATTAATATGTTGTACAATGACAAACATGTAAAACTAAAATGTTGCACGTTAGCGTCGAAGGTAGTCGTAGTCAAAATTAATTATTTATCTACAGTATTGTAAAAAAAATTACATAATGTAGGGAACTATTCTTAGGATACTGTACCTCAAAAGAAAAAGGCGGTACCCTTATAGGATCGTTTAGTGGTACATTTATCTATCTGTCTGTTTTTTTGTCAATACAATTTTCTCAAACGTGGAGGAATCAAGCAGAAATTAATATCCAATATCCATTGTCATTTAGAAGTTTGACTTTATCTATCCGAGGCATAGATAAAATCCAACTTCTAAATTAATAAAATCAAAGATAACAGCGTTTATGCTTAATTTTTGTGCCTATAAGGTACTATGAAATATTATTATAAATATTCTGAAAATAGGATCTTTCTCGATCTACTTCGATATATCCTAGAAAAAAGAATGACAAAGTTATAGTGTAGTTCGTTTCCGTAAATTTAAGTTTGTCGACTCTTGTTAGTTGTACTTCATTGGCGTAGACTTATGAAATTTGACGAGAACTTACAGTAACACAGAAATAACTATTACATTTAATGTTCAATTCATACAAAATGAGTGGATACGACCGCAAATTGTTTGTAGTTTGTAAGTATTTTCCTCAGTGGAATATCACAAAATAGGTACGGAACCCTCGGTGCGCCAGTAATACTCGCACTTGACGGATATTTTTGTCTAGTGCTGTTTCCTTATATTTATTATTGAAAATTGTTTAATGAATAGACAATTTTTTTTACTGTTTTATTATTGATGATACTTTAACTTTCCTTGCGAGTAACCGGCGTAATTAAGTATTAATATTGATACTTTATTGAAAATATTTTAATAATTTCATGGTAGAGTGTGAACGCTTTTATAATAGTATAAAACGTTAGATGTTCTACATCACGATTTAAAGAAAATGTGAAAAACCGTTTGTGTCTTAAAGGTTATTGCCTAATTTATTTATTTATTGTTTATTGGTCCACAAAATAAAAAACAATCACATAAACGTAAATAATTTTAATTTTTTTCGAAATGCAGCTTAAAATGTAGTGAACTATTGAATATAGCACCTAGATCTCGAATGCTTGTGACTGCATGTACAGGCAAATTATTAATGTCATATGTCCCTTTCAATATAGACTTTTCTAATAAAATTTTAAAAGAAACATTTCATTGGATTAATATACATTTCATTAGAATTCCACCAGTTAATAATACCGTTGACATCAACTTGTAACTTTCTTTATCAGATTCGTGATAAACAACACGATAATTTTTTAAGTCACCAGGGAATATATTAAAATTTGATTTAATAACGTTACATAAATCATTGACAAATATTTGAAAAATGGGTTAAGGTCCTTGGAGACGTCCAGAAATTTTACACTCTTCTGATTTAAATGAATGATATTTAAGTACGCCTCAATCCACCTTTACAAGCAGCCATGTATACCTGTTATCAATTTTATTTCATAAAATATTTTGATTCACGACATCAAAAGCTTTCTTAAAATCATTATATATAGCGTGACCCTCTTTTTATCTATCTAATCGTTTTGCAATGTCAGTTACCTAAGCAACCAAGTTAGACGTCGTAAACCTACCAGGTAAATCCCGTGTTGGTTACAATTTTTATGTCTTTGTACATGAATGTATATTATATTTTTATACAAAAATATAATATATTTTTTTTAACAATTGATTCCAATATTTTACCACAGCTCAACAATTGTGAAATAGGACCATAATTAGTCACATCATTTATGTCACCACCCTTAAAAATAGGTATAAGGCGTTTTTCCACATAGATGGAAATATAATAAGCAACAGCGTAACTTGTAAACACCATTGATTTTGGGGGACATTTGAATTGTAATATAATTTTGAATTTTGGGATCCAGCGTGCACCAATTCTTTTCTTTTCAAGGCGATGATAAGGCGAAGATGCGTCTGTGTAGACGAGGACAAGATTAGACCAATTTTCACGAACCAGATCTTGTAATTTTATAATGATGTCAACAGCTCCTTTGGTTAAGGCAAGGATTGTGACATGAGAGGCATGATGTACGAGAGCTATCTATGAGGTACGAAATATTGGATTAAACGAATTGTGGGACATGGGACGAGGTAAAGAGGTAAATTTCAATAAACTATTGAGTAAATATAGTGTAGGCTTATCACGTGGGAGGAGGTCAGCTAACTAGCAGCTCCTCTACCGCAACTTTCTGTTGTAGAAATCTTTCCCCTTGATATCAGAAATTTTTAACCGTCTCTTAATAAATCCCTTCTTATCACATTACGGTTTTTTTAATATATTTTTTATTCTTCTTGTTAATACACAATCCGCAATTTATGTTATTGATTATTTTTATGTATATATGATTCAATTTATTACTGGAGCGTGCTTCGAAGGCACTAGTAAAATTGTTTCGAAAATGGGGTTGGTAGTGGAACGAGGTCGGACAGAGGAAGTGAGCGTTAATGCAATTTAAAGGGGCCCCTTTAAACCTGCATTTGGATCGCGCTCCTCTGAGCTGGTTGGTTGGCAATCCATGGAATGATAAGTAGTTTCTTCTCATTAGCGTTTTCCTAACAATGCGTTGCGTCCGATGCTACGACAATTACGGTATATGATTACGCTGATTTTTATCTGTCAATATTATTTGGTTCCATTAGTGATGTCGTTTATTCATGATGGTATTTTTTAGGGCTGTCAAAATTATATCTTGATAAGTGTCTTAGGATTAGTTTATTACTTATAATGAATGGAATAAATAATTATATGTACTTAAATTGTTTTCAGACGATAGTATTTAAATAAAGCGTGCCGTTTAGTTTTGCTATTGCAATCTCTCATATTCGGGCGGAAAGAACGTAGAGCTAAAAAAATATCCCCGAATAGGACAGATGTAGAAGGGTTTTCAAATTATGCCGTCGCATTGGGCTTGGCCATTCTACTGGTAATACGGAACTTTTAAATATGCGGAAAGTGGAAATTTAGGTTTTCGTTGGCTTGACGCAATGTTTTTCTAGCTATCCAGCTATACACAGAGGAAAATTTAAAGCACAAAATTATTAATTTTCTTTTTACATTTCTCTGCTCATTGAAATAGTATGGTAGCCTAAAAGTCACAAATCCCATATTCCCATGCTCAGGATGATTGAGTGTTTAATAGTAAATAAGTCAGGTACATTAATATTACATGTTGAAAATCGGTAAGAGTTGACACTGCTCCACTTTGGGTAGACAAAAACAAATGTTTTTTGAATATCCTCTGCTAACCCTATTAACAAGGTACTGTTATTAAATACAAATTTGTTGAAAATATACTGTACTCTTAATGACATACTTACAATAGATATCAAATAAAACAGTCTTTTGCATATAAAATATGCATGTTAATATATATTTTTATTTGTTAATAATAATTTTCTTAGTAAAAATTAGCGTTACGAAGAATGTGAGTAATTTCGTAAGTACGATATAAAATGTTTATATAAATATTTTTATTCTACATAGTTTTAAATAATATTACATTACATTTGTCAAAGAAAACTACGTAATTATGATATTGGTTTAAATTAACAACAATTATATCACTTAGATATAACTCTTATGAGAGAGTTTCACTCAGGTATTTTCTCATTTCCATGGAGTGCCTCTCTATCTCCAGCGGCTGTTAGATGACTACCTCCAAGATAGAGTAGTCATATGGATTGGGGGAAATCGCCGGATCGGTCGACGAAGTGTCGGTTGTGGGGTTCCACAAGGGTCGGTTTTGGGCCCGTTACTGGGGAACATCGGTTACGATTGGCTCCTGCGCTGTCGTCTCCTGGGATGAGTATCATCTGTTACGCGGATGACACTTTGGTCACGGTCCGAGGTCGATCCTACCAGGAGGCGGCACGCTTGGCTGAAACCGGCACGCGTCTTGTTATTGGCCGCATCGAAGCGCTGGGTCTGAAGGTCTCTATGCCTAAAACTGAGGCCCTACTTTTTCATGGCCCTCGCAAAGGGTCCCCACGTAGGGCTACTTTGCGCATCCAGGGCCAGGAGGTGGAGATACGGCCCCAGATGAAGTATCTGGGACTAACCCTGGATAGTCGATGGTTTTTTAAGTCGCACTTCGTTCAGCTTGCACCTAAGCTTGTGAACGCCACCGGGGCCTCGGTAGATTACTGCCAAATATCGGAGGGCCCGATTTTACATGTCGACGTTTGCACGTCGGTGTGTTGAAATCCATGGCACTTTACGGCGCTCCTGTGTGGGCCGATGCTCTCTCTGTTCATAACAAGACCCAATTGCGTAAAGCGCAGCGGGTCATAGCGGTTAGAGCTATTCGTAGATACCGGACAGTGTCGTGGACGGTGGCTACACTCCTGGCGGGCGATCCGCCTTGGGAGCTGCAGGCGGAATTGATCGCCAGAGTTCACGCATTCCGTGCAAGTGAGCGGTCGCGAGGTGAGCAACCATCGAGTGAGGTTATCGGGCGGATCAGGAAGAGAGCAGACGAAGCCCTGATCCGGCGATGGAGGGAGGACCTGGGTTCACCGGTGGCAGGATTGGCGACGGTGGAGGCGGTTCGCCTCCACCTAGAGCGCTGGTTGACAAGGGGGTTTGGCGTCCTGATGTTCAGACTGGTGCAGGTATTGACGGGGCATGGTTGCTTCGGCAAATATTTGCATCAGATTGCGCGTCGGGAGATGTCGCCAGCATGCCACGAGTGTGTTGCTTCCGTTGATTCGGCGCATCACACTCTGGCTGAATGCCCCGCTGTGGCTCCGCAACGCCACGCCTTGATGGCTGTAGTGGGTAGGGATCTCTCACTGTCTAGTATGATGGAAGCCATGCTGGAGAGTGAGAGGAACTGGTCTGTAGCAGTCTCCTGTGAATCTGTTATCGCACAGAAGGAGGCCGCGGAACGTGCGCGCGAGCTTAGCGTGGACGCAGATCTGCTTCGCCGTCTCGCATCTCCAACTTCCCTGACCCTAGAGGAGCTACTGCAGGGAGGTCATGAAGATCTTCCCGCAAGTCATCGAGGCTGCGGGCGCCCTGGAAGATACCCTGGGGCTCCCCGAAGGCGATAGTGGCCCACGTTAGGTGGGCCTTCCACCGAGGTGCTGTAGTGGCATGCGCAAGCGATCCTGCAGCATCTCATATAGGTGGAGAGGGTTTCCGCTGAGTTTTAGTGGGTAGTGTCGGGTTCGATGAGTCCCACAGTACCATTCCTCTGTAGGACACAAGTGTACTACTCAGGGATGGTCTGCGTAAAAGCAATTCCCAGCGGAAAAAAAAAAAAAGAAAAGGTATTTTCTCATTAATCATATAAATATCTAAATAATTCATCTAAGATACGAATAGATTTTTTCTTTGTGCATCTCCAGCGTTATAGAAAGTTGGAAATTGGAAATCATACGTAATACTATCCCATTTTATTTTAATAGTTAAGAACCTTTGGATGAACTAATGATTTCTTTGAATGAATAAGCTCCGTTTATTATACTAAATTGTTTGCTTAACAAATAGTTGTTTTATTATGGCAGGGCCCTTATAATGTTGCTGTTAAGAAATACGAGATATGTAATGGACCAAAAGGAAAGAATTTGACAGAGTTTGCCTTAGATATGTCAGCCAATGGAACATCTGGAGTATTCAATATGAACTATTTGACGAATACGCTTATTGATGAGGTCAGTTTTACTAACAATATCGTAGAAGGCTAGTCCTATTAAAAACAAATAGAACTTTTTGAAAGTAGTGCTTAAAATTATTCACGCTACTAGAAACATATAATATACAAATTGACAAACTCACACTTTTTAATATATGATGGATATATGATGTCGTGTGAACATAAAGGAGTTCTTAACGAGGTTTTTATGGAGCATTTATCAATGTAGTAGAACAATATTTGGTATATGTAGTAAAATATTTTTATAAAATTTATGTGTGTTTGTTTGTGCGCTTGTGCGCATTAATCTCAGCAATGGCTTAACCGATTCAATTCAGCTTCAATTAAATTGTAATTTGGTAAACTTTCCTTAACAATTAACATTGAGAGTTGATTTTATTTTAATCGGTTCTCGTCGATAAATAAAAAAATAAAATAATTTAAAGTATTTTATAGTAAATAAGTGTTAATAAAAATGTACTCTTTGACTAAATCATAATAAATTATATTATATATATAATAAACTATTATCATATATAGACTTCAGTTTTTTTAACTAACAGAAAACATTTTGTCATTTGTAGATAAAAATAGTAGTATATAAATTGTCGGGAGATACAAAAAAAATACTATGGACTTACAAGTTGAGCGATCCCTGTAAACACTTTGCAACTGCTGTTTTGATAGATGCTTATTACAAAACGTCTAGCTGTCTGGTGAAAAAGGTTTGCTATTTGTATGGCTTCCCCGTCTTGGGGAATTATTTTTATTAACCTCGCTCTGGTAACAAGCAATGTGTGTAAATATTTAGTAGTACAAAGTATAAATCATAATAAGTATATTTACATCACAGTATTATATACTTTAATAGTTTTAATAATTTTGCTCGTTAATTTTGTCTTGCTCTTTCTATTATTATTAAAAAAAACATAAACTAATACCTCCATTTTCCACATCATGTGGTAATGGAAATAATTTCTAGACACTTTTTATTACTCCAAGTAATGCAGTAGGTAAACGGACATAAACCGATATAAAATTTGGCTTCTTGAGAGGCGTTCCAGCGTCGGACTGCATACGGGATTGTTGTGGGTTCAATCCTCATGCAGGGGAACGAAATATTTCAATTCCTTGCTCTGACAAGACGAAGAGCGGCGTTGAGTTCCGCCACTCAATATGTTATAATATACCTTTTATTACATTTCAGGGAATTTATAAAAGTTTTGTTAATTTTGATGAAAGTACTAAAATGCTCATGGGAAATCAGTTCTTTTATGGTGATTATTTATTAAGAATATATGTGACGTCTAAGGAAGGAAATATACTGTGTTTGAAATTATTTAATGAATATGGAAAGAAGAACAATTGATGTTTTCAAATAAAAGTTTTACTGAAATTAGAAAGCCTTTAATTTAATATTAAGCCTTATTATAAGTACTCGTGATTAGAAATATTTTATTTTACAGACTCCACGTACGCATTATACATTTTTGTGTGAAAGACTAACGAACTTTCACAGTCTTAAATTTGCTCATTTATAGAATTAGAAGTTCTAAATCTATAATTATATAGTAGGTGCTTTATTCGAATATGATGTACTCGTATAAAAATGCGACTTTAATTTGGAGTTAAAATTACATATACATGTCCAGGTTTCAATTTAAAATGTGACTTATAAATTAACAGACAGAAATATATACATTTGATATTTGTATACAATCAGGTCACATATTCAACCATTATAAACATTCAATAAGATTATCAATTTACAAAAAAAAATAAAAAAATATTGTGTCTTTACATTGAATCTTTTTACGATAAAATTATGTAGGGAGATGTAAATAAAAACACTTACAGAATATGGGTAAATGACTTTTACTGTATAGCTTTTACTATTAGATCAGGGCAGGATCTAGGCTATTATTTATTTTTAAGACTGGCACACCGGATATATAATCATAGTACGTTAGCTGAACTATAAGAAATAATGAAATGCTGCCATAGCAAAAAATATTGAACATGATAAGCATTTTCCATTCACATGAAAATCATGAACCTGGAACACCTGATATAGAACCATAAAAGTGAGCTAAACTATAAAAAATAAAAAAATATCGGTAAATCCGCAAATGAAAATCAAGTGGCAATAATCCACGCTAACGAAGCCTATTTATTAACATGTTGATAATGACGAACATGTTAAACTTATAACGGCACGTTTGCATGTAAGATTATAAATATAAAACACAATTGAATTTATCGATGTGTTACCAACCAATATCAAAGACTTATTTACAGCTCTACATAATAAAATTAGATATAGGAAAAACAACTTCATTTATAATATTAAAATTAAATAATTATTTTCTTTTATTTTCTCTCATAAATAATATGTTTACATGAATTGTAGTCTTATCATCTATTGGTACAATGATCCGCACAGTAAATTACAAAAAATCTGTTAATTATGTGATACAGGAGCCTAAACTAAAATCCCTTGTGTTGTAGTTATCTTGGGTCTCGCCTCTTAAATTGCTCTGAATGGTTATAATATATACTATAAATATAAATAAGATCTTTTGCGCACTTTTATGTTATTCTTAAATTTTATTTCAATCATGAACCATGTTGAATGAATCATGAGGTCATGTGTAAAGATGTTATAAACAGAAGACTCAGACCCTGAGAAAGCCCCTTCCAGATCTGCTTGATGGGAACCGTAAGAAGCGGATGTTTAACAGATACTGTTCTACCGGTCAGCAAATTACACGGGTTTTGGGAGAGTCACAATCCCGATGTCTTTGCTCGGAACATAACCTCACCTTAAAAATTTCTTTCTACATTTTTTTATAGCAGCTGTCGGTTGCGGCAATCCTTTCCCTGGATATCAAAATGGCACAATATTTTTTTGTCACTTTAAGTTTTTTTAATACATATTTTTTCTTCTTTTAGTTAATACACAATCCGCAATTTATATATTATTGATTATTTTAATGTTTGTATGACTATATAATTCAACTCATTTCATTTCTTGAGTGTACTTCGAGGGCAATAGTAGAATAATTTCGAAAATGGGGTTGGTAATGGGTAGAGTTCGGACGGGTCGCACTGCTCTGAGCTCATCTGTAACGCAATGGGGCCGGCTTGTTGGTTGGTAACGCGATGGCTAATCCATGGAATCCTAAATAGTTTCTTCGCATTAACGTTACGTAACGGTACGGTACGATATATGATTACACTGATTTTTATCTGTCAATATTATTTGGTTCCATTAGTGATGTCATTTATTCATGATGGTATTTTTTAGGGCTGTCAAAATAATATCTTGATAAGTGTCTTAACTACTAATATTAGCATAAGGCTCGAAAGGTCTCGAATAATAAAGTCTACGCTCCGACCAGTATCCGCCCAAATCAAAAACTCCGAGAGCTTTCAACTCAAACTTCAAAACCGCTTCGAAGCCCTTGAGAACTGCGTAGATGTGGACGATTAAAATAACAAGATGGTGAATACAATCCGTACAGTAGGGTCAAAGTTTTTCAAAATCTATCGTACCAAAACAAAGAAACTCTCAGACGAGACACTCTGACTCATGGAACAGAGACGCGAGATGAGGCTACAGGACTCAGAAGATGCCAATCATTATAGGCAGCAAAATAGGCAGATTTCTAAGTTCTTAACACGCGACCTTCGCCGGCTTAGTACAAATCGTATTAAAGAGGCTATTGAGCGAAAACAGGGCTCTAAAGTGTACGCAAAAGAACTGTCTATTGGGCAAAGCCAACTGACTGACTGAAAACTGATGACGGTAGCATTGTTTCGAGTAGATCTGAAACCTTGAGGGAGATAGAGAGTTTCTTTACAAAATTGTACTCCACGCTAACACCAGTTGATATCTTGGCTAAAGATCCGAGAGCCAAGCTTACCCGACTCTACATCGAAAATATCCCGAACGTCAACCTGTCTGAAATTAGTATGGCTCTTAAACAACTTAAAAACAAGATGCCAGGTAGAGTAGGAATCACTACACAACTTCTGAGAGCGCTTGGCAGGCCGATACTTAAAGCCAGAATCTCTTTAATTCCGTTATTTTTGAAAGGAAAACGCCGAAAGTATGGAGTGAGAGGTGAGGTTGTTCTGCTTTTCAAAAAGGGTGATAAAACTCTTAAAGAACTATAAGACCAATCTCACTTTTGAGCCATGTTTACAAGTTGTTTTCAAGAGTCATCACGAATCATCCCACCAGTAGGTTTGACGACTTCCAACCTCCCGAACAAGCCAGTTTCCGGAAAGGCTATAGCACCATAGGTCACATTCATACGCTGCGGCAAATTATACAGAAGTCCGAAGTATAACTTCCTACTTTGCTTGGCGTTCGTGGACTATGAAAAAGCCTTTGATTTGATCGAGACTTGGGTAGTGCTTCAGACTCTCCAACGGTGCCAAGTAGACTACAGGTACCTCGAAGTGTTAAGGTATCTATACGAAAACGCCAATATTTCCGTCCTATTACAGAACCAGAGCTCTAATCCTATCGAACTACAGCGCGGTATGAGACAAGGAGATGTTATTTCTCCGAAACTGTTCACTGCGGCGTTGGAGGATATTTATTTTCAAAGGTAGATTAGATTTTTTACGTATTTGTCAATATAACGCTTAATTTTTAGCAATCTATAAAATTAAGAGCACCAATTTCACATACGTTTATACTTCTTTCCACATGTGGTTTCGCCTACCTGCTGATAAAATATCAAATTTCTGATAGGAGCCATCGCGGCGCAGCAGCACAGTATCTGACTATAAGCGCTGCGTTTTTGGGTTTGATTTTCAGAGGAATAAATTATTTTCATTTTCCTCGCTCTGGTAAAACCATGGCGTTGGGATCCACTACTCAATCGCTCGAATGGTGGAAACGGGGGACTTAAAACTAGGTTCCCTCTGCCTACCCTGCTATATGCAGGATAGAGCGTGAAGCTAAATAAATATGACAAATTTTTTAAATGATGATGATGATGTATGTACTTAAATTATAATTATATCAGTCATTAGCCTATCGTCTGCCTGCCCACTGCTGGACATAGGCCTCTCCAATGGCTCGCTACTTAGCTCGATCTTCAGCTCTTCGCATCTAACTACTGCCAGCTACTTTGCGTATGTCGTCAATCCACTCAGCTGGACGTTGTCCTACACAAGGCTTGCTGAATCGCGGTTTTCATTCCAGAACATCGCAGCGGTCGTGGTAAAGATTTGATTAAGTTGCCTATACGCTGGCCAACCCAGCCGTATTCTTTTGAGAGCTTCCACCTTGAAATTATTTCTACCTGCACACTTGGCCAAGGTAAACATATTCCCGAACAAATTCAAATAATGTTATTCAAGGTAAGAATATATGATTCATTTTTTGAACGTCAAAGACATTACCACCGGTTAATACTGACACCATAATAACAATGTCGTCTTACAATCTCAAGTGTGAGGGGTACTTGCCATCTATGGTGAAACCACGTCCTTTCCTGTGTAGCGTCTTGAACATATCCTCTAAAGCGTGGTGAACAATTTGGGGCACATTACGTTCCCTTGTCTCAGTCCTCGATGCAGGTAAATAAGATTAAACAACTGATACTGTACTTGGACGGTCATATTCGCTGCGTCATAAAGGCTTCTCAACATTTGGATATATTGCCAATCCAGTTGGGTCCATTAGCTAGTAGTGAATATTTAGAGTACCTCGTACAAGACAATGATCACTTCCGGTGTTGAACCTAGAGATCAACAAAAAGACCTGTCCCTAAATATTTGTCTCTTGTCTGCTATAATGAAGTCTATCTCATTTCGTGTCACAGTGTCAGGGTTTAGCCACGTCCACATCCGTTTTGGATGTTTTTTCAAAAAAGAGTTAGTTAAAAACAGGCCCCCTTTTCTCCAGGAAATTGATGAGCATGTGCCCCCTATGCTTCCTACTTCTAAATTCGTGTGGCTCTACTACTGATTCATTGTTAATTTGCACTCCCATTTTGGCATTACAATCCATGATAACGTGGTCCTTTTAGGTAGTATACAAGGCCTTGGAAATGTCTTCATACATTTTTCCACTTCATTATCTGAGAGTGCTTAAGTTAGTGTAAACTCGAATTACCTTGAGATCATTTCTTTGGGTAAGTCTAATCACAAGGTACGCTACCTTAGTCGACACACTTGATATTTCGATAATGCTTTCAGAGAGGAATGGTGCACCAAAAACCCGACACCGCCTTGGGATGGTTGGTCTCCTTCTCTGAAGTACATAAGATGACCTGACTCTTAAGTTACAGTATCCTCCCATTCTTGTCAGATTTCGCTTAACCCTAAGATGTGTCATCTTATGTTGGTCACCCTACTTCCAGCTGCGCTAGATTTTCGTCTAGCCGTAGCGTGCATTCGTTATACGTGGCCAGAGTCGGTTGGTATCGTAGCCCAGGGATTCTTAGCACCCCCTGCCCCTCAGTTATAATAGATACCGTCTTGACCTGTAATAGCGGGGCAACCGGTAACTGGGGGCCGGTGCGAGTGGTTAATTTTTTTTTAAATTAATAAATTTTAGTTAATTTATTATTTATTTATTTATTATTAGTTGTTACTCGTTTCTTGAAATTAACTTAATTATGTTTCACTTGAGTATTTAAGGCACACATATCTTCTAAGGTTTGAAACCCACTAAATAGTTAGGTAATATTTAAGGTTACTTTATTAAATAAACATTAAATAAACAAAATGAAAAATCACTAACTACGGCCAACAATTAATAAAGTCACAATACAATAAAACCAAGAGTTGTATACATCTTCCAAAAGTTTCACAATACTTTTCTATTATGTCAAGGCTTAGATATTCAACTTAGTGTTTGCTCTATGGGGTCTGTATGTTGTTTGTTGATGTTGATATTGATGTTTATTTAGTTATAAAAAAAAACGGCGTCTAGCCTTTTCCTAAACCTTTTTCATTATGCGTAGCAATGCGAAATCAGCATATAACCGGAAAGTCGTTGTTATGGTCCAGAGATCCAGAGTACGAACGATATTTTTCAAAACATTGCTATCGAGGTACTTGTTCTCATTAAATACCATTTATTATAATAAGAATATCGAGCAAACGCCCCCCGCTACTTCACGTCAAAAATAGACAAGTGAAATTTAAATGATATCGTTGTTTAGAAATTCAAATTTGATATACCTTGGCGAGTTAGTTCCGGGAATTACTGTACAAATTGATGGTATATGTACAGTACAGTTAATACAATAAAGTAAAATATATTCTAATTACATATAATTTTAATTATACATATTATGATCTTTAGTGTAAAATAATTATTTTGTTTTACGAATTTAATAATATTATTTATTATAAATTATTTATTTTTTATAAAATTAAAAATAACCATAATTTAAAGGTTTATTATTATCACCATTACACCTTATTAGTTATATATATATATATATATATATATATATATATATATATATATATATATATATATATATATATATATATATATATATATATATATATATATATATATATATATATATATATATATATATATATATATATATTGAAACATGTTAATTATTGTCATTATTAAAGCTCCAAGTACCAACTATTATTATAATATTAATAAAGTAACAAAATCATTTTCTATTTAGAAGCTAAATAGATAAATCAAGCCATTTTCCTTAAAATCCGTAGAGATCTGAGATTGGAGAAAAACGATTAAACTACCATTTTACTGTATTGGCAGTAACGGATTTACAAAAATACTGCCTTTAAAATTTCTGCTCAATTCACTAAGACTAGAAGATAAGTACAATTAAACTTACAAGACGTGTATTTGTAAATTTCTCTCTAGGTAGCGGTGAAACTCAACGAAAGTTTCTAAAGGGCAGTTATTATGTTATGTACTAATAAAATATTGTGACTCTACTTATCATATGCGAGATTTACCGTCGACAGTATTGTGTCTTTTTATTATTAAAAAACTACAATAAATTATATAATATAAGTTAATTATTACGTACACAATAGTACACAATTAACAATCTAAAATCTTTTAGTTAGTTTAGTCTTCTATTTCTCACTAGATAATTTAATATAAAACAGCTAACAAATTAACTGTAGTGTATATTTTATACAAATAAAAAAATATTTTAACTATGAGACTTGGTCAATTATTATAATAGTCTCATTCATTATTGTTTTTAAACGTGCAACATTTGAAAAACATAAATATAAATAATAAATAATAAATTCCCTGAAACCACCTAATAAACTAACTAATTAATAAATACTGAAAATATGAATTCTTCTTCTTACTTATATTACTTTCTAATTTATTCTTAAATAACTGTTAAATACAATGTTTTAATTATACATTTTGTGTTGTACTCTCAGGCTTAAATTGAATAAACAAAATATTGTACAGTATATGCCATGGCATATAATGCAATTATTTAGTAGCTCTTATTGTTTCTGCTAGCTATTTTTTACCAAAAACAGTGATAAGGTGATAGCTAGTTCTAACCCTGATTGAATCTTCGGCGTTATTGCATACATGGTCTATGAGCTGCATATCGCTTACAATTTTTACGTAGTCTTCTAAGAAATCCTCTAGCAGCTCTTTTGGTATTTTGAATGGATTTATTGCCGCTACTGCATCTGATAACAAAAAATTGGTTTGATAGAATATAAACAATGAAATCTATATATAATATTATAATGCTTAAGAGTTTGTTAAGTTGAACACGTTTACCTCAGCTACTCTCACTACTGGTTCAAACTGACAAAACAGGATATAAGCGATGTAACCCACTGACTCTAGTATAATATGTATATATTATTTATTATTTAATACACCGATTGAAATAAAATAAACACTAAATTTTAAAGAAAGCTTACTTAAGCACAATAGCGAAAACCGCATTTAAATCGGTTAAGTCGTTTCTGAGATTAGCGTGAACAAGCGCACAGATAAACGGACAAACAGATAAATTTTTAAAAATCATTGTTTTGGCTTCGATCACATTGATACATGCCCCTTATAATATATTCTTATTAGGTTACATAAAGTACTGGAATGGAATTCCCTAACCAGCATCTAACATGTCTGGCTGTCCTGTAGGCACAGAAACATAGATATATAAATAAATAGCAATTATATTTGACATGTATTTTTACTTACTTTTAATAGCCTCCAGGCTGTTATATATATAAGATTTTTCTGTACATTGCACATCAACATTGTTGAACCCGATGGAAGTCATCATTCTTTTAATTTCCTTTTGAGGGTCCTTTAAAATAAAATAAGGAAAAATAGAGATTTTTGGATATGATAGGATATATAAAGGGCTATATGGAGTAGTTATCGCCTTTCGCCGTGGTATGTGTACATATCCCTATCTTTATGATACCATATTAGAAAGCTGATGATGTATAATTATTTAAAAAAACATCTAAAAATCTTAGATGTTTTTTTAAATAATTATACACCAAATTTACAAGTGATTTTTACGTAAATTTTACATTCTTAACAGGGGTCAGGTTAATATATTTAATTTCTCTACTTTATCGCAGGCTTCTATTTTTAAACTTTTGCAGATAACTCCTACCTGATAATTGGTAAATTAATATTGTTATATCCTCTAAACAATGGCATCAAAAGAGTGACATTTTGCTTAATATTTTTTTTAAACAAATGTAATATTGCAAAAATCCGCCGTTTCTTAAGAAACACATAAATTTCTAATATTTCAGGATTCAGGAGCAAATGCACGCTCCTAGACTATTATTATAGAACGAAATCAGTTTGTAAAGACCTCATCCAAATCCTCTTCACTGGAATACTTCGAATTACCGATAGCCCTGTATATTTATGAAATGTTTTAAATTTTTTCATTACCTGGCAGTCATGGTAAGGTGACACGAAACGATCGACGTCTCTCAACCAATATTTCCATTTAGGTTTGCGAGCTAAGATTCTATAAACGTCATATACGGGCATATGTCCTAAGAATATAAGTAGACAATCACCACCCCTTCTTAATAGATTATAAATATTCGAAAAAGCTGTCCTGAAACATAAAATAAATATTGTAAAAAGCTAAATTCAAATTTTGTGGCAAATAAACTAAATTTTGTCCTTCCTCATCTAATTTTAATATCATAACCTAGGTATAGAGACGTACTCGGTGGCTTATATTATGTCCTAACCAAAAGAAAGGCGCAGAACTTAAAGCTCTACGCCCTCTCTAAAGGAGCCATAACACTACGACGATATAATTTCAAATCTTTATAATTGACTTTACTTTCTAATATTTTAGCATTAACATAATAAAGCAAATTTGAATGTTTCAGATGTATTTATATAACATCTATTATATCGTTAGTTACAAGTACATATATAAAAAAAATCAGAAATTGCAAATCAAATCTTAAGTTTAAAAAAAGACGGGTTTATCGTGGCACAATACGACATCACGACGGCATTGGACTATAACCGCGACGGTTGCGGGTTTGATTTCTACTCAGAAGAATAATTTATTTTCGTTTGCACTCTCGCAAGATAACACGTGGCGACGATCTCCACCAGCCGACAAACAATGAATGAATTTGGATTGAAAGCGGACGACGTTGTGCTGTAACACTAGTTTTCAATGCCTACATAAGTATATTAATATTATTTATATTATAACTAATTATAATTATAAACATATTATAGTACATTTTAATTTTCGGTGAGTAAAATTTTATACTTTATTTTTTTAAACAATAGTCAAAAATATAATTTATTATAATAAAATATATAATTATGGTGCTTAAAAAATTATTACGGATATACTAATATTGATATTAATTGTCAAAAAATAGCTGTATAGACAACAAGTCAATGATAACTAAACTTGTTATACATGTATGTTTAAAAAATACATTACGATAAAACAATTTCTACGGAAATACTTTATAATTTTAATTCTTTAAATTTTATTAAAAAAAATCATCCCAATGTCAAAGTCAATGTCGGAGTAATCGAAGGATGTTTTGCCCACGTGTTCTTTATACATTATTAGGTGTATTATTTGTCACTACGTAATATACGAGGCATATATAAATAACTTTACTCATGTATATTATTATGAAAAATTATCGAATGCTTAAAAGCATTATTAAAAATTAAAATTACAGTTTTTAAATATTTTTCAGTTTTTAATTTGGTCTCGAACATATGTTTTATGAGAAAACTTTAAAATTATTGTAGTACTCACTCCTGGTGTTTTATCCAATGCAGAGTGTAAAATGAAAAAGTGTGATCGAATTTTTCTCGCAACTCTTCGGGTAATTCACCCTCTATGTCGAGGACGGTAAAGCTGGTGTGGCGGGTTGCGTGGTGTTCGTTTGCGAATTGTACCATTCTTTCACTTTTATCACACCCCACGAGTCTCGTACAGTTGCCAGGCAGAAATTTCTTTAGGATATTTGTTGTAACGCTTCCATCTCCGCTACCTATATCAATAACTGTATCCCCATCGTTTTTCCATTTAATTTTCTTTGCATATTCTTCTAAGCACTGCAAAGCATCCCGTTTTTGTAATGTATTACTTTTTTGATACAATTCGGCATTATCCATTTTAAGGTTGATTTTATTATTTTTAAAGGTTTTTTATATATTTTTAAATAAGAGGCGGGTGCGCGTGCACTAGGTCGTTGTGTTCGACGCGGTTTCGGCGGGCAGTCTCGTCAGGAGCGTAGCTCGTATGTATTTATACGTGCCAGTGCGCGGCGTGGTTGATTCCGGCAAAGATGGTCGAGGAAAGCCAGGTTCAGGTCCAGGCAAGGCTTGCTCTTGAAACCTGAAATTTAAGTAAAGTAAGTGAGAAAATATTTTAATCCTTTATTATATTCTGTTTATTTTCACGCTCCCATTTTGTATGTTCCTTCTGCCTTCTCTTTTATATTTTATTGCTTTTAGTGAAGCTTTAAGCTTTTAAGCTTTAAGCGTGGTAATTTTTTTTAAGTATATTTAAATTCTATTTTCAGTAAACAAAACAGAATTCCAACTAATACTGACATGACGCAACTCTAAGTAAGACGCAAAACATTTTTATTATGAACTATAATAGCAAGGAGAAGGTAGGACTGATATTTACAAATTTATTTAATAAAGATAAGTTCGTATGTGCTCAAAATAGGAAAACAGTGATGCGATCCTTATTTAATTCAATGAACAGCCAAATAATAAGTATAATAAAGTATATAAAGATTAATAATGTAATCTATATTAATTAATAATAATAGCTTGTGTAATTTATTAATAAAATCAATTATATTTATCGCTTTAAATACTATATACAAAAACCAGAGATAATTTAGGTACATATAAAGAAATCATTTGAACTCAATACTATTTTTTGTAAAATATATTATTGTTTGATCAGTAATGCCCCTATAAGAGGCCACCATTAAATAGTTTTTACTAATTACGAAATAAAGTCACACGTGTTTATTATTTCATAAGTTTCATACAAATATATAACAATATAAGTGAAATAAATGTAATTCATGTACTCCAAAAATAGATTTACTTATCACTATCGGATAGGATCGATGGTTCTTCTTGCGTTTGAATGGGTACTTTTGTATAGTAATATAAATCGGTGTCCTTGATCTGTACTATTTCTATTTACTCTTAATCTTTTCATGTAAGCAATGAAATTTTCAAAAGCGAACCTTTGTCAGAATATATATTTTTAGATATCTTTTTTTTTTGTAAAGAAACTGAACATATTTTATATAGTTTAGCTTATTTTTAATATAAATGTATAAACGCATACTAATATTGTTTCCATACCTTAGTATTTAAAATATCGAAGTTTTATCCATTGGAGAATTTATTATTCATTTTATAACCTGAGGTACTCAAGTTTTGAGTTTTGACTTTGGTGATTATAAAGATTAGCAATTTTAGAGTGTAAATTAATTAAGATTGACTTATATTACGCGTTTAGTACAATTTTTTATGTATGTTATTTATAATAAGATAAAGTGCAATAGTCATGTTCATTTTTCTTGTCTTATATGTGAAGTAAATTATATACCATATCAAATAAAAATATATTCTATACGAGTATATGAGTGCGCAGATTCATAGATAAAATCATTCAAAGGACTTAGAATATATTATTATTGTTGAAAATCAGTATATATTGTTATTCTTGAATGAACAAGTAAGTATATAGAGTCAGAAAATTACAATGAGAAGGTTAGTAAATGTAAAATAAGTTCATATAAGTATTGCAGTGTCGTTTGTGTTCTATCTGTTAATAAATATTTGTACCGGGTACCTACTAAATGGTACTTTTAATAAAAGATCGGTCAAGTGCATGTCGGACTCGCGCAACAAGGGTTCCGTACCTATTAATATCATAATTGTTGGTAGTACAATTTATAAAAGATGATAAACTTCAATTTACGGGCATTTGCACAAATTTTCTACGAAGTGAACTATAGATATAGCTTTGTCATTGTTTTTTTCAATAATATAAAATACCAATTTCTGGATTTTTTATTTATTTGTACAGTAGTTTTAGGTTAACGGAAAGTGTTCTATAAGTTTTTATTGCACGTAATTCCTAAAAAAAAGTTTATGCTTCTCTAAAAATTACCTTATAATAGTAGTATATAATTTACTTTACAGTAAAATCAATACTATTATACTCTACAGGAGTCTAATAATGCGTGTACTTATTCAGAAGTGCACATTTTATATCATGACCTTAGCTAAACTGATTCTCATATACCCACGTCACGTTTGCATTCCGTTGCGTATGCATTAAGTTTTTAGATAATACTTTTTTAAAATTATTTACCTTACAACCTTTGTATTAGATGTTATATTCGAGTGTTGATGAACTTGCAGATGACGCGGATATATTTGGCGATTTTGGGTCATATCATTTAAATTTAATATCAATTGCATCCATTACAAGGTGCTTTTTCCACCATAATGGCAAGCATTTTCTGGTTAAGACGAGTATATTGGCGAAATATATTAAGTGAGTCTCTTGGAGAATGAAAAACATATTGAATACAAAAGACGTAAGGGGTATATTAGTTTGAGCACTGACGATGAAATTGTCATGCTACTCACAAATGTTGGGCAGGACCAGGCACATTCGATCTTCTTTGACCGTCCACGAAAAAGTGCATTGCCCTGGGTCTGCGTCGCAGTTCGCCTTTTTTATTACCTTTATTCGTATTATATCTACTCAGCTGGGTTAGGAATCTTGACCTAGCCTAATGTGATTTGTATTGCACATCCGTCCAATTTCAATCACATACTATTGTGAATGATATTTTCATATCATTATGTACTTATATAATATATATTTAGCTATTTTAATGATGTATGTATTTTATGGACTGTGTATATATATTTATATATATATATATATATATATATATATATATATATATATATATATATATATATATATACATATAATCTGTCATAAAATATTATAAAATATTCATATTATACTTGCCACACGAAAAGGGTTTTTATTTGAAAAATTTATGTTTCACTCATACTACACACTATATTATGTAATACATGTGGGCACGTATAGATGTGTATGTATATCTGCTGAAGTATTGCACCTGTGTGCAGCCAACGCGTTTTGGTAATGTGTACGCTGTAATCTAAACTTGAAATTCAAGGACGAAGTTAAAAACTGGCAAAAAATTCAAGACGGTGCATCCATACGCTATAATGCAAGTGCACAGTACATTTAAAGCGAGAAACTGTAAACAGTTTTGATACATAGAGCCTTCCTTCAAAGACAAGAAGTTGATTTGTTCAAAAACTCTAAAACTCTCTGTCTCTATATATTTTTGTGCTTTTTAAGTAATCTACCACAATATATTACTATTATCTAATTATATTTTGATTATTGAATTATAATTTGTGTATATTACTGTAAAGAAAAATCTTAAAGATGATAAGAATTGTAAAAGTTAATGGTGATCTAAGAGAAATGATTTTAGAAGTTTTTAAAATATAATAAGTCATACTAATAGACAAATGTATATCGTGAAGTTATAGTAAATAAATCGTTAGGAAATGTAATAAATACTTTTTATTATATAAATAGTAAACTGTATGTTATGTGAAAAAAAGGTATTCATTTAAATGTAAATAGTACAAACAAGTACTAGCTTACTTGCAATGTATATATATATATATATTTATATATATATATATATATATATATATATATATATATATATATATATATATATATATATATATATATATATATATATATATATATATATATATATATATTATATATATATATATATATATATATATATATATATATATATATATATATATATATATAGTTTTTTTTATTAGAGTTGATATACTTGCGAAAAAACACGTCATATCTTTCATATTAGAACTATCTTAATTTTACATATAAAGTAATTTAAGTTACCTTTTAAGGAAACTAATACAAGTTCAAGTATCAAAATTCGTGGGCGGATGTGTACTGCAGCAGTCCGCAATGTCACCCCGACGGAGTTCAATGCTCAAGATCAGGAGAAAGGGCTCGTATTTGGGGAATTTTAATCTATTACATTACAGTGTTTGAATATTTACAAATTGCAAGAACATATTAATATGTGAAATTGTTTCATACTAGAATGTTTATTTCTGTAGTATTATAGTAAATATTACTTTCACTTCAATTCTCATTTCAAGGAGAAAAAAACTTTTGATGTAACCTATTTTTCTACGGTGTTACCCGATTTATAATCGGGTACATTTACATAAATTACAACATAGCACTTTCTTTCTTAGACAAGCCAAGCCGTTGCTCAAGTGTTTCGAAATATTTACTATCAAGTTTTTATAACAATAAATGTAATTGCTTCACGTGACGCATCAAACTTGTACTGGTTTTGTGGATCTCAGATGTTTCATTTTGTTTAGGGATCCACTCCGTTTTAACATACTAATATGACGATATGTAAATAAAATAATATAGTATATATAAATAGGAAATTTTATAATCTATAATTTAATATTTAATTTTTTTATCTGAATTTATAGCAAAATTAGATACGAGAATATAAGGAAGGAAGAAAAGCAGATCGAGCATACAGTCAGTGTTAACTTCTGGGAAGCTGTCCGAAATAAGTCATTTTTATAGAGTACAACGATGTAATAATTTTTTGTATAATATCATTTTGTTTTATTACTAAGGAACCAATTGTACATTTTTCATCTCTGTCATTATTGGAACCAGCAATGACCAACCTGAGGGATTATGAAATAGGGAAGTGAAAGTTAGAAAAAGTCAATATCTTCTATTACCCTGAGTACCTACTCAGTATGAACGCTGTTTTGTATGAAAGTACTCAAATCATTTAAGAGGTTGTCTGTGGTATTGACTAAATTTTTAAATTTTTAAATAAATCATGTCCTTACTAAATTCTGAATGAATACAAATTTTATTATGTAAATACTTAGACCTAAGAAATATATGCAATTACATTGAAAGGAACTCAAATATTTTTGAATCTCATTTAGTTCAATTTCATATGTACATATTATGTATATGAAATACGCAAGATTACATTATGAGTACAAAAAAAATAAAAATGAACCATCGTGGCGAAGTTGGATAGTATCAGACTGTAAGCCCGATGATTGTGGGTTGGATTCTCATTTAGGGGCCTGATATATGTTCATTTTTCCGCTCTGGTACGCAATGTCTCGGATTCGGTTCTCTCTGCTTATGCTTTATAGAAGCAATAGTGTAGCGTAAGTAAAAAAATATGTCTTGTAATAGGTAAATGCTCTTATTGAAATGGGGAAAGTAGTTGACCTTGCTTGTATCCTAACTATCTTTTTTATGTTGATAAAATAATGTTTTTTTGTAGTAACATTTTACGACCAAATGCTACTTATCGGAATCTTAAGTGAGTTAGTGAACACTTTCAACGGTAGATATTTATATATATGCTTTATTAAATTTGTTTCTAAATAGCGCATTGAATAGCTTGAATTAATGAAATATAAAATAGTTCTCTTATAATAACAACAGAATTTGTAACTAAAATAACATTTAAAAGTAAATTACAGAATTATTAAATGTTGCTATTTATTACTGCTAAGGTACTAATTTTTCCTTTTCATAGAAAAAATGATAAGAATCATTTCAACTTATATGTTAGTTATGTATAGTTTTAGATTTTTAATGATCTGCTAAATATATTTTTCAAATAATTTCTCGACCACATAATTATAATTCGAAAAAAATATTAAACCATTTCTAAACGTATAATACTTTATTTATATGCGCTTGTGGAGGTTTTTTTTAGTAAAATAAGAAACTAAATAAAATAAAATATATAGCAAACTTAAAGATAAGTAATTTAAATCAATTCAATTATATTATTGCAAAGTTGTTCTTTGTCCTCACCAAGCAACTAAGAGAGTGCATTGCCCCAAGAACATTACTACCGAAATTTTAAATTGGTATGCTTTCTTTGTCACTCTTACGTCATTTCCGTTGGTACAAAAGAGCCAGGGGCCGAAATAAATTGTTTAGGCGCCGTGAGCCATTTAAAATTGGTCTCTCATTGAAGTCCCAATGGTACAAACGTTAAGGCAGGTTCAGTTTAAGACCAGAAAAGTTGTCGTAGGCTTAGAAAAAGAACAAGATTAGTGCTATGCAAATATATTTTTGACAATTTCAAATGTAAACGTATCAGTTATTTTTTGGACAATCGTATGTACCTATACATTTTATAATATATTTTGCATTTTTTCGGGAAGTAATAAAAAGTTCAACTATTTTAAAATCTTTTTATACTTGCGAATCAAAATTATGTTACATTATACAAAATAGGCATAGAGAACGACAAGATAATTATGATATATTTTTCAATATCCAACCTTTTCTTATCCAGGTAAAATAACCTGGCCTAATTGACTAATTCATGATATTATAACTGGACCGGGCTAGCTTCGCTGGGAATCTAGAACCGTCTTGTGTAGAGTTACGAATCTCTATTGGCGTTTAAGATTAAGTTTTATGGAACATGATAAAAGAGGTTCAGGCTATATTTGTCACATAAATATAGTCTACCTAGTGTCAAGTCAACTTAGTGTCAAGATATTTTGTTTTCCACTTTCCACACGAAGTGAAAACTTTTAGTATGGAGTGGGGGAACTTAAGTACTTAGAAACTTATTTTAAATATAATCATTTTAATCATAGAGTAGGGATCGAAACTATAATTAATTAAACTCCACTCTAATTTTTTGTATGATAAAATGTAAATTATGATATCACTTTTTTTTAAAGTGCCATCTACTGTGACTTGGCTTAATCGTATAAAGTCAAGTCAACTCGGCGCACGATACGGGAGTTTAGTCTCCAGGAGTATCAATGTGTTCCGGTAGAGGGCGTTACGAGGTGAGGCGGGCGCGACAGTATAGGCACATTTGATATGGGCTGCAGACCACAACTTTGTTTGTGTTGATGGCTCTCCTACACTCGAAGCATCATAGAGAGCATATCGAATCACAGATAGACTATGATTTATTTTAAGACAAGCAAATTTTAGCTCTATTAGTAAAATCACTTAGTTGGTAACGAAAGAATTCTATATATAAAATAAAAAATATTTATTATTTTTTACAACCGCCGGTAAATTAGAGATTTATAGCTTTGGCAATTTTTTAAAATTAAATTATCAAATGCATAATAAACACATGAAGAAGTAAGAAATCCGATTTTAAAATTTTGGTTAGTATAAATATTTTTTAAAGAACAAACATTTAGTAACAAAATGTAAGTAACCTTAGTTCAGAACTATTCATAATAACAAAAATAAAAAAAAATCCTTTAAAAGCATGGTTATATAGGACTGACATGCAGGCGCGGAAATGCATGCTAGCGTGCTATAAAAATGTTGTATCGTTATTTGATCTGGATACCTGTCATATCTTAAGCAAGTCAGACGGCAAGAAGTAGGTCACAATAACGTTACAAGATTTTCTTACATTGATAGACAGGTGTAATAAAGGTGCTAATAAAACGTAATAAAATATGCATATTATATAAGAAATTTTAATAAATAGCGTATACATAATATATACATACATTCATACATAATTTTCAATACGTCGGTACTTCTGAAATACGTATTAGATATAAGTATCACATACTAAGTGATCTTTATTATCTTACTCTATGGTAAATTAAAAAATATTTAAAAAATGAAATATACTAATATTTTTATGAAAAAATTATATAAATGCACTAATCATTTCTGATTTTTATAATTTTTGTCCACCTGTTTAGTTGTTTGTACATGCAAATCTTTGTATTTGAAGGACGGATTTGAATTATTTTTTTTGTTGTATAGCTGTTACACCGACGTCAGGTGTACCAGATCCATGATTATTATATGATGACGCACTTTCCATTATCATATAATAATCATGGATCTGGAACACCTGACGTTGAACTAGAACAGATCACTTAAATTACAAGAAACAAGAAAATGGCTCTTTAGCAAAAATGTTGACTGTGCGCTTTTTAGTTGGCAAATGAAAATTCAATATCTGAACCATCTCATAAACAACCATAATGTTCTATAAATATACTAAGGAAATGATGATGTCTGTTAAGACATCATTATTTTGTTGCTAAACAGCATTTTTCATTGAAATTTTGACATATTAAAATGAAGAATATGGAACACCTGATGTAGAATCACAATGGATAAGCTAAAAAATAGTAGGCTCCTTAGTAAAACTTCAACGAGCTTTTCCCAATGACATAAATTTTCAAGGTATGAAATACCTGAAATGGATATATAATCTTAAGAGATCAGCTAAACTATAAAATAAAAGGTGCAAAAATTGTTCAGCATAATCGGCATTATTTGCGGACATATAAAAATCAAAGATTATAGAGACACATATACCCACGATCTAGTCTATAATAACATAACTGGGAGTACTGTTACTATAAGTTGTAACGATTTAAGCTCAATTTTCGATACTAAATTAAAATGGTCTTAATCAAAGTAATGCTTAATGCATCATAATGTCCACGCGAGGCCCAAGTTGCGGGCACCACCTCGTCGTCAATACATAAATAAACACAATTTTTTATATCTCTGCTTATGCAATTTTGAAATCTTTACTAACGAAGTCAGAGGTACAAATTAAACTATTTCACTGAATCACTTTATAATATATGAGGTAGATAATAGTCAACAAAAAGTATATCTCCAGAATATTTTATTACACAGAATTTCATCCTTATTATTGTGACAAATAATATCAATTATAAAATAATAATTGACATGTTCAAAGTCATTTTGTTCCATCGTCTTTTTTCCTACATACAAAGTATTATTTACCAACGCTCGCTCACAGGCGTCTGACCGGCACACAGGAAGAAAAAGTATACGAAATATACAAAAAGCTTTACTAAGAATAAGCAGGACGGAGTGCGGATCTTATTTTTTCGCGGACTTTTCAGTCGCTCTCGGGTGGTGGTGGGAAAAGGGGGGGGCTCCACCCACTGCAATAATACTGCGTCACTATTTTGCGCCATTACCTACACTCGCTTCCTATTCTATGAGTAGCGTGGTTTGTAGAACGTGAAATTCAGTTAAGGCTATATATACATTTTACTTATATTCATAGATATTTCATTTGTTTGTAATTTATATAGCTTGTAATTTATGTAATTTAAATATGATATATATATATATATATATATATATATATATATATATATATATATATATATATATATATATATATATATATATATATATATATATATATATAAAGAAAGCAGTGCTGGCCCATATCTGGCCATATCACCGTGTCCACTGTTAGTTAGTTCTTCCGCCGAGGTGTATCTCATCGATGCTAGTTGGCATGTCCGTATGATACCTTTCTTTAAATTTTCTAATACCATACTCAAGTTCTATTTCTTTTTGCAGATACGTCGATTCAAATGTAATATAAACGCAACATATGAATTTTAAAAGTATTATTAGTATGGAAACTTTTTACTGCGGGAATTCTCTGGTGAATTTTACGTTGCTGATATTAAAGAACCTCCTTTTATTAGTAAATACTACTACTACTACTACTACTACCACTACTACTAACCTACTCTATGTCACTAAGAAGATGGTAACTAGGGTAACTAAGGCTCTATTTACTATTATAATAAAAAAATCTTACTACTTTTATAATAAAAATAAACCTACTCGATATGCTGTAAGGTTTACATAAATAAAATGGTTCTTTTATTAGATTAAAGATAAAATAAACATAAGTGACAACGTGGCAACACTATTCATAGCCTATCAATAATACGTAACGGAAATTATTGATAATTCATAAAATACCTTCATTTAAGCACTCGATTATATCGTTACTAAGGCTTCGATTTGCGTCGTTACATATAATTTGTTGCTATTTGATTTACATATCGATAATATCGAAACCATATTATAATTCAATAAAATGTTATGAATTATTCTTATCCTAAAATAAAGCATACGCATTTATTATTTATCGAATTATTTAACCGATAATCTGGACTCGCTAGATCATAATTAAAATCCCTAACAACAATGTATTGGAGTCACTTCGTTGACAATTATATAACGTATATAAGCATTTAAAATATTCATGATACATTATGAGCGTAGAATATTATTAGAACATTGTTACACAGCGATCTAATACATATTATAAATAACTGATTCAGGAATTCAATTAACAGCGAGGTAATATTTACAAAACAATATGGAAACAACTGGCGGCAGTATAAAAGCTTAAACAAGAGGCAAACAATGTTAAGCTTTAATAAAACTCCATGAATAGTTAGTTATACATAGACTGGAAATGCAACTATCTGCTATGAGGACACCTAAGCATACCGCTGCAGATATAGGCTTGGAGACACAAAGTATTTACTACTTAACGAGTTCAAAAACAATTAAAACTGTCTCTGTTGTATCCAACGCGGGATTTAAGCTTATAGTATTTAGAGGATCTGCTGTGAAGAGGCAATGTATTCTACGCAGCTTGTCGGATTCGACGGTAGTAGTTGATACGTGAATCTCGTTTGGGGTGGGTGTGAGGCGACGGTCCTTTGATTCCGGCGAGATTAAACGTGCGGCAGACGGTGGCGCCTCTATCGATTGTTGTTGTAATTACAACGCTATCCTCGCCCAGTCGCAAATGAAATTGTTCGGGATACAGCCTGCTATGGATGCCTGTGTGTTATTGCAGTTGTCAAGCGAGACCATCGCGTATTTGCACTGCATGCCGTTATTACACGTACGTTTGTATGTTTAGTCGTACGTTAGTGGTTCATAATACAATTAATAGGTAGAGTTATCTATTCCATACCGCAGCTTACAGTATCATGTTCACTTAACTACATTAAAGTAACACATTTATACAAACTGATGTTACAATTTAATGGCTTATAATATAAAATGTAATTAAAAGAAATATATATCATTGGAACTCACATATGTATTTCACAGTCAAGGGAAAATAATAAAGTTAAAGCTACGGTCATAGGAAGATAAATAGTAAAACTGATGTAGTGGAACATGGTCGAGAACATGCGTTCCTTAATTTAGTTCATGATAATTCTTAAATATTTACAAAAACTCTTATACAACGGTAAAAAAGAAAGAGTTACGTCTGCGCAGTACAAATAGTACAGCAACAAATCCACATTCGCATACGAAATACGAATAGGAACCGAGAGAGCAATCCAATAAAACATTCGTAGCCCCAAACGTAGATAAGTCTACGTGACGTAGACGCCTACTGGGCACGCATGCGTATCGCACTTGTACAGAACAAACGGACAGTGCCAATTTCAATCGTAGAAAAAAATAACCAATTCCAAATGGAGAAGGCTTTGCGGCGGCCAATGGGAGCGCTTACATTCGTCATGCCGACTGTGTAGGCGGGGCGAATGATATCTAGCATTGGAATGTGCGTTGTATTTGTTTTGCTGGATGCGAAGGCTTTATTGCTCGGTGATTGAGCCTCTTTCCCTTTGAGGAAAATGTCGTCGGAAACCACAATATGGTTTTGAGAAGAGACTTCTACATTATGTACTCATTCAACTCCTTGAAAACCTTATGTATCCAAATCCTAGTGTTATTTTGTATAAAGTGTATATACCCACTATGGAAATAAATCTACATAAAAATGACCAACAAAAGCGATTTTGTTCGATCTTGAGAGAGTTTGAGCAAAAGTTAGCTCTTAAGAACATTAAGAGGTGTCTTTTCATTTATATATAACAGTGAGTATTGATTTTTCGATAGGGAAAAAACGAAGGCAACGATCTATGCAGATCTGGAGTGCTCTCGGCACATCAGATGGCACCGGCGGGGCAGCCTCCGCAGACAATCGAACGGTGGGGGGCACCCCCCACTGGAGGTAGGGACTGGCATAGAGTAAAAGAAGCTCTACAGATATTTGAGTACAACTTTGTGAGATTTTCCTTGCTTTCGTTACGAAAGATTTTGCTTTCTTTTACTGGTAACAATGAAATAAACGTTATAAAAAAATTCCTTTAATTACTCATATAAAATTTTCTTTAAATATAAATGAGGCTCTTATTCCATTTTTATTAATTTTTGTCTATCTTTGCCAAATAACTTGCAAAACACAGAATAAATTATGGCACCTATTTCAATTAATACAGTTAGTAAAAAAACTTTAACACGCAAATAATGTTTATCTACAAGCATAGCATCCGCAGATCAGTTATTAAATCATATCTGTGGCATTATCTTTGGGAATATCGACCCGTCGGCGGCGACTTCCCATTCTCGAAGTAAAACACGGCGGGAAGGAAACCGCGGGATAACCCCACCACCCCCTCCCGATCTTTACGTTTCAGGAATAAATATTTCAGAGCGTGTGCTTCGGAAGTTACAGCTATGTATCGCGGTAACAATCCGAGAATGAGAAACGTCGTACTTTTATATAACTTGCTGAAGCTGACTTTTGTATGGCTGAGGGTATACGAGTATACGGAGGTGAAACTTATTTTCTTGCATAAATTAGGTGTAGTAATTACTTTACTTAAGTTCTTTCATATTATTTTTGAAGAGTTTCATCAACAACGTTTCATCTACAATATTTTAATACGATTTTAACAAGTTGATAAAATATGCGCCAAATATTATATTTGTACATAAGCTATTATTTTTTCTATTTAATAAAAACAATGATGAGGACTTCGCGCTCTGTATAGTGACATCATAGAGCCGTACGCATAGAAACCGTGTGCATTATAAATAAAAATATTTGTAAGTGTACAAATAAATACATACACATATACAACGGAAACAATATTTGTTTTACCTAAGCCTTTTATTGAGTTACTCCAGGCTGCAGACGTTTTTCTCATTTCACGTTGTATATCGTATATAGCGGGGTAGGTAGAGAGTACTTTCAAGACATTGTATATTGAGTACCGGAATTCAACGTCTCATAACCTTATCTTACCAACGTCTCATAAAACATCCACTTTACTATTATATATTTAATGTAATGTTTATTTATCATGCGTATCACCTGGACGTCTATATCTGGAAATTATTACAACACATCTTATATTAATAGCTAGTAGTAAATTACTTACGTGTCACAAAAACAGGCTTAACTCAACAATGCACTGGTTAATAAATAAATACGTTTAATGTAATTTATTTATTTTTACAAATATATATTTTTTCGATATAATAGGTCTTGATGTTACAGCAACGTTACCATGTCTCAAATATGCTACAAATGAACTGTAACAGTACTATAAAAGTATACGCAATAATTGATTACGTCATATTCGATATTAGATGAATTAGTTATAGTCAAGCCTTATTACATTGCGGAATGGTCATACCTTACGTAGGTTCTACGTAATCACTGATAAACCTATGTTTTATGATTGTAAAAAACTACGCACTTGTTTCATAATATACTTCAAAATTGACAGATTCACATACGTTTACGACATATAAACCTAAAAAAACAGTATCTTAATTTGTTTTTATACATTTTTTTTATAATTTTCCATAATAAATTTCAAGAGAGGTAGTTCCACTTATTTAAAATATGATAATACACGTATGTATTAATTTATTTTACCTTTTCCAAAGATTACCGATACATTTTAAACATTTACCAAACATTTTAGTGCGACAGAATCTATTTGAAAATGCTACAACTTTATTTAACTTTAATATACAACAAGAAAACTTATAGATAGACTGTTGCTGAATAAGACGTCTTTGTACAATATGAAGTTGAACAGGTAACTACGCAAGTAGTTATAGCTCTCAGGAACACAAAACACATAATTGATATTCGAATTAATGACGCGATATGCAAATAGCGCATAGTCATTAATAAGCTTTTCCTCTTGATAAGTTTTGCTGAGTTGTATTTAATACGCATCTAGTGACTATAAATTATGCAGGCGCTCTATCGGTACGATCATTGAGTGTATGAGGCCAATGCGCAATGCCTCTTAATGCTATATTAGCCTTTCGTTACTAGGGCCCTTCATAAACTATTCAACGTGCTTTTATTTTATAATCGGTGCAGAAAATATTTATAAGTGAAAATTTAAGCGCCAAGATGGCTAGTCTTGTATCGAATTTGAATAATCGGCGCTTTGAATTCTTCTAAAACGTTGTTTAATGTATATTTTTATTCATATTTTTAAACACATAATATGTTTAGATATTATATAGTTCATATATAAAACAATACTTTTACATAAATATGAGTTAAAAAAAGAGTATGAATGAGAAAAAAAAATAAAAAAATAACGCAGTTTACCTACATAATCGTTTTGCACTTCAGTACTGTTCTGTTGAGTGTAAAGATTTTAAAAGAAAATGACGTATGTTTTGTTCTATTTTCTCATTATGGATTTACGGGCTCGCCAGTTGAACACAGATAATGCGAAGGAGATTATACAGTACAAAATAAATAACAGTATACAAAAGAAGAACGCATGTAAGAAATGAAATATATCCAGTTAAAAATCTGTTTAAAATATTCAATATTTAGAATATATACAAAATATAGATTTTTTTAATACATAACAATTTTCCATAAATTAAAAATAAGAGAGGGTTTATTGTATTTGATAGAGAGCAAATGCATGTCTTTCATGTAATTTAATTATTTTTTATTAAAAATAAAAAAAATATGAGGCCGTTGTGGCACAGTGAGAACGCGTCTGACTATGATCACAATTGTTGTGGATTTGATTTTGACTGGGGACTCCAATGAATGATCGGTTATATTAAAATTAATTTTATTTTCCGCTGTCTACCACAGCAACAAATCGCGGTGTTGAGTTGAGTTCACTGAACTTATTTTAAATTGAATATGGGTGACAATTTGTACTTACTTTCTGTAATTAATTAGAAGTTTCTAAATCATTATGTGTGTAGTATAATATGAAGGACTATTTAAAACCTAAATTGACATTCATACGCAATTTATATATGTTTGTTAAATATATTAAGTAAAGATGTGCCGACTAACGAACTAGCCGAATAGTCGGTTGTGAAGAAGTCGACAAGTTGGCCAATTAACTGGCCAAGCAGATCAGTTTTAGAATTCTAGAAGATTGTCACAGTTCATGTGCAATGATAAAGTGAAGACTCAAGATCAAGAGGAGGCCTCTTGTTATACATAAAATATTACTATAGGTCAACAGGTGAGATGATTGTACTTGACAAGCAATCGCTGCTAATTGTCAAAAATACAGGCTCAGGAACTTGATAAGAAAAGTTAAACCAAAATGACCACTCTGAGACCTTATTTCATACTTACTACATCTGAAAATCAATATTGCTGTAAAACATGTTACCATAACATAGTCTGTTACTGGTACACCATCAAGGAATGGTCGCAGGAAGCCACAAGTAGAGTAAGAGACGCATTGTGATAAAGTCAATGCAAGAGCCAACTAATTCCTGACCACGACCACTCTGCCATGAGTGTACGACTAAGAAGAACCATAGCATATATCTTATGCCTAATATGCCATAATATTATATCATATTATGCCAGTTTGCCTAGGCATTTGAAGATTTGGTATTTCACCTCAGCTCAATTCCTTCTCAATCTAGGAATTTAACGACCATGAAAACAAATTAAAAAAAATAAAAAAGATCTATGTTGTCCTGCTGACTCTATTTACAGTGTGCGGCTGTGCCCGGGGCTGCGCCCGAGGGTGTCAAGGAAGGTCATATATGAAACAAAAAGTCAACTGTTGATGTCATCAACATGGTTCCTTTCCAAGCAAGTAATTCAAAAACAGATTGTCCAAGGGAAGGTTGCTTTGTTTTACATTTCAGAATGTGTAAGAATGATCATAAAATTAATATATTACTAAGCAAACAAACAAAGTAAGAATACACAGTAGATAGTAGGCGCCCTTCGCCGACTAGTCGGAACATCTCTAATTATTAGTCACAATTTTATCGACCAGACAGACGGACAAAATTTATAAAGGTAGAAAATATTAAATATTTATAGTATTTTTGTATTTCTTGTCGAGATTCTCGTTCATAACAATGAACGAATAAAAGTTTCTTATCAATAATCACGTTCTGTTGAAAAGACTCTGTTGACAATACTCTACGTATTGTTATAGAATAAAAACAAAGCGCTCAGGTGTTGCATATGAAACATTTAAAAAATATTAAGTGGGTCGGTTATTGATATTGAGTGATGTTAAAATAACTTTCGGATTATTTGTGTGTCTAATCACTGGGCAGAAGTGAATGAGCTTAGAATCTGTACCAGTATAATAAACGGGTTATATTCCGCTATTTCATGAAAAAAAAATTTATGTCGATAAAGTCAAATTACTTTGATTACTGATAACTACTGAATATAATTTATTGTAATTTAGCTTAGTAATAGCTTATGGGATAGTTTTCATCCTAGTGTTCAATATAGTTTCCGTTGGAAAAAAATGGACACACTTAAATTGCGTTGACTATTCATATATGAAGCTAGCTAGCTATATGGAGTTATATAATTTAAAAGAAATAAGTGCGAGTTGTAGTTTTATTATAATATAATTATTATTTTCAATGCTTTCAAGCTTCATGTTGTATCCAGCGTATATCAGGATAGGCATATAGAACTTAATATCAAGACATTGCGTCATAAATGGCGGAACTCAACGTTGTATTATACTTTACTAGAGCGGATAAATGATAATGTTCCATTCCCCCGAGTATGTATCGATCTCATAGACATCATGTTTGCAGTCAAAGTTAGAATTAATCGATTAATGTTAGTAAAATTTATAAAATTAAACTATCTATGTACATCAAATAATGTTATTTGAAACCAATATATTTGCTAGTTCTAACCGTTAGAGAATTCTTTATAAAACATCTGGTATAGCACACTCATGTTAGTCCCCTTCAGGAACACACATGTAGAAAATAGATAGACAAAGCCGTAAAGAATGATCGTGACATGATGCAGCACTTACAAGAAAATAGCGCTTATTCCTTTTCGGAAAGAAATTTTAAGCCAATTTAGGGTTAAATAAGTTTGGGATTATTTCTATTAAACAGAATTTACTATTTTTAATTACTAAAAATGTATTTAGTAAAATATTTAATTTCAAGAACAAAAAAGGAAGGATGAGAAAGAAAAAAAGGAAGTTATCTGCCTCTGTAGGATTATTTTTACACCATATGTTATTTAGTAAATTAAACAATAAATTTAAAATAATACAAAATTACGGCTTGAAATCGAATTAAATCAAGCAGGTGTAATCATGATACGTAAAGAAAAATAACTTCAAAGGGTCGTGGCAGTTGCGAAGACTCGCGAAAATCAGTAGCCATGACTTGGCGATTTCTTACTCTGACATTAAGACCGACTTCGTCCAATCAAAAAGTCTTTTACTGTCCTTTTCATAAAACCTACTTTAGAAAGTGTAAGTATAAATAGTAAAAAAATATTCGGTTGAACTACCCTTACGTGGAGTTACTCAAACCCTTCCGTGCAATGTGATTTGCGTCAGTGAAGATGCGTTTAGAACTGATCACCGGACGTTAACCGAGTGGAAAAAACGCTTCTCATCCTGCTGTTTTGGAAACCGCTTTGAATGAGTGCTTCGAAATTTTCTTCATTACTTGCTGTGATTTTGAATATAAATTGGTTTAGCTGTTTAATTTTTTGAACGTCACTAGCCCATAACTGACCTAAATTTAAGTATTATTTTTAATTTTATCAGATTTTTTTTTCATTTGGGGTACTAATTATTTATCACTAAGTTAATGTCACTGAAATTACAATAATAATATGTATCACGCACAAACAGCAAACGATTAATTTATACATCAGGTACTATAAGAATATTTGAGATCTCATCAGTGCATCAATAAAAATAATATTTACAATGTTCTTTACTTATTTCACGTGATTTTTGATCAAGTCATGGATTTTTATATAATTCATAATTATAATTTTTTATTACAATTTGCTATAAAATTTTGATTAAAATTTGATGACTTTACTTTTACACGATTTTTAAATATTTGCTACATTACAGGCTATTGTATTTCCAAAGGCGTCAACCGCGAGGTGGGTAATGTTATCATTCCATTAATTACAACAACGGCCCCCTGCTTTTTAAAAGTAAATTAATCCGATTAAGGGGGAATCGAAGAACCCGCTCCGTCCGAGTTTATTCAGGTAACTTTCTTACGAATAATTATTTTTTGTAATTAAATCCATCAACACGATTTTTTCCTAATGATTCTCCCGTGGGAAGGGGTGGTGGGAGAGCGGTGGAGACGCCTTTATGTTTTGTGTTTCCCCAGTTCATAAAAATGCCTTGTACGCCTAGACGTAAATATATGTTGGTACATAGAAAAGATAATTTTTTTTTTATTTTTAGGTAGCTTTGAATTTAGTAAATTATTGAGCAGAGAAAACCTAGCGCTTAGACACTCCGTTTTCTGATTATATTCGCCTCGTAACTTAACGCCAAGCTTTGTCTAATTGAAGAAAAATAAAAAACCATATATAATTATACCCCCACGATGGTCACAAGTAATTTATATATTAAGAAAATTATTAATATTTAATAAAAAACAATTTTTCATCATTTATCCTTATTCTGTACATTTTCTGTACTCTGAGTATAATATAGAATAACATAACAGCATCTCTCCCCAGCCGTAGTGTTAATGATATCTCGCTTTTAAAAGGCACATCATTTACTTACTTTTAAGAAAATTAATTGAAATGAGTTCTGACGATGAAAAGATGGCGATACAAAAGAGAACGGTAGCCGCTAGGTGTCGCTCGGAGATAACTTGTTCGAGTTTAATTAATTATTTTGTGGCAAAGAATCCTGTTCGCTTTGAAATTTTGGCCCCATTCACTCATTTGCACAATTATGATTTCGATTACGAAGCAATATAAATAAGCCATTATATATTAAGACTGTTTAATTAAGAATATTTGTGATGTTATGTTTTTGTTTTCTTTGGTTTCATTTAATGAAATTTTCAAAATATATTCTATATAGAAAAGGTAAATATTCATGATTAATGAGTATTAAGTAATTATTAAAATGATATATAGAATTTTTATAATTATTAATAGATAATCATTTAAATGAAACATTTTTTTATTAAACCAGTGCAACTATCAACTCGTTATACTGGATAGGCCACATCTGCGTATGGAGTATGTGGGCCACTTAATGTATCGGGAGGATCGCAGATTGATGGCCTCCCCCTGGGAATGTATAGCAGTAGATTGACTCGGTTTTGTTTCCTTCTCTAGCTTATCGGAAAATTTTATTTTGAGACTTACTCGTACAAGATATTGTACATACATACATATATAATATTTAATTTAATTTACTTTTAATGTCAGAACATTAAAGCGTAATACACGATATTACACGATAAGATTTTTCCATCTCCATGCTCTATACTGTATGTAACAGGGTAGGTGGAGGTAACTGTTAAGTCGTTCTGTTTCGTTCAGATTTTCGTTTTACTATATTGCGTCGAAAAATATCTTCTATTGCTTGCATTTGTTTTTACAAGTTATAACTTATATTTGTTTTTGTTCTTTCGTGTTGAGATGAACAATTTAAAAATGTTCAATTTATGACAGATATATTGAGGTATATATTCTGACCATTTAATCTTACAAATTTATGCTACGAACCGTACTTACGTAAAACTCTATACGTTATTTAGAAGCATAAATCATGTATCACGAATGTATACGTCTTTCTTATTTTATTGCTTTCCCTGCGGGCATAGCGGAGTAATATTTTCGACTTCTTATTTTTAAGAATGGCTCCCTATGAGCAAAGTGTGAAATGATGTTTTGGTTTTTATTTTATCGTTCCGTAGGGTAAAGTTCCGTTCTTGCAATCTTTTGTTTTGACTCAATGTTTTTTTGCTACAAATGTTATACAATGTGCGCCAAAACGAGCATGTAATTATAGTAACATATTTATTCAATGCATAAAAGTAGGATTTCGTTGAGTTGATAGTAAGTGTGTTATTACTTAATTTATATAACTGTAGTTTTCCATTGTTTCGTGTAGTATAATTTTTTATAAATTTAATTACATTAAATTGTAGTTAGTTAGTCACCGCCTTATTGCAAAGTATCTACACATTTAACATCACTTTCCAGTTACAAATCTATAGACAGTGAGATTACCGGGCGTATGTATTCATTCATAGCATAGCTAAGAATACATTTTATCACCAACCACCCATAAAATGTTACATGAAAAATAAAACCTACACTAGCGTAGCGTGTTATTAATGTCCTTTCGCTTCGTATTAGTCGCCGCACCCTAATTAGGAACATTGTTGGGGTCTTAGGAAAAGAAAATTACTCGAGTTTCTAGTGGTTAAATAACTTTAACAACCTTATAGTAGTTTGCCCTCTTTTATTTCAGCAGGGCAATTTATATTATTTTATCATTAATTAAACATGTATTACAATGTATAACAGTAACAGTTTAGTTTAAGTTCGTCTTGTTCTTTTCAGTTCGGTATAAATTTGTATACTATAATTATATTTTTGTCTTCTAAGAAGCTACTACTACTAGCAAATATATGGGCCTTTAGTCGAAATTTAGTAATACTTAATAAATTGATACTAATTTTAGAGTAAGCATTTATGGGCTTATGAGCTATGTTAAACAATTGCAATACTTGCACCCATTTCTTTACGTCTGATTTGATTGATCACTCGAGTCCGGTGACAATTTATTGACGGATTCGTGTGTTTTCATCGTATGAACTTAACGTGTTTTACAAGTCCACCAGGACTACGAGATACACCAGAAATACCTCTAAAAGTGTTTTTTATTAATCATATTGTAACATACAAATAAACATATCTATATCAATTTATTTTGTATATGACATATATTATTTTATTTAGAAATTGGAAATATAAATAAGTAAAGCAAAAAAATAATAGTTATAATTCAGTGTCAAAAAAGTTTCTGCCTTAAAGAAAGATAGGATCGTATGAGAAATCGGCGCGCGGTCGGGGGTCACCGCGGCCTCGATACGTTTCCTCTAACGATAGTTAAAGACTCTCGTATTATACTTTTGCAAACATCTTAATATACAATTAAAGATTTCTAATTATGGACTAGATTAGAATTTATTATCTGTACTATTTTTTATAAATGTAGACTTTGGTAGGTACATAAATAAAATGAAAATAATTTCCCACTTAATCAGAAATGTGTCGTTATAGTGTAATGATTTCATTTTAACGACGTAGATTAAATTATCCTTAATTAATAAATCCTTTTTTCTATGTATTATACTTGTCTTATACTTGGTCTCTTTGTCCGCTTGCACTTTACGAAATTCGCATTTAGCATCTAGTCTCTTAGAGTTGTTACTTAAATGTTAATAAGGTGTTGTTATAAAATCTCACCGTCGTTCTATGTAACAAGCAATAAAAATCAAATGTAAATAAATAGCTAATATATTCTAATGGTATGTATTATATCTTATTACAAATAGTAATATAATTAAAATTGACGAAAATAAATCGAAATAATTTGAAAATTAAAACAGTACGAACCAAGATACATATATGTACGTATTTTTGGTGTCAAATAGGAAGTCAGATGTACCGGACCTTCATTATTTACGGTGCTATAAATCTCCACCTTGAGGACCGTCATAGTGCAAAGGCATAGCGTCTGCCTGCAAACGCGACGATTGTTAGGTTCGATTTCATCTCGGTTCACTAGATTCCTTCTACCTACGGTCCCCTCTGCCCACCCTGCCACACGCGGGATACAGCGTGAAGAAAAAAAAACTATAAAGACAGCCAACCATTAAATAAATCTGGAATCACACAATTTTCTCTTAAAAATATTAAATATACACTTTTTTTCTACTATCTTATTTTTTAGTATATATCATCAATATTATATATTATATTAAATTATGTATTTGATGTTTGTGTTGTATGTATATGAATTATGGTACAATATATATACATGTACGTATGTATATTACACATACTATTATATTTTTTTACATACCTTATCAAAGGTTGTCTGGATGAAAACGCTAATTAGCGAGAAGACCGCCTTTTGTGCTTCACATACTATATGTAATTTTGTTTGTCTTTTCATTTGCGGTGTAGGTACAATAAAGTATAAATAAAAAATTACTTACGGAATGTTTCAATAATAATAATACTTTATTACACATAAAATGTTACAAATTATATGATAATGTTAACATAATTATGTGCTATGTGTCATGGTTTTAATAAGTCTACCCGACTTATCAAAATTATCGAAGAGTCAGAATGGTGCTAGAAGTATTGGGACCATAAAAATATACACCCAATATGGTTTTTTTGTATAAATTTATACATATATACTTTAATTAGGGAATTAAAACTTAAATAATACATTATATATAAAATTAATATTTTGTGTACTCATGTACATATGTTTTGTAGTCAAGTTATAGATAACATAAGGACTATTGATTGATCTTCCCAAGTAAGCGAGGTCTATTTTAATCTGACATGGTGATCTATTCCATTACGTGTAAACGTACACAAAGGTTCTCGTCTATGTGAGTGTACGCTCGTTAATCATAATTTCAGACGTTTGTGCGTGTGTATGTTGCTTCATAATATTATGTTTTGGGGATAAGAAATTAGTTAGTGGACATTAAACTGGAGTAAACTTCGACCAGACGATTCGTGCGTCTTCTGTTGATTCTCGAATTCCTTGTCCATTCTTCTCAGCAGAACTGCCTTCCGAATCGGTAGTTGCTTTATGATCGTTGGACAATTCAAAATTGCTGACAAAAGTCTATTTGAATTTAAAATCGAAATAAATGTACTTTGTAGTATAATATCATCTATATAATGTGTGTATATTTTGTTTAAGATGTAATTTAATTTAATTAAAAGAGTTTAAAAAACAAAAAATATTCCCAAGGAAATCCGGATCAAAAACCACAAAGTGCAATCAAGACGTTCCGACGGCGCTATGAATTTAGATCAGGAATGAATGCCATAAATTTATTAAGAACTTACTTGTATGTATTTCTTTCCAGTAACATTTAATAATAAGTGTGATGCGAGTTCCACCACTCAACTGATATAAGTAAGCCATTTTTACGCATAAACGTAATAAAATGATATATGGTATAAATATAAGTATATATATTATAATACTTATAGTATAAAACTATACATGGAATGCAATAATCTCGAAAGCTTTTAAAAACATCTTGCTTTATTATCTATTTCTGTATAAGTTTCTTTTCTTAAAATTTCAAGACGATGCAAGCGCAGTACCCGAAACTTAGCAAGAAGCATTAAGGGCTCGCACATCGTAGGGACTGACCCATCCTGAAATTTAAATCTAGATCAATAACCGCGCTTATATCATTGTCTTCATTAAAGATAATTGGGTTCGCTCCCCGTCGGCCGCAACTTGTTTGTTTGCCAATAACTTGAGACGAATTACTTTGACGTTAATGCTTACGTCACACGTTAAGGTAGATGCATTCATTACCCTCTCCATGTCCTGTCTTTATCATTGAACCACCATTTATTAGTTTAACTTAAGCATTAGTATGTATTAGGGAACGTGACTTACTTAAAGTAACTTGATTTGACTGTTTACCTATTTTATATCAATGTTATTAGTAATATCACAATTAATAACGAATAATCGATTTGTGAAAAATATTAAAAAATACAGATTATATTATCTATAGAAAATTCACATGTTAGATAGTATACTAGTTACTGCGATTTCTGAATTTTGAACCCAAAAGGAAAATATTCCACATCATGAGAATTATTAATTATATTTTTCTTTGTTTTTTATATACAAGACCAACATAAATAGTATTTATCATATGTAACAAATTTTCAGATTTTTCTTACTTTTTTATTTTGTTATCGCATTTCGCCGTTGTTTGTGTACATAGCCTAGGTTGTGATAACTCATTAGAAATATGATCTATAGAATATTTTTATCTGTAGAAGTATTTTTTTTACATTTTATATATTTTATCATAATAATTTACTGGCGAAGTATTCTACTTCGCCTCACAACGCAATGCCTCTAAAATAGCCGACCTTCTAGTCTATCAATAAATTTTTATAATTTAACAATGTATTCAATTGAGATTGTTTACGTAGCAAATATGAAAAAAGTATGTTCAGAGTCATTGAATAATTATTTTAAACAAGTAATTCTAAAAAACAGTAGATGAACTTGTATATGAATGTTTTTTTTTAATATCAAATAAAAAATATGACTCAGCTCTTAAAATGAGAATAAAAAAAAAATAAATAAAATGACTAATGTTGAAAAACTGACATTACTGACTAATGTTGAAAGACTACATTATTTATTATCTACAACATGCATGTTGGCTTGTTTTGATTGGTCGTGTAACGCATACATTAAACTTATTGTCTTGTGAAATTTTAAAAAGTATACCCCAAATTTAACAGGTAGGTCGTAAAGTCCCACATGTGTTCTGAAGTACGTTCAGAGGAATACTCATTTACAACGTAATATGTTTACATGCGGCGAGTAAACACGATTACCTGGAATAAGGGTAGTGCTTTATGTTATGTTATTTACACACTCGTTTCAACGGTAATTACCTGAAATAATTTATATAAAAATGTTATTATAAGCATAACATGTTGACTTAATTAATTAATTTTAAAATTCTATGCATACACTCTAGATATATACATTTACATTCAATAAAAATATCAAGAATTTATTTTATACACTAAAACCATTCAGTAGATTGTTGTATGTTTTTAAACCGCGCTCCATCTTGTTTTCTATAATTAACGCAACAACTCAAGTGTTCTCCACTCGATTGACAAATTTCATTGTCAGTGTCACATTTCTAAGAAGAAATTATAAAAAAATTAGTTATTCACTGTTTACGTACATTTTTTTACATTTTCTTAAGCATCTGGTGGTTAATATTCTTTTTTTGTTGTTTTCTATCCGGCGGAGTGAGCAAAAGAAGGTATATATCCTTATGCATATATAAATGTGAGTACATAAGTATATATGTATGTAAGTCTATTCATATATGTAATTGTAGAGACTAAACGTTGTTGATGATTTTAACAACAATCGATTCGTCTTAACCTTGCGAGTGTCGCTCAAGAAATGATAAAAATCCTAATTCACGACAGTAACAACTAAACGAAATCGATGAACTATGTCAAGTGGATTATTCTTCATTTTAAGCAACAGTTTAGAATATATAATGCTCTCGCTGACGCAAAACTCAACTGTTCAAAAACTAAAAACAATTACAACATTTGCATAATTTACCAAACAATATACACACATTTAATAGTCGGAATCCATTCTCATTGTATTCCACATATTGAAGGGTTTGCAATGAGAACTTAGATTGAGCCACTTAATCTCCTACTATCCGCCCTGTTTTCGTGACATTGCGTGTTGAGTGGCGGAACTCAATGCCGCTTTATGTATTCTTACCAGAGCAAGGAAATGACAATAATTAATTCCTTAAGTGGGAATCGAAATCCAGAAGCGCGGAGAAAATATTGTTAAAATTTTATTAAATATTGCTGCTGGTCCGCAAAAAAATTGGTACATAGATATACTATAGATTATTGTTTAACGTTTGCAATTTTACGGAATAGACTACACACGTTTTTGGACAAGTTTCCCATTTGAGTCCCAGTGAGTTTGAGTGTTTTTTATTTAGTATTAATTTAATAAATTATTTTATAAAGTTTCATTATTCATAAGTGATTGAGTGAGTTTGAGTTACTTTAATTGTCATTACGTTCAAAGACAACATTATTTATAAAGAAAACAAATTTGAGTCTTGCTGAGTAAGTTAATAATATGTTCTAAAATTTATTATTATAATCAGTGTTGTTTGTAGATGTACGTAGAAGTATGAAATGTTTTCTCAAAGCGATGCAAAAGTTTATTAATTTATCACGTTTTCTGCGCTAAAGGAAACTTCGCAGTTGTGTACTTGGAAAGCAATTCCGTGACATGAACGTGTAGGTGACCTAGTATCCGTATGGATTCATATAACTAAATCATGAGGGCAACATTATAATCTTCCATTTAAACATAAAAGATCACTATCATGCTTACGGTCTTTCGATGCCCAATGCTGGAAATAGGCCTCTCCCACTATCGGATCGGTGACCTCCAGTGTTTCGGTGACCTTGAAGAGAGCGCTGGTCCATCTGAGTCATCGGTCATAGAGGGTCTGTCTACTGAGCGTTGTTCGATTCGAGGTTAAAGAATTTTTCCTCTCCAAAACCATAGGAACCATCGGTACCTCCTAGGAATATGCTCCGCACACTGGCACTTAAACTGAGCAATTTTTAGAGCTTACTGTTGTTCTCTTCTTTTGTGACACTATCACGTAGGGTAATACCAAGCATTGCTCTCTACATTAAATAATATATAATAAATCGTAATAATAAAGTGTATAAAATTCCCATGCGTTGTAGCAGAATTATTGCAAAACGTTGTGAGAAAAATCTTATAATAAAAACAATATATTTTTAAATCCATTCCAACACAAGTTGTTTTATTACCTTATCCATTTTATATATTGTAATTTATGTGAGCAATAAAGTGAATGAAGTTAAAATGAAAGACTCATCATCATTGTTATCACATTACAGCAGCCTATAGCAGTCAACTGCTGGACGTAGGCCCAGGGTACGCCACTAGGCAGGATTTCCTGTTTGTGCCATCCAGTCAATACCAGCTGCCTTCTTTATGTCATCATGTCCATCAGGCCGAAGGACGTCCAACGCTTGCCAAGGCGTGATCTCCATTCCAAGTATGTTTAAATTAAATTATTATTATATTTCTATTAAGAAACAAAAAACTTTATACTCTTTCCTTTTAAAAATGATTTAAAGATATAGAAAGTGTTTTGTTCGAATTAATAAACAAATTTCCTTAAAAAGCTTAAGAAAGCTTGAAAAAATACGCAATACGCAACTACATAAATATGATATGAGCATGAAAGATATTTTCAGATCTGTTTAATTCAAGAATTAAATGTGTTTTCAGTGACAACTTAAAATATACAACATTTAGCTACATTTATGAGTAATGGACGTAATTTAAACGAGTATATTTTTTATTTTTCTGATGAAACTGCATTGAACACCAGGATGGATACTTGTCTCATGCCTGTATGCTTTTTAGGCTGTAAGCTACAATCATGCCAAACTCTGCTCACTTCTATTCAGTAGTTATCAGTAATCAAAGTAAAATTACTTGAATTATTAATTACTTACAGTCAAATGATCATCAGTCATATTAATCTCCAGACCTTAAGCCATACCAAAATTTTTCATAGAGTATAAAAAAATTCAACATTCGTTATAGTATATAAATTATAAAATTAATTACAGAATTAATTGGTGAAGTGTAAATATATATTTAGCAACATTATAATTGTCTTTTTAATTTCATTTAATGATAAAACACCCTCAATAGCATCGTCTCATTTTATATTGCTTACGAAATATACTTTTTTCCAAATTATGCCAGCTGTTTATCGGCACGTTTCGATCCACTTAGCCATGTATCTCGTAAACCCGGATTGATTTCCACTCGATCGTTTTCAAATCCCCATTTTCGCGATGCCATTACGATTTCGCTCACCTTCTTCATATTTCTACGCGTATCACAACGATTCGCAGATCCATTATTTTTTATACCGCCAATATACGGTGCTTAGTGCCGTCACCCCCTGCTCACCTCTTACTGGATGTTTGTTTAACGGTAGACAGTGCATTATAATAATCCTCGTATACTTCATTATTCACAATTTTATTTTTGTAGTTTATTTCTGTTTAACTTTTGTACTTCTTAATAAGTTATTTAAAAAATAAAAGTAATAAAGATTCTGTAGATTATTTTAATCACACAATTATGATTCTCCAGTTTATCAATAGTTTTAATAATTATGTAATATTTTTTCCTCTGATATCTTCACCCCAGTTTAGCAACGTTCGAGTCAGCCGTTCCACTCAATACATTTATTGACAAACGTCACAGCCGCTGCGTGACACTTATGTAAATATTTAAATACGATCCAGTACAAGCTATGAATATTTTAAACTCTAAGTAAACCACTCGGTTTTGTACGTTGCCAAGATCGCTACGCGTCCATAAAATTGTTTATCGCGTTATTGCAAACAAGGTAAAGTTCAAAGTCGATTAATAAAAGCGTCTTGATTATCTTTGCTTTTCTTTATATCTATGCATAAAATGATTTGGTAAGTGTTGGCAAATTGGGGATCGATATTAAAGTGACGAGTTATGCTGATTGGATTTTTTCAAGTGGCTTCGAGGGGACGGTGAATAATTGAGTGCGATTTACTTTTATGAGTTTTCAACAATTTCTTTCGTCAATTTTATTTGTCTAAAATGATTTTTAATTTAACTTTTCTAATTTTATTGTAAATGCAATTTGTTAGAAATTACGTATATTATACTTTAACATTTGTAATTTTTAAAATTTGTTAAAGATTGATATTCGATCCATTTTTATATCTTGCAATTATATTTTTAATCGACATTGCTATAAAAAACGATAAGGCATTTTAAATATTGAGGTACGTTTGATAATGAAAACGAAACCAAGTGTTACAAGAGCCTGTCCGTGCCGATATCAATTGATCACGCAGACTCCCGAGATTGCTCTCAGAGTCCGTTCAATCCACTCGGTAGTGGAGTAGCTCTCACCTATCTTTCCGGTTCCAATCTTTTGTGAGGCGCACTTTGAGTTGCGACACTCGACGCCGGGGAACGTCTTTGTTACATCATGATAAGTGATGGGATAGCGTTTTGAAGATAAATGTAATCTAATATATTCATTTTAGTGTTTCAATAAATTAATATTTAAATTTTAATGATATATAAGGTATCATTAGTGAATATTATCATTAAGTATTGTTAGGATTAAATGGCGTACTACTGGTTCGGTTATATTCTTAGTAAAACTCATATAAAGTCTAATAAATAAACTTATTAAATATAATAAATTACTAATTATTATAATACGAAAGTATATATATATATATATATATATATATATATATATATATATATATATATATATATATATATATATATATATATATATATATATGTATATATATATACATTATATATATATATATATATATATATATATATATATATATATATATATATATATATATATATATATATATATATATATATAATGTAAATTTTTTGTCATACATGTCTACATAAGTAGAGTTCGCATTGTTTGTAGGTAAAAAAATTAATATATTTAACTTTATTTCACTTACCTACTTATAATATGAACCTACCTACCTTACCTACTTAAAGACAGAAAATTACAAAAATAATACGAAAGTATCAGAAGTCACTCAGTCAATTGGATCTACATATACATGCTCAAAACTTGCTCACTTATGTAACTTTAAACAAAATACTTAAATTCATTTTAAAAATATTCACAGATTCATCTACAAAATTGTGCTATTCCAGCCAAAGTGAAACGTAGATAATGATTCTTTAAAAAGCCACTATCCCAGGTGGTGACTATGACAATATAAAGTATGCAATGTGGGTGATCGTATAGGTTCTATTACGTATACGAGTATATACAAATATTTTTTTTTAAATCAGAGGAAGTCATCAGAAGTGGATAAATTATAGACATAACTAAGACGACAGCTTTACTTTACTTTTTTTAGCCGTCTTGCTCGGTAGGCGAATCAAACCTTTGGTATTAGACTTTCTATATCTCATACAAAACAATTTTAAACTTTATATGATAAATATGTTTTTGCACAGTCTAAAACATTCTAAATGTAATAGTAATAACCTGGATAAAATATGATTTTTCCTATAACACGAAATAGGAGACTGGGCGGGCGAATGGCATTGATCATAATATCGGCAGAGGCTTACGGAGTGATAAATGAACGGCCGCAGCATCACTGACACGATGCCGCCGCCATATTTAAATCGTGCCTGTCACATTCGTGTAACGTGGGGAAAGAGTTATTCAATGTGATATTTGGTGATATCTTTTGATTAAGTGCTTAACTTTTTTGTTTGTGCTTTAAAGCATCAAATTAACGCATTACAATATTTGTGAAATATAAAAGACAGCCATAATAAGATCAAGTTTACAAAAATACCAGTGTAGAATGTAATGTTTACATTATTTGACTGTAAAATGGAATAAAGAAATTACAAGATATACCTACATTAATGTCGCCTGTTTCACCGAAATCAATGGAGCTGATATAAAATTAAAATCATCAATCAAACTAAAAAATACAAAAGCCCCGTTTCCCATTGTCGCCAATATGTTTGCGCAAAAACGACTTTGTCGCATCACAGTCAAAGTAATAAAAAATTTGCACACCAATATAGAATTTGACTAGATGAGATTACTGAAAGAGTAACAGATATAGCTTAACTTAAATACGGCTTACCCTGCTAAGGTAAAAAAGTATGGTTAACATATGGATTAATAGTATTTTCTGAGTGTAGTTAGTGAAAAATGAAAAGAAGAGAAAAAATGTATTGAAATTTCTTTGAGACTGTTGAAGACAAAATAGTAGAACAATTATGCACAATTAATAAGATTGACGTCGTAAATCAAATGTTTCATATTTAAATGTAAATGTGCGTTTTTATATAACAATAGTTAGTTTGTTAGTTAATTAGTTACTCGTATATAATTGTAGTGTTGATTTAGATATAGTGTAGTAGTAATATATAATGTAATTGTAAAACGTGGCTTATACATCATCTTAGTTCTTAGTAACTATGTATAATAATTATTGTAAACATAAAGATAACATTTCCTTCTTTATCGTCAATATTTTATATAGCTGTAGTATTTTTTTTGTTTTTTAACTTCACACAATATCCCACACACTGCGGGGTGAGCAGTGGGATTACAGGCAGACGCTGTGCCTCTGCGCCACGACGGTCCGCAATATCCTATAAATACTTATAAATATGACAATTTCAATAGTTTTTTATATAGCTATAATAGTAAAAAATCCTAATAAATCTTGCCTTGTTTGTCACATTAACAGTATACTCATATGTCTCGCTAGAAACGCTAGAGAAGCATAAATAGGTATACTTATGCAATTGTATATACTTATGGAAAGTATTTATATGTTCGGTCACATGTTACTTATATGTACAAATGTATTATTTTTATAAGTGCAAATTTTATTTAATATTTAATTTTATCTCTTCCAGCGTATATAAGAGACAGTGCTATGAACCCGAGGCTTTGTGATAGGACGCGTAATACGCTCACAATTGGTTATTGCGTCGCAATGACTGTGCGGTTTACGCGGCTACTATAACTTTTTCAGCTCAAGTAGAGTCTCTAGGATATTGGGAAATATTGCAAAATACATATACATATTATATACTGTGCTTAAAGTAGTACGTATACATTAGCAAATTATACTACATTGGATTTCAATTTCAAATTATGAGATTTGTGGAAAACCTTCGAGAAAATAAGCGTATGTTTAAGTGGGAGTTATTATTATTTAGATTTATCATCTTTTTTCATGTATAGGTACATATGTACATGTAATGTATCCTAGTAATGCTTAAATATAGCCAAAGATACTTTTAATATTAGTTTACAGTTCCTGGTCTAATTTGAATTTATTATATGGAGAATGCTTTTTCTTAAAATAGACAATATAGTCTTTAGATAAAAGTTTAATCTAAGGAATAAGTACGTATTTCTCTAGCAAGCACCATCAGTGCGAGTTGTTACTACGAGAAGGGTTCGCGATCCTCAATGATTCAACACTTTCCATAGAAAACTTTATTCCAAGATTATTCCGTTGTATAAATGTAATAAGCTTTGCGACGAGATTAGACCCCAAATTTCACTCAGGCATTAATGACATTTTCAGTTGGAGCGCGGGACTTTGTTGCTTGTCGGCGTGTTCAGACAATGATTTTGAAAGTCATTTCCAGTTAAACTGCCTAAATTTTGACATGAGCGTTTGAATAAATCAAAATTAATTTCAAAATGAACAAGTTATTATAGATCGTAGTGATGTAGTAATTAGTGACCAAAGAAGCGTGTCATATAAATATATTCTAAAATAAATAATATACTTAATTTCTAAGATAATATATAATAATTTCGGAAAACTATTGCAGAACTCGATGAGTAATATAGTACATATTTTGCATTTTGATCGTAAATTAGTACCATTTATGATTCTAGATTTTTCAATGTAGAAACCAGAGATAATTTGGAAATGTCACTCAGAGCACTTTGTGTAATTTTCGGCACTTAAAGTATACACCCTTTTCTAGAGTCATTTAATATACCTAATCTATTTTTAATAATTAATATAAAATTATTTGTATTACTTTAATTAACAAGAGAACATCATCCTGGTTGGTTTGATTGCGAATTTAGGAGAATTTAACATTTTTTGAGTAGTAGCATCTATAATCTAGTTATAATATAAAATATGGTAAAAGTTTTATATTTGTATACGAGCATTGTCGAAAATAATGAATATTTTTTTTTTGTTGTATAGCTATTATACCTACATAGCCAAGATATGGAGTTTAGCGTGATAAACATTTTCCCATAGTATATAGAAAATATCTTTTATGGAAGTTAAAGCAACCAGGTACTAGATGCAAAGCTTATAAAGTCCTCATGAAGTATATAAATATTTCATAAGTATATAAATGTTTTCGAGTGCAGCACAGTTGTAGCAAAAAGTTATTTTTTCGATCCATCGAAATGTATTCGCATCATTTCATCGGCCGTGCATGAAATTTACATGGAATTTCGTACTTGTAATAAAGAATGATGAATTGGGCCCGCATTGGTAATTACGGACAGAGCAAGCGCGCTGTATTAAATTGCAAAATTCAATAATTTTATTATATTACTTTTTTTATTTTGATATGTGGAAGTAATATGATTCGGCATGAAGATATTTTCAAGTTAATATAATTGTGAATTTAGTTGAGAAAATAACTATTTTTATTTCTGGACATGTATATTTAGTTGTTTCATTTCCTCGCTCTTGTGAGAAAAAACGCGGTGGTGAGCTCCATCACTCAACACGCAGTTTCTCTAATTCGACCGGGCGCGGAGAACGGAGTGTCTTGGCAACAGATTCTTTTTGCCTGCTCTTCTCTATGCAGGTTAAAGCCTGATCAGCCAGGTCTATGCCTGCCCTCCGCTATACACTGATTACAGCGTGAAGGTAAAAAAATGACATAATTGACTTACAATTGTATCTCACTCACTATTAATGTCAATGTCAACAAAATAATATATGCATATATACCTATTATAACGTGTGCATATGTATAATCGTTTCATTTGTTACATATGAGTTATATGTACGTTCGTATATAGGTAATGGTTTTGTGAACGTAATTGGTTTTCATTCTCGTTGATTTACCGAGCTCAGTTGAGGCATGGATGTTTGTCACGACACCATTTCGCTTACACGATTCGTTATCTGAAAGTTTTTCTTTCTTTCAAGTTGATTTTTCTTCTCTTTTAAAAATATAATTAAATTATAGTTGCAGGATATATTAAGAAAAAAATTGAAAAGTCACATAAGTAATTAATGAGCTTAATTTTTATGGAACTGTTTTATAGCAATGAATTATTTTTATATGAAATGATATTACATTAAAATTATAGCAAAAACTTAAATATTACTTAATTATTAAAGTATAATTAAAGCTCAAATAAGATAAGTCAAATTTGATGTGTGGATGATTGAAATTGTTGACATTTAAAATATGTTCATTGTTCAAGTTGTTATATAGTTATAGCAATAATAATTAATATCGAATATGGATTGGTTTTTTTTTATTAATCGATGCTGAACTATTTATAAAAATAATTGGTAAAATTGTGAAAAAATATTAAGAATTAATAATCGTGACCTTTATAGTTTAGATACAATCTATAAATTAAAATTAAATTTTCTTAGTTTCTATCGTATAATATGAATTTTTTTTAGGCTTCCGTTTAATAATAGTGTAAGTGTATATAATAGTGTATGATATGAAGAAGGTATGTCATCTTAATATGTAGCTCATGAGAGCTACCGTCAATCTCGTTAGAAAGGGTATGGCACGTTTTAAAATAATCAGTTGCTTGTTAATTCTTAATTTAATGCCTCGATGGTGGCAACACTAAATTGATTGAGGCTGCCGCCGGCTATACCTTACTGGACCATATATAATTGCTGTGGGTACAATTTCTTAACTTGTAAGTGCATACTTTACATAGTAAAGGTCGTCAAAATATATACATATATATGTCTGTAAATATCCGGGTTCTACGTACTTTGATCAGTAATTATATACCGTTAAGATAGATAGATTAGTTTTTTCAGCTTCATGCTATGTTCTATTGTTTACACAGTTTGTTCGAGACATTATATGTTGAGTGGCAGAACTTAGGACCGCACTTTGTCTACCTAATTAAAATAAAATACATCAAATAAAGTGGAAAAATGAAAATCTATCAAAAGGATCGTTTGACCTTCGAGAACACACTGTCGATGATACAGAGTTGAAGTTGATGATAGTGGATGAGGTGAACGTATACTCCATACGTTCAGCACTCCGTTATGTCCGATTATATCGCTAGGAGTAAAGCGTGAAGCAAAAAGAAACATGCATAGTAGAGTTGTATTCGATTTACTCTATTTCTGTCTGTTTGAATGAAGTAAAATATCTTGATTTTAAGTGATACAGACAAATACAGGTAAATCACGGGATAAAGTCACGTGAATTTCATATTACATTATCATCAACACATATGTCACTTATTTTTAAGGTATAAATTATCATTTATTTTTATATATTTAAAGTGTTATTAATATGTACAGAAAGGAGAAATATTAAGAAACGTATTAAAAATAAAACGTAATGGGAGTCGAGCCGCTTGGAAAATGCCCAAGTGCTTTACCCAATTAAACCATACGCTCCTATTGAGATTACATTTTCATATTCAACACTAATGTTATATTCAATACGTGTATATTTATTTATAATAAAAGTAAAATAAATGAATCGCCTTCCTCAGATAACAATCTTTAATATCGTATGAGTGGATGAGTTAAAACTACGGACGGAAGGCGCACCCAACGGGTTAACTTAATAAATGCCCGATTGGACACCACTATCAGTATTTAATGATTAGAAATTTACTCAATAATAACTTAAAAGGGTTACTTTTGTTATTTCACGTTAAGTATAGTCTATGTACAATTTATTCGGTAATACAATAACACAGCATCAAGCATTATCCTGTATATATCACGGTAGGCAGAGAGAATAACTAGATATATCTCTACTCTCTACTCTCTCACTACTACTATATTAGATAAAAACAGATAATCCTAAAATATTTTGCATTTACATACATACATATATAAAATGAAAACATTTAAACAAATATAGTAACATTAATTAATCTTAATACTCTTCAATCAGTACAAAGATATATAATTATAAGTTTTAATAGAGTAACACATACAACAATAACAACTCCCAAAGGTACAAACCGGAACTGTCCCTCATCCCTCAGTTAAACTAGAAATTTATTACCAACATCAAATCTTAGTTAATAATTCTATAAACATCATTAAACAGGATGTGGTTGTATCTTCCGTAGCTCCGGGTATTTGAATAGGAATCTTATAATATATAACTATTATATTGCAAGCAGCCGGATGCAAATACTACAGTAAATTATTTATATAAGCTGAGGCAGATTGTAAACGCGAAGGTAGCGGGTTCGATTCTCATTTGGGTGAAAGAATTATTTTCTCTTGTAAAAAGACAAAACGGCTAGTGATGGCGCGCTACTCAACACGCTATGTCTCGAAAACTAGGAAACGGGATGTCTTAACACTACCCTGCTATATGTGGAGTACAGCGTAAGCAAAAATAAGCTTATGTCATTATTATATAATATACAACTTTTTTGTTATTAATATAAAATCTAAAATAAAAACAATTTAAGAAAATAAAAGTAATAATAAGTAGATAAAACTAATCGTATATATTTTAATGTATATTACCTATACTGTTTGATTTGTTTTATTTTACAATTATTATTTAGGTTTTGGAAAATATTATAAATATTTTCAAATACGTATATGTACCTATACCTATATGAATCGTGAAAGGATTTAAGGTTTCTATATTTTTTATAAATGACAACCAGTTATTTCTGTGACGTAGACTTAGTAATCTATTGCAATAGTCTGACTGTAATAAAAACTACTTAGCAATACCTTTTCGTAATATTCATTATAATTATATGTGTTTGCCGCAGTAGAAGTTGTGATTGCATCCTCCATAACTTTGCACCGCACTCGATACCTTTTGTGTTTGCTAGGTTGCCTTTGTGAGCCACAAACTAGTGCGTTTACTCTGCACTCAATAGGTATCTGGCTCTTCCAAGCTTCTTTCTACGTGCTATATTTTGCACAGCTTATATTATTCACTAACCAATAATTGATTATTATAATGTTTAAATATAAATTTTTCATTTATTTTATGCATGAAAATGTATATATCTAGGAAATATACATTTAATTACAATATATTAAATAGTGTATCACGACCTTATCACGTCGCAACAATTGTCCCGCGTAAATTGATGACACATCAAACATTATCGCATCACACGTTGTAGAACGACGACAAAATGTGGCGCTGAAGGCAAAAGCGATAATCTCTCTCGTCTCAGACCTGAGTTAGACACCTTCGAGAGACTAACGAAGTTCTTATAATCCCACCTCCGGCGCCTTCAACCCCGGTTGCCCCCCTGTAATCGAGTTATTGCCTTGCATCTCATGTCTTACGCGTCTTTGCTTACTCAACGGTTAGTGTATTGTAATTTAAAGTGTTTTGTTTGTAATGTTCTTTATTATTTTACTGTATTGCTTTTATTGTATTTATATTAGTGTGCAGGTATATATATATATATATATATATATATATATATATATATATATATATATATATATATATATATATATATATATATATATATATATATATATATATATATATATATATATATATATATATATATATATATATATATATATATATATATATATATATATTACTAAAAGATACTTTATACATAGTTACATTATTACGGTGGAACGTTACAATGTCTGAGTAAGATCACTTTTAGTGATGGCCCATAATTTAACACAATGGAAATTCCCGTTGTGTCACGTTTTCGTAGGAATTTCAGGAAATCCTCACTTATTGATCCTCTACATTCTCCAAGATGCAGGCTGCATGTCAAATGTCAGGGTTCTCCGTTACAACGTGCTGCGTAACTTCAGCAGTGAGTTTAATGTAACACAGTGTCATACAAAGTCACAATAGTAACGGTCTTCCGTTGTATATAATAATATTATTATATATATAGAAATAGAAAATATGACAATCAAAACCAAATAAATAAAATATACAAGAGGCGACCTTATCGTTAAAACAGCGATCGAAAAGGGAAGGAAAAAGGGTTGATGGTGTGAATAATAAATATTATCATTATCTTCTTCTTCCACTTAGCATTATCCCGGCCTATTGCCAGGGTCTGCTTTCCTACTTAGTCTACTCCACTTTGCACGGTCTTGAGCATCCTCAGTGGTTAGTCCATTGGCTCTCATGTCCTGCGTCACGACGTCCAGCCATCGCTTCCTTGGGCGTCCGGGGGGTCTTACTCCAGGGACAGACATATCAAGGCATTTTCTTCCGACGTAGTTCTTAGGCCGGCGCAAAACGTGGCCATACCATCTCAGACGACGCTCTTGGAGCTTATCCGCTACGTCACGGACCCCAAGACTACCTCGAATGAATGTGTTGCGTATGCGGTCAGCCCGAGTAACGCCACACATCCACCTCAGCATCTTCATCTCCGTTACGTGAAGCTCCTGAGTGTGCCGAGATAATGCTGGCCAACATTCGCTGCCGTATAGAAGAACTGGTCAGATCATGCTCTTGTATATCAGCCCCTTGAGTTTGGGCGGTATTCTGCGATCGCAGACCACACCAGTGACCTCCCGCCATTTGGCCCAAGCAGCGCTAACCCGGGCGTGGACATCGTAGTCGATGCCTCCGGACTCGTGCATAATGGATCTAAGGTACCTGAACTTCTCCGACTTAACGGCTGGCTCAGGCCCGATGTGGATGGTGCTCGAGTCTGGGTTCCCGCAAGCCATGTACTCATTCTTTGACACATTCAGTCTAAGACCACCGTTCTCAAGCGCACCCTTCCAGGCATTCACTTTACGCTCCAGCATCAGTCGGTTTTCGTCAATGAGTACTATGTCATCGGCATACATCATCAGCCATGGAGGCTGGTCCTGGATGTGAGCCGTGACAGTATCTAGCACTACATTAAACAAAAGTGGACTAAGAGCTGAGCCTTGGTGAACCCCTACTGTAATTGGGAAGGGTTTAGTATCGCCAACAGCGATCCTAACTGTAGAAACAGAGTCGTTGTACATGTCTCTGATAATAACAACATAGGATTCAGGGATCCCTTTGGATCGCAGTGCCCACCAGATACTCTGACGTGGCACACAGTCAAAGGCCTTCTGCAGGTCTAAGAATGCCACATGCAGAGCTCTCCTCTTTTCCCTGTGTGCCTCCATCAAAATTCTGTGGGCAAAAATGGCGTCCGTAGTGCCTGATCCTGGCTGAAATCCATATTGATACTCAGAGACAGTACACTCTCGGCGGAGCCTGAGGGCAATCACGCGCTCGAAGAGCTTCATGGTGTGACTCATAATCTTAATGCCCCTATAACTACCGCAATCTTGAACACTGCCCCTTCCTTTGTAAATAGGGGTAATAAAACTGTGCCGCCATTGATGTGGCATCGTCCCAGTGTTCAAAATGCGGTTAAAAAGATCAGTAAGCATGAGCAAACCACGAGAGCCTAACGATTTCCACGCTTTGATCGGAATATCGTCAGGTCCCACCGCCTTGCCGTTCTTCATGCGTCGAAGACAATTCCGAGTTTCATCAAGGGTTATTGGAGCAATAAGTCCCAGGGTAGGAGGTGGTTCAGACGGAATACTACCCGGGTGCTGAGTATTCAGCAGCTCCAAGAAGTAACTTCTCCACCTCTCCTTCACAGAAGCATGACTACAAAGCAGCTTGCCCTGGGAATCTCTGACGCAAAGACATTTTGTGATATCTTGCGTCGCTTTATCCCGATGTATGAGAAATTATGTATGAGAAATATATACAATAAATACATAGTAACGTTCAAATATTACTATATTTTGTGAAGTAAATATTAATAATAGTTTTATACTTATATAAAGTATGTATAAATCTTTAAATAACATATACATAAACAAGTACACAAATAAACACATTTGTATATACACACACACATATACATACACACTTACATATATACTATAGTACTGAGGACAAATATATACACATATGTAAATAAATACATACATATTATCAAAAAAGTTCAGAGGCTTTATAAATGTAATTTGGAAGTCTCTTAAAAATAGGTAATGATTTTGCCCTTCTGACATTTGTTATAAAATGCAATAGTGAAAATAATGTGTCTGTACATTGAATATTTTACAAAAAAAATAATACAAGAACACTAATAGACTATGAATCTATATCGACTTTTTTGAATCTTTGTTTGTTTGTTTGTCGGCTTGTACATGTCTTTGAATCTACTGGATGGATTTGAATGAAACCTTTTTTTATTGTATAGTTGTCAGGTTTTGCAGGATCTAGACTATGATTTGTTTTAAGAACTGGCACACCTCATACAGAACCAAAGAAATCCAGCTTAGTTATAAGAAATAATGAAATGCTACAATAATAAAAATCGGACATGCAACGCACTTTCCATTACTTGATGTAAGACTACATCAGGTATGTAACATTTATAAGCATCTACATATATATATATATATATATATATATATATATATATATATATATATATATATATATATATATATATATATTGTGTTTTTGCCTAAAATAATTAAGAAATAGAAACATAATGTTTCTACTTTTTAGTTAATTATTTTATTTAATATAAGAAATTCGTTAAAAGCTGCATGAGAATAATTATGTAACTGTTGTACATATTTCCTTGGAGAGTCATTGATGTATTTATATAAAATAAGTAGTGGAATTAATGTTCTTTTAATTATTAATAGTCGCTTGAGGATTGCATTTTAATTATATAATTTGCTGTTGTAATTAAAACTGCAATATTAAAAATGAAAGAACGTTGCAGGTAATGGCCACAGGCGTTTACACGACGAATTGTTCTCTGAAGGTCTATCAATTATTATTATACGATTCCATATTAAATTTTAATTAAGGCTGAAGTTATTTTTGAAAATTACTTTTTTAATTTGTTAAAACGTTTTTAAACTGTAATTTTATAATGAAACTAGTGCAGGCTGATTTCAGAGGTAGGTATACGGAAAAGATCAACAAACAAAAAGCACATCCACCTACTGAAGCCTTTGAATGTAGGTAGAAAATTTAGTTATAATTTCAGAATTGCGCAGTGGCGTGCCTGTGGTACACAAACAGCAGCGACAAACAAACCGGCATTGTGCAACGCTCGAAGAGTGCTCTCGTTGCGCTACCTCTACTCTAGCGCAAGTCATAGACGTGTTACTATATCTTACAATACACATATGTTACAACATTTGCTATATTCAAAAACTTACATTACCTTGCTTTACTAGAACCATACATACATATATTATATACGTATTTTTATAGTTTCGTATTAGTCAAACTTACAATAATATTTTAAATATCATTATGAAATACAAATAGAGCTATGATCAGTGAAAGTAATCCTGCACTATTGATGTATCTCAAAACAAAGTTTAAATTTAAATTATGAATATGTACTTGTTTCCGCTCTTCTTACTTTAATACACCATCCACAATGAGTACAATATTGTTGTGTTTTGTACTGCCACGGTCTTTTGACGGAATGCTCCAAGTGATGAACGAGTAAACACAGTTTTGGGTATCAAAATTTAAATATTAATGCCTACGCCACTATCGAGGCAAAATTCAGGGGCGTTGGTCAATTTCCATCAATCATTTGGATCGGGATCGAAATATTATTAAGAAAGAGTTCTTGCATTTTACTCATTTAATTTATAAGGCAATTTGTTTATTAAAATTCGATTCGGATTATTAATATATTCATTGTTTTTCTTAAAATTGACTGTAATGCTATCATAATAATTGCCAATTACAACATTTTCTATATTAAAAGTCAGATATGTTATGATATATTTAGGAATTCGTATATATTCATACATGAGTAGGTATAATATTTATTTTCGAAAGAATCTGTCCAATTTTATTTTGGACAGGTTCACTGTATTTAAGGTGAAATAAATTTCAAAATTAGGTGAAAAGCGCTCTAATGATTAGGTCCATTGAATAATATAATCGTTGAGGGCAAATCGTTCTCGGGTATAATAATCATTAAATGTATTCCCATTTTATTGGAGCTCCGACTCCGACCTCTTCGATTATGATCTATTCTTATTAGGGTACCGTTAAAGTATTTCTTACATGTAAATACATTCTATACATTAGATAATTAATAAAATTATTTTTGATTTTTTTTATTAACAGAGCATTAAATGTTGCTGTCCATTAAATAAGCCCATAATTTTTATAATTTTTTTTATTCAAAAACACTCATAAATTTTATTGCTTGCAGACTCCTTATTAAAATTCTTAGACTTCTTCTTGTTAATATTTAACTATTTCTAGTCTGTTTAATGTTTTATAGATGTTGTGCATGCATGTCTTAGTGTAATATAAAATTATACAGGACCCTTAAGTCTGTAAAAAAGGATTCAACTTCATTTGGTTTTTATGAAAATCATATTCGAATATGGGAAGGAAAAATAAAACAAGCAATTTCGTAACATGTAATTTTGGTAAATAGCTCTTCGATACAAATCAAATCGTTTTGGGAACAAAAAGCCGTATCAGTACAAATGAATATAAGTTGTACATATGTGTTTTATTCAATATGCGCATAATATTAGGTTTTAAGTTTTATTATAATTAAGCTCTTAAATTATATGTTTTTAAACGCAAAGTCAATTCCTATGCTTTAGACGCTCCTTTTTAAATTCTATAAATTTTATTATCATATTATATTTGTATACAAACATTCTATATATATTAAATTCTTGAATAGCGAATATATTTACTACAATTACCATGTTTGTATACATTTATAGTCGCCGAAGTATTATAAATAATATTGCGTGGAGTTGAAGATCGATTCTAAAGCTCTGTACGACCATAGCCCATTGTTATCTACAGGCTGCTCCAAACCTATTTTGGAAATGGTCACTACGATCACTGTCTTATTGGACATCTTTGCATTCTAAAGTCAACGCACACGAGAATGTTAATTACTTGCATGCATGTAAAAGTGCACGTGTGTGTAAGGTGGCGTGCCGTGTGGGGGCTGGAGGCCACTCCCTCGTCGACGCCTGCTCATTTTAAATTGTAATTACAATTTATTATTGTGTCTCTGTGCCGCCTTCGTCGCTGCCGCCATTTTATCGACTCTGTTTGTAAGTCTGGTGATTCCAACACGAATTGCAGTTAACTTGAAGATTACCATAGATAGAAAATATCTGGCACGTTAAAGCCATTCTTTGAGCAAGATGCACAAATATTAGTATTTAAAAGCTACAATAAGCTTTTATTTGCTACACGGCCTTTGATTTTTAGATATTGCTTATTATATGGCTAGCTAAAATACTTATCTAAATTCATTTCGTACTTTCCATTTCTGCTTACTTTTGTTACAAATAAGACTTAATTTAACCTCACAATTGTAACTACAATAATAAGTGATTTAATAAAAATAATAGGTGCTACTGTCTGATATCTATATTGATCAGAAACAATATAGAATATGTTGTGTCCAATGTTATTCAATACTGTAACTTAAGAGCTAGACTAAAAAGCTAAAAAGTTAAAAAGCTGTAATGCAATAATTTTTCAAAAAATATATATTTTTAAAGCTTTGTGATTATAATAATAGTAGAAGAAGTGTGACATTTTACAAATTTATAAATGCCTACCTTTTAAAACTTTTACATAAAATACTATCTGCACGGTTCGAAAGGCAAAGTTTACTAAATCATATTAGACAGTGAACTTTACGCAAAAGCTTTTGAAGATGAATGTTAAACGTAAATATTGAAATCCCGAGCGTCCTGAATTAAATCCAATTGTAGTAAAAGCGGGGTCTTAAGACTATCAAATGTCTTAGTTAATGCGAATCTGCGAAGAGACGGTCCGCCGCCGTCATTTCTAGTTAAGGCTTTAATAGCTGCTTTACACAACTAAATTGTAGGTAATATGTATTGGGTATGAAGTTAAAGTTAAAATATATTATGAATTAAGCTTTAAGCTTTTTTCTATGCGGCTATTATTGGTTTTTTTTAAGATATTTAGTGTATATAATATTATATTGTAACGCCTAAATTTATAATTGAGCTTTTAAAATTAAATATTTCCAAAACTCTGAATCATTAAGAGTATTTAAAAAAAATATTTTTTATGTTATCTTCGTTTGACAAGTGTATATGACAAGACACTTGTCAAATATATGATTTACTGCAGTATTATATAATTACTTAATAATTAAACATTACATAGCACTTTCTGGATTTTGTAAGTGTGATAATTTCAATTCAGATGATATGCAAATTCAAATAACAGCCCTTTTCTCAGAGGGTTAAGATGTTTTTTTAGTGAAGTGTTTCTACAATTTATTGTTAGACAATCGCCTTTTCTGCTTTGTTAAATTAAAATGAATAAAGATTACTTCCGAAAAGTGTGAAGACTTTCACTTGAAAGATACTTTAAAGGAAATCACAATAATTTAATTAAATTATATGGTAGAAATAGTCATGTTACCTTCTATTAATTATATTTTTAAAGAAGAAAAAAAATTACTTAATTCCTAGAAAAAATATGAATAAAAATAATCAAAATGTATAATGGTTAAGTAGTTTGAAATCAATATCGTGTATGAGATAGCACTGTCTTGTGAAAGTATCTGAAAGAATAACTTATAAAAATTGACAAACTTAAATATACAGTCGTATTTCTCATACTCTCTCATACTCATACCCATTTTGTATGAAATGGACTACAGATAGTTTGCAATGGTTTCTTTCAGTGAGGTCTCACTTTTTATCATTATTTTAAAAGTCTAGGTGAAATAAATACAACTTATGAAATTTCCGGCCGTATCTACTTTCCAATCACAGATATCCAATTTTAGGATTTTTCGTTTATTGGTACTTTAAGATCTAACTCATCACTGCCAAATTTTTAAACTGTAGTTCAACGAACGATGCACCCTATAGTTTTTAATTACTCGTGACTTCTATACAAATTGCGGTAAAAACGAAGCATAAATGTTCTTATCTTTAGATTGCGTTGACTTAAAGGTTTGATATTTTCTGTGTAGTAGCAAATAGGCAAATATATAGTCACTATATATTTGACAATTTGGTATTCATTTCAGGCGGAGTGACAGACACAACCTATAAGGATCCAACATTTTCCTTTTAAGGTACGGGACCAAAAAACATATCCTTTCTAAGCAGTGTGAGACATCCTAATATTCTATATTAATTAAGAGAGCTTTCGGTAAAATATATATTAAGTTTCGGTGATATGATGTTACTTTTTTCGAGCGAAGTTAAGATGAAGTGCTAATAATATGCGATATCTATGCAATTTTTCATATATTATGAGTATCAAAAATTGATATTATATTAACAAACAATTAATTTACGATAAGACGAACAAAATGTATACATTACCTTTCTCTTGTAAAGAGTTTTAATGTACCATGCCAAGTGCTGACAGATACCTCATACTTTTTTATGAAAAAAATATGAAGTGTTTATTTTATACAGGTCTGAGTAGAATATTTCTTAACATGTCAAGTTAACGACAATAAGATAAAGCCTCCACCGCCCCAACACACAATAAACAGGGTAACAAGACAATAAACAAGGCCATACATCACGCGGGAACATAGCTCAAAGTTATTTAATTATCCTAAGGAAAAACTAATCCGTTGTAGAGAACGAAAATTACGCGCCCCGTCGACAGGTGCTGGCTCGTATGTGTATGCGTGCTTATACAGGCTGCCGTATAGTTACAATGTCAGATTTTAAACATAAAATAGCAAAAATGGATTATTATTACATTCGATAATATTATATTTATAGTAATTAAAAAAATACAGTCATTTGTTTATTCGTTTATATCTTGTTGCAATATAACGTACGTGAAATTTGTAGCGTTATTTTGTGATGGAATAAAATTTTATATACCTACCTATATTTTTTAATGCTGACACATATATCGTATTACAAAGAACAATATATTCTTTTTTTTATTCTATTAATATGTGAAATAATGTTATAATAACAGCCTGTATACTAAAGTCATTCTTCAATAGAGACTAAAGGCGGCAAGTAGCTGTCTTGTGTGACAATATTTATGCCCGCAATATTAACTCGTATGCGACTATACATAATTGAACTTCCAAATATATTATATATTATTCTGTATACATTTTTAGCATCCATGTAATTATATCATTATAAAGATATATTTCACCAAAGCTCTTATAAATTGTGAAGATTTTGGACATTTTAAACTAGTAGATGCTTACTACTTCGTGGACTTTATGATCTGTATTGTGAATATATTGTAATATTTACTGATGTATCGATTGTGGTTCTACATGAGGTGATTGTGTGACCTTGATTTTTATCCTATATCAAAATGTCAATGAAAATTGTACACCACGCTGAACAACTTTTGTTAAGGGCGTCATTTTCGTATATCATATAGTTCAGTTGGACATTATGGTCTATATTCTCGAAAATGTAAAATAAAATATTATTGATTTTACTAAAATTGGCGATGTACACAATATTAATACTAGAAATAGGTTGAAACTTATCGTGCATGTAACTCGATTGCATCGAGTCCGCAATACCTTTATGGAACAGTGTGTACGCTTTTACAATAGGATCTCAGAAAACGTCCGACAATGTTCTATACCACAATTAAAAAAAATGTAAAAAGACGTTTATGTGTTAAAGGTTATTACCTAATTAATGATTTTGTAAATGATAACACACCTTGGGAATGAAATCTATCTTAAGCGTATCATTGTCAACAATGAATAATTGTAAATTGTAAATGACTATATAAAAAAAAAGTCCCGCTGAGTTTCTTGCACCGGTTTTTCTCAGGTCTGAGGCATTAACTTTAGTGAACCGGTGGTAATGTCTTTGACGTTCAAAAAATTAATCATGTATTCTTACTTTGAATAAAATTATTTGAATTTGAATTTAATCATGAGATGTCTAGATCTAGATCTTACACTTACATATATCAATAAAAAATGATTATCACACGCAACAACTTTTACTAAAAAGCCATTTTCTTATTTCTTATAGTTTAGCTGATCTATTGTGGTTCTACATCAAGTGTTCCAGATCCTTGATTTTTGTTGTTCGATAATTTTTGTTATGGCAGCATTTTATTTATTATTTCCTATAATTCAGCTGGACTGCTTTGGCTGTATCACTGTGTGCAAGTCCTTACAACTATACATTAAAATAATAACATTAAAATCTGTCCAGTAGATCCAAAGATATGCGAGTACAAACAGACAATTGGACAGGCCATATTTTTTAAATCATAGATTCATATTCTGAATATATAACTATATAAAACTTTACAAAACAGTTTCGTCGTACAAAATATTTTAAATTAGTATAACTTTTATATTTATGAACCGATTGAAATAAACAAACTCTAAATATTAAATGAAGTTTATATAACACAATGGCGAAACTGTATTTGAGTAAAGCCGTTCCTGAGATTAACGCGCACAAACGCACAGACAAACATACAAAAAAAAATTTAAAAATTATATTTTTTTGGTTACACTTATAAATGTCCCCGATAGTATTTTTTTATATATCTAGCGTGAACACAAAACGATCAGTTACATTTTTAGTATATATATAAATAGATTTTTTAGGTTTTAAGGATTTTTTAACAACTTGGTAAGCTTTGTCAGATAAAACGCGATATTTAAATTTGCCACTCAAAACACAATGTCTAGAATTCAGGCGGAAAGCCGGAGCCCGACGGCGACGGACAGTGCGTATTGACGTATAATGTATATATCTATCCCTGCTATGCGAGAAAAACCATGAACATATCAAATAGAAAAACCAATGAAGTGTCCGAAATAGAAATGAGAGGGCGTCGCTCCGTCCATTCGCCCCCGGCAAATATAAAAATCATTCATATGGACAAAATAAAATTGCATCCCAAATAACCCGGTGCTCATCGGCCAAAATCTATTAGCAATAAATATGAAGTTTTCCGATTTAACTAGATTTAAAATGGCGTAGAACCGGTAATAAAATCGGACTTCTTGTTTTTGGTTTACGACATTGTAGTTTGGGCCGGAGTTCATACAAGCTTTTTTGGTTGATTGGGTTTATTTTATATTTTATTATGAACCTTTAATGACGTAGGTATATTATTAAAAAATTTTATCGTTAATCTTTCTTGTTCACCTTTAGACACTGTTGTAAATATCGCGACTTCGATGTCCACGCCAGTAAAAAATTATGTCAAATAGACAATTGTCATTATAATATGCTTCGAAAATGCCCAATGTTGGCGTGAAATTATAATTGTATTGATGTAAAATTACTTAATCCCTTCGCATATTATCCATGGATAGGAATGTTTTTATTAATATATTTTAAGCCAATAATAATTATTATAAATTAAATATAAAGACAATCATTTTATATCAAAATACCTAAGTGTTACTTTCATTGATTTATTTTTACAAGCAACGAAGCACGTAAGCAACGAAAATCTAGTGTTAAAACACTCCGTTCTGAAGAACGTCACTTCAACATGTCGAGAGAAATGAAAGTAATTCAATATTATATCAAAAAATTATATAATTATATATAAATTTAATTGTATTTGCATTCAATCCACAAACATTGCTGATATGAGGCTGTATGATATCAATTTTATTGAGGCATTGTAGAGCAATGTGATAGACATTGCTCTACAATGCCTCAATAAAATTGAATGAAAAGAAAATAAAATGTACAGGTAATTGAGGTTTCCTCGATGGTATTAGATAAAATGGATGAAACTTTAAGTTCCGATATCCACCGACTAATAGTGTCATATCAATATGTAGCTTAACGTATCGACAAATGGTTAAAATGGAAAAAATAAGAATAAAAGTAATAGTAAATTTATTTTATTTATTTGTAGTACATTTCTTTGCGGTCTGTCAATTCATCCAATAAGACAAGCCAAAATAAGAATGTAGATTACTTAGTTGATTCATTTGACGTTGTCTTCACAAGATTTACAACAAAATAATTAGAATATAAAAATTAAAAATACATATTTAATAAAAATCTTGAATATATAAGTGAGTAATTGACGTTTTGATACAACATTTTTTGATATATATATATATATATATATATATATATATATATATATATATATATATATATATATATATATATATATATATATATATATATATATATATATATATATATATAAAATTTCACATTTACAACAAAATAATTAGAATATAAAAATTAAAAATACATATTTAATAAAAATCTTGAATATATAAGTGAGTAATTAACGTTTTGATACAACATTTTTTGCTTCGTTTGAATTTGCTATACAACGCAATTTCCGAAAATTTTTTTCATCATCCGTGCATTTTTTACCTATTTATTATATTAATAGATGACAATGGATTTTTAGTGTATTAGTTTGTCCATTGGCTAAATTGGATATATTGATATGGAAGAGAATGTGAATGTGAAAATAAATTGATAAAATTTATTTTTTTTTTATTTCTCGAAGCACACACACGTTTTCACAAAGGAGCAACTGTTGAGTTTCTCGTCGGCTCTTCTCAGCAGAACCTGCCTTCCGAGCCGGTGGTAGCCTTCTGAAGGACTGACGCTACTGATATTTCAATGTAAATTGACGATTCAAAAGTGCTTGTAATGGCCTAATAAAGAATATTTTGATTTTCTAACTGTACCAATGTCTTCTTTATTTAAAAAAAATATATATATTTCAAGAATTAATTTCAAACAATTTTAGTGTAATCTTTTATGAGACACTATGCCAAATATAAGATTGAAAAAATTAAAAATTATTTTAAGAATTTCATCAAGTGGGAATCGTGTTTATGACCATTACGTGTATGTTCCTTTACAACTGCCTATATATAACAAAATGCATTTACCTAATTTAAAATAGTGGTCTGTTTTCTATTTGTTTTTACTTTGACGTAAACATTTGTTTATGTATATACATATACTTTTTAAGTTTATTAATTTATATATATATATATATATATATATATATATATATATATATATATATATATATATATATATATATATCTGAATATATATTGTATATATATATATATATATATATATATATATATATATATATATATATATATATATATATATACACAATATATATTCATTTGTTACTACGTACGTCTGAAGTACATAATTGATAACAAGATTATATGATATTTATATTATTAATATATACCAAATCGTTTATTAATGTTATGTAATACGATATAGTGTAGTAAATTCCAAATTGGTAACCAAAAACTAAAATATGTTGGTGGGTGAAAAAAAATACAAACACAAAATGATAATTTTCCTTTTAATCTTGATATTTTCCTCTACGATACAAGGCACACACACAATTTTAAGTAAATTAATAATAATTATAATAGAAATAATAAATAATAATAAGTCACCTTATTGCAATAACCAAATTATAAACGTGTACTGATAAGCCTCGATATCTAATTGACAAAGGAAAACCTACGCTAACAGTTACTAGTTTACCTGAACTTTATAATTAAATTTGAACAGTGAAACTCTCATACGTTTTATTATAAAAATGAAAGAACCGATACGAAAGTCTCATTCACGCCCTGTATACATTCACGCATGCGCATTCATCTAAACATTTATAGTAACAACTAAGTTTTAATTATTACGTCGCGTCATCCGTTAATATGTATGAAATTAATCGTCTCAAGCTTTACTTAGTATCGGCGCTTGACTATTTTTACACTCCAGTATTATTCATATTTCACATACATAATTAATAATAACTCGTGCACTTTAACGTTTGTAGTCAAGCGCCAATCGTTGGCTCGATACAATGTCTAAATCTTATTAAACTATGTATTTTAGACATTTAAAGTCATTCCGTAAACTAAGCATCGATATAAATAACGCTACTATTTATACTTTATCTTTAGGTTAAAATTATCGTACTTAAAAGAATAACTAACCACGTACACCAGATCATGCTTATGGATATGAGATGTATTTTGTAGCCGTAACCGTTTATTAACAACATAGTGGCTACTGCTCTTAGAGTCAATGAATACCTAAGTAATTAAAATATGTTTGCCGTAAACAGTCACTATTTAAGCCATATGTGTGTATATTGAAATCTAACATTTTCCCCAAAGTGTAATAAAATAATTTTGTGGTATACTTGTCTATATAAAATCAATATACAAAAATGACCCCGCGAACGATTTTTATACAATACTATTTATAGAAATATAGAGTATGAAACTTTAAAGAAAACACTTATGTTATATTGTACGCCAGAATTTTTTTACTTATTCAGTCAATAATATTTGTGTTTGTCAAATGAACCTTTTAAACCGCTAACTTAAGATAGCTATCGTACACTATTTTATATATTCTAGTATCAGTTACATCTAATCATTGCACTAAGTTGAATAAGTTACTTGATATTGAAGATCACATTCGTATTGAAAATCTTACATGTGTTGTTTTTAAATTAATACAATAAACTTCAATGAATTGTTGCACAGCTTTTATGGATAAATTAAGTTAATAATTAATTACAAAAGAAAATGTAAATTATTCGACTAGTATGTAAAATGTGAACCGTATACAAACGGTTAGAAAATTTCAATAGCAGTCTTAGATCAATTCCAATCGTTTTTTGATCAAATACGGAATTATACATGTTTCAGCGATATGAATGTTAGTACAAATAATATATAAGCTAAGGCTGTTGCTTATTTAAATACACAAATCGCAACTCATGAGACTTAATGTATAAATATGGCATTTAACAATAAGTTAAAAGGTACATTTCGTAAAAGACTAATAATGACGAATTAATTATGTGTATCGTCGATCGATCAAATCATTGAAGCTTAAATCTAAAAGTATTACGAGATATTTACAAATTTCACTATGGAAGAAGAGTTTCTGCGACTTCGTCTTACACAACGAAATCTACGTTACTTCGCAAATAACAGTATTTACAATTAATCTCAAAGTAGAAATACTTTATAGAGTTTTGACTACACCAAAAATGAACACTTAATTAGTTCAATACTTTTTAATGTACACAAACTAACCGGTTCAAAATAACGACGCGAGTCCGTCTAGTGTTAATAGCGATTCTATTATTTTTCTCTGAATTCTGGTTTGACGCTTATGATGGGTTTCCTTCCTTCGTCGCTGCCCTCGTATTGGTCGGGGAACTCCCCGGGACTTGCCAGCTAAGTAGCGGAACTGAACAACACCGAGTTCTTATAGTACCCGGCGCGATCTGACAAGGGGCTCTTGACATCACGCTCCATGGCTTGTTGGCGTGACTTACGCTCCATCTCCAACTCTTGTGCCAAAGACTCTGTTTAAAATAAAAAAAATAGAATAATAAAATTTATTTAATCAATATTATTAATTATTTAGACTATTTATATATTTTTATATACAGGAATTCGAATTTTATTGAACTAGTAGAGCCAATTTCACATTTTGTACATGTATTAATACATGCATGTTTATATGTTTCAAAATACGAGTGTGTCACCCCGGAAAATGTCATTAGTATCGTGGAGGCAGACATCAAACGAACTCCGCATCCGTATGGCACTTTCTAATTTAATATTAAATATCGCTCTAGTAAAAACGTAGGTACTGTCTACCAGTCTCTGTAATGTGGGCATTTAATTAATTGCTTTTATGCTTTGTCTGTGTGACGTGTCTCTAATTATTTCATTACAATCATAATGTAATTGAAAACTCACTGTCGTTTATAAGATAAGTATCTAGATTTCTATAAATAAATGTATACAAAGAACATAATATCGTAATAAAAATCTCTCATATACCATTCTTGAAAAAGGCCTAAGTAGAATAAAATTTAAATGCTTATTTCAAACGATACAAACGAGTAAAAAGCAAAATGATACACCAAAAGAGACGAATATTTTCTAATAAGATTTTGGGTAAATTGGCAAAGTTCGTGAAGAGCTAGAGTAGGTGAGGTAAGGCAATTGTCTCCGAAAACGTCTACATTTTACGAAATATGCTTATTCAATTTCATGCAACGCTTGCCGCCTCCTGCAATTTACGAGATATAAAAGATATAAACGGAATCAGGTTTTTTGCTTACTCTGAAGGAACATTTTCTCAACGGGAATTCAATTTCTGTACGAGATATTCGTTTATAAATTATACTTTAAAATTTATTATACCTTTTTGGAATAATAATATTAGGAGCAAATTATTTAACAAAATATATATTTCAATAGAATATACTTGTTGCTGTACGTTCATCAATGCAATTTAGCTTCTATAGCATCCGATTGACATTTCTATAAATTGTATTTGTAATACTCGTAATTGCGAACACACACCAACCAACCAAAGGACCAACTATTTGCGTTTCATTTGTCATTTAAAAATACAATTATAATCCGATTTGTCTCAGCGGATACAGCTTCAGGGCATCACACTCACAAGTGTCGCTCATCGAGGGTTGTCCCGAAACAGAAACCTATTATCCCAGGCGAGATTATACGCCTAGGGCGTCACAATTAAATATTATACACTTAAAAGCTTCGGCCTTTGCCGTTTCACTTCGCTGCCACCCCTAAATGTCCCATTAGGTCTGTTTGAATACGTAATATTTTTACATTTGCCGCTCCTAAAACAAAATTGCCGGTTCCTTTGAGAGCCATAATCTATTTGTTCTTTGAAATAACTGTCGCGCTTGAGCGCTCGAGTTAAATAAAAAGTTAGCTTTTCATATAAGAGTTCGTTACTTGAAACGTCTCCACGAATTGAACTGTTTTTAAATTATTGTAAATATTATCTAGCTTTTGTATTCGTTATTGTAAATTATGACTGCACTTTTTGTTTCATGCTCTTCTTTTTTTAAAGAATGAACCGATTGATTTTATTTTTTACAAAAGCATTCCATAGATTACATTGGCTTCAATAGCAAATCTGAAAAACTGTTCAATCTATCGAATCACAGATTAATTTATAGAGTATCGAATCGATTTTGTAATTAAATAGAATATCGAGCAAGAAATTAGGGTCTCGATATTCACTCGTTTTAAACACAAATTGTTTCTTTTACTTTGTTCTTGTAAAAACTGTTAGACACTGCTCAGATCGATTTACCTTTTATTTTCCACAATAACATTTAACAATGTCATTGATCTGAGATATAATTTTTTGTTAAAAATTTTATAACTTTTTTGAAACTTAATACTCTGTCAAAACAATATCAAAGGTGTTATTTTATCCAGCATAATTTAGAAAAGAACAATCACGGCCCCTGTCCGATGAGATCGTTAAATTAAAATAATTAAGCTATCGTGAAAAAATATCAACTTTTTGCAAAATTTGATAAGGTTGTGAACAAGCAAATTGCTCAAGCAAGTAGTCATCATTTTTCGTGTGTTCGTCATAGTATTAAGAATAAATAAAATAAATTGATTTATGAAATCTTTGATTCTACTGCACATACTACAGTGGGTCGGTACAATTTGAAGTGTGACGAATTTCATGATTGAATTGAGTTCCTTTTAAAAGTATTTTCTTTATTTTTTCCAAGAATCAATCTCAACGTGATATTATAAAATGATTTTAAACGTTTTAGTCCTACGGGTGGGTATGTTAGATGTGGGTTCAAATTTGACTTTTAAAAGATAGCTAACTGATAATATCTTTTTGTAGGTAATAAAAGTGTAGCACTTCTTAATATGGTAATATAATTTTATATACACAGCATTATTTTGCAGAGAGCGAACAAAAAGTTAATATCGTCAAAGGTTTCGGGCGCACCTGTGCTGTACAATTTTATTTCCATTCATTTCATAAGCGCACCTAAAAAGTAGCCGAAGAAGTTTCCTCTTTATTAATTTTTCAACTTTATATTACTTAACATCAGTTGGTTCATTCATTTCCACCGCGCTTATGAAAAGCAAGACTTGCTGTCGTTTATTTGCATGAAGGAAACATTTTGTATGTTAATATTGATATAGACTTAAATCAGTGAAAATTATGAAAATTTGACATTAAATAAAAAAGCTTGGCTTATTGTTTGTCTATTATGACTTTGCTCGTGTTTTACTACTTAGATGTTTTGATTTATCCCGTTTTGTTGATGGAAAATGTACAAAAAGTTTTCTAATTTAAGAATAATAAAATATGTTTTTTTTCTTTTACCGGCATTAAAGAAATTGATAAAGTAAAGAACCAAGTTTTAATTTTTATTTAGACTTTCTATTGTGTTTTTAATGCGAAAGGTTTTGATAAGAATATAATTTATATATATTATAGACACTCTCGCGTTGCGGCGTTGAATTTCGCTACTCAAAAAGGAATTTTTATATCCACTGAAAGTTGGGAACGGAGTATTAGCCGCTAGATTTTTCGATAAAACTAGAGAACTAGAGAAAAAGATAGCAACTACTTTTTTACGGTTTTATATTATTTGTATTAAAAAACATAAAACCTTATTACACTTATAATTCAACTTAATATGTAATTCAAGTAACAGAATTAAACTGATATCTTAATCCGATTTAGAGGCTAGTACTCGCGTGTTCGCGTGCGTGAGATACTTGGGAGGGTAACAGTTAAATTAGTTGCAATTTCCACTTAAAAGCAAAGGTTTGATATATACTTGGCATTAGGACCGGAAATGTACTTCCTATCAATGTTGCTGTTTATAGTACTCACCAACTGCTAAGATTGTATAAGCCCTAACTTATATATATATATATATATATATATATATATATATATATATATATATATATATATATATATATATATATATATATATATATATATATATATATATATATATATATATATATATATATATATATATATATATATATATATATATGTATATATATATTTATTTATCACTAAAATATATATCATTTCTTATAATATATTTATTAAAATATTTAACAATGAGATTTAAATAAAGTCAATGTGGTTGCCTGTATGTAGCAAAATGTAAAAGTGCAAAGCAGTTTTCATATCCATCAAAGTCACCGTAAGGGTGTGTCTGTACACAATAGTATTTGAAAGTCCACAGAGGCTTTTTTAATGAAATTTCTGGGCTTTCCACAAAGCGGATATGAATGAAAAAACTACGGCCTGATTCAAAAAACGCGTAAGCCAAACATGCTTTCGTAGTGTATATTGCAAGCTTTTTGTCTAGTATCAAATTTAGCTAAAAATAATACGAACGTTTTTTCATACACATTCATTACGTATGAATCTTCTGCTTATTTGACATTCTATATAGGTATCACTCCGGTATTTACGTACCGTCCGAGTGCCGAAAGTTTACTTTATACATTACATACTTTTAAAACTAGATCAAGTAACAAATACAAGTGATTTCAAACATCCATTTTGCGTGGAGTAAAACATGTCCTTACCGCATATAAGTGATGACCACACATAAGAATAGTCATACAGTATATTATAGAAATAAATCAAGATAAGCAGAAAAAATCTGGTGTCGAACTCCGTTTCCGGCTGTCCCGGATCCGAGTTATTGTCAGTTGAGCAGCGAAACTGAACGCCGCAATTTGTCTTTGAACAAAGCGGGGAAATACAAATAATTCACTCTCTCTCGCGAGTCCCACTGAGCCACAATTTAAACATAATATATTTGTTTTTTTAGCCTACACATAAGTATTCAGTTTTAGAAATATTAAAATATATAAAATTATAAAATTTCACACTTTACGACATGCTATGATTTATTATCAATAAAAACTTGATGGGTACTTTCCCTGCTACTATTCTAACAAAAAATGGGAATGTTTGTATTGTTCATTTTGCGCTTTTAAATACTTAGCATTCTCAATCCGCAATGGTATGTAATATGATGAGTATAAATTTCACATGTCGATTTTTTCTTCTTTACAAAAGACCCTCTGCTGCTTCCATATGAATGTACATGATTTAAATCATTTTGAGAATCTTTTTTAGGGATAGATTATTCGGTTTGATTTTATTAAAAAGTACCCATATGTTTATGTCAGTGAGTGAAGTGAGTTGTAGAGTTGAGAAGCATTTGGTTGTACTTCTGTGATTTAATAATTATAATAACAAGAAGGTGGCATAATAATGTTATGAAAACTATACATCTTGTATTTTATATACCTGAGTAATTCTGCCAGAAAGCTGCACCTCCGCTCATAATGTCAACGGGCGGTGGCGGGTAGTTCCACTGTGGCTTGTCGGGCGTCCGTGATGGGTCCCGTTGGAATGGCGGCGAGGAAGTTGGCGGCTCTGTGCTAGGCGGTTTGCTCTCTGTGCCATTTTCACGTTCTCGGTTCTCTTGCGGTACTTGTGTTAAGTTTTCTGAAAAAAAAGATACTTTCAAATTGTGTTTTTTTTTTAATTTATTGTAAAACAAATCAGATTGTACCTAAGCCCTGACATACTTTTAAAAATCATCTAGCCCTAGCCTCTTACAGGTAAGCATATTTACACTTCTTGTATAGATTGTTATTAAATGTAAGTGGCGAACAGTGATTATACAAGATATCGAACTCGAATGCGTGTTACCTTAGTACAGAACCCCCATTTCAAATGGCCTGCGAAACGATTTCCTGACACGGAGATTAGCACAAGCCTTCACTAGCGTTTACCACCCTCCTTACGTCACGCACTCCATACACATTTGCGAACAATTGTAAAACATGACATGTTACAATGTTATTACAAATTGTATCTTATTGACTACAAACTATAGTTCATGTTAGCATGATAAAACTAGATATCTTAAAACATTTCAGTTGTAGGTACTGACATCTCAAGTTTTACTTGATATACAGATAGTTTGACAGACGGTAAGTTAACATGTCAGAGGCATTCGGTAATATTGGTAGATGTCTGATTTTCTACTTGTTGTACACGAATGGGCTATTTTGCAACTAATATTAGAAGAAATTGCATAAATTGTTTTACATACACGTGTTTTCCGACAAAGCAATAACAGACACTTTAACGTACAAATATCTTTCCGTTAAAGGATTTACGTTTACAAAATATGAGTCATATATTTATTATGTGTGCTTGCTTACCAGTAACTATTCTTAATATTTCGGCAGGTGCTCCAGATTGTTTTAAGGCTTCTTCTATCTTCTGTCGTCTTTTCAATTCTAACTCCAATTGGTCTTGAATTTGCTGTCTTTGCTTTCGCTCTTTTTTTAGCCTCTTTTGATACATTACTAAAACAAAATAAATACTTGATGTAGTTTTTATTTTAATATTTTTTATTTAAATAAGTTTAGTCAGAAGATAAATACAAATTATAACTAATAAGGATTACAGCATGAAATTTCATTTTCAATTATTTATTTTAATAACAAAAGTTTATAATGTGCACTCGTTATTATAAAATAATAATCTGTTAATCAATCATAAAAAGATAGGATATTTATTTTTTGTCTGTGTGTATCGTAATATTCAATGTCAATATAACTATGTTGTATATATCGACGATAGATACAAATTTGATTCGCTACACAAACTGTTGTAACTTGGTGATATTAAGTTGTTGATAATCATTGATCATCCATAGTATCGGCATAGTACCTTCTCTTTCTAGTCACAAAGAAATGAATGCTACTATCTCTTTCTGTCAGACGAACGATTGACGAATGATGGAGTCGACGCACGAGTTGATAGAGCCTTGCTTTCGATTTAAGTTGGCGGGATCTTGCGTGGCGCGAGTCATAAGGAGCAGAGATTATATTATTAAAATAACTCTTTTAAACATTTTAATATTCATAGTTAAAGATTTATTTTTTCGTACTTCTTTTCTTATTATAGAACTCAACACAACTATTTTTTAAATACTTGTGTGTTTGTCTGTGCGCTAATCTCAGGAACTGCCTAACCGATTCAAATGCAGTTTTCGCCACTGTATTATATTAAAATACACTTCAAAATTACTTTAATTTTGATTTATTTCAATCGAGTTATAAAAATAAAAGTTGTATAAAATGTACAGTATATACATATTATATTTATTGATCAAGCGGGCGAAGTATTTAATATATAAGTTTGTTTTTTGTTAGAAAGGAAAAGGATAATTGGAAATAGAATATATATATATATATATATATATATATATATAGATATATATATATATATATATATATATATATATATATATATATATATATATATATATATATATATATATATATATATATATATATATATATATATATATATATATATTAACTTTAATTCTGTATTGAACAAATAATTATTTTTAGGGTTTACGGATTTATAGTTATCTATGTAGTTATTTACATATATAGTAGTTAGATATATAGATCTATATCAGTTCCCCAAAATTCCGTGGAAGAATGAAGCTGAAATAAAATATCCACATCGATAACTTCTTGAAGCTTAGAAAAAATCAAACTTTTAAGTCGAAACAAGCGAAAGATACGTACGTTTATTATTATTTTTCATTTTTAAACCTACAGGGTAGGTACTTCCCGTTGACCTACAGTTATGAAATTTGACAATTAATTATAACTTATAGTTTGTAGAATTTGTAAAAGGGGAAATGTCCCAAAATTGGAAAATTATAGATTTAATGAACTTTTACTGTAGTTGACTTCATAACGACCGCAGATTTAAGTTTGTCAAATCTTTGATCTAGACTTTATAAACTGGTAAATAAGTGAGAAATTATAGTATTTATAAAGAAAAAGTGTCAAAATAGATAATTTATAAGTTTCACACAGAAAGAAACCATTACAAACTTATATTTGTAGTATTTCATATAAAATGAGTGGATACGACCACAAATTTAAGTTTGTCAATTTTTATATGTAGTATTTAAGTTTGCGGAATTCCTACAATTATGAAATATGTACGGAATCCTCACGGAGCCTGGAGAACAACTCTCACTTGACCGATATTATTTATAAGCTTTATTTGGTTCATATTTTCGATATAATCATTGGATTCTTAGAGCAATATAAATACTAATAACTAGCACAACAGACATGTAAAAATAAAATATGAGATCATTTTCTCATTAAAGATTCGCTAGTAATTAATGTTGTTGCTAATGAGTTCGAGGTTCACTAGCGAGTGACTCCTACGCATCATTTGTCATACAACCTCCGACACGGTTCATAATAACATCTCCTTTTTGTTCGCCTTCAATTCTTAATATGAATTGAAAATTACTTTTATGGTTATTGTAAAATTAAATAAACGTATTATCTATATAATAAGCGTATAAACTATTTGGGAGATGAATAAGTGTATTTAATGTAAACCTACAGCGTAATTGTTTGTGTTTCCTATAGCTAATATATGCTTAACTTTAAACTTATTGAATGTTCTCTCTTATTATAAGCTAAACTTTGAACTTATTGAAAGTTATCTCTTAATATGAATATTTTAAATTTTAAAATAAGAATGCCAAACGAATTTCTGACAGTATAAATCGGTATATTTAGGATGAAAGGTGAAGCTAATACAAAGGTGTGATTGTGCCCATAGGTCCAATGAGTGGAAAATTCAACGGGCCGGCGAGTCCGAACGTCGGTACAGACCAACACCTCTGAAAAACGTTTTCTCACTTCATTGACTCTCATTTTTGGATCTTTTCATCTCGCCTTATTTCCAAATTACGCGTAAATTAACAATCGCTAATCAGCCTAGCACATGTTACATTTTTGCCGTTCTCAATCTCTATATTAAAACGTTGAATAAAACTGTTGTTAGAGCTATAAAGCAATTGAATATTCAAATATCAGATAGCAATCAAACATCTTATGGAACTCAATAAAGCGGGAGCGACGTCGATCTATTGTTTTTATAAGTCAATATTTGTTCGTAGATAGGCGGTGCTCTTTGAAAATAATCCAGCTTCTCCACCTCGATAAGTTCATAAGTGAAGATGAATAGTAATAATTTTTCAATAGATTCGGCTTGATGAAAGATTTCTATCGAGGTTCATTCAAATTCATTTATTGTATATCATTATTGTTTTATATCAGTTATTGTTGTGTCAAATTAATATTTAATATTCTTAATGTATAACACAATAATAGTAGAGACGGTTATATCAGGAATAGTTGGCTAAAATTAAGTAATAGTAAGGTAATTTGGTAATTACATAAGAATAATATATTTATTTGTTAATAAATATTAACACGCATATAAAAGTTATGTATGCTATTAAATCAACAGAAGTGAACATATCAAGCAAAACAATTCCACGACCAAAGCGTATGAATAAAAACCAACCACCGAAATATTGAAGGAATTCGTTCAAAGGGGAAAAAATGCAATAAAAAGTCCAGCTCGATACAGAACGAGAGTGTGGTTAAAAAGCAACGAATGAATATGGTTGCGAACATCCGCTGCAGACAAAAGTTCGGCTACTTGACTATGCAAATTATATTTGCGGACCGCCGCGGTGGAGACCCGATCTCCGACGTTTCGTTTCACTTCTACGTATATAACGTGTATTCTTTTCATATTTTCATCCGATTTCCTTCCCCTCGTTCATTTTGTTCCGTTTTTAAAAGTCGCAGAACAATACCGCTTTCTGCGGGGTTTATTCGCCGCGAGCAGTTTCCTTGTACGCTTCTTTTTCTTATTATTATTATTATATCTATCTTTTTATTCATATCCGGTTCTCTTTTCTTTAATACTTCTAACTCATAAATGGTTGCTATAGTCCCCTTGGGCTTGCTATCCAAATAACATGTAAATGAATCAGTTTGCGTGCATACTAAATGTATTTTCTCAATATGACAATAATAAAACAAGAAATTTCATTAAAAGTACTATATTGTCTGAGTATTGTGATATTCTTTTTTAATTCTTTAATATCAATGTAAAATTATGTTTGTTGCGTTGGTAATATCATAAGGTCTAATAAGGTCGGTAATTCGGTATGTTAGATTTTATATATATGTACTTTTTTCTAAAATGCTACTGAACCATAATGTTAATTATTATCCTACAGTATCTCATCACAGTTCATCCTGCAAAACATACCTAATATTTATATACATATTGTCAAAAGAAATATATATATATATATATATATATATATATATATATATATATATATATATTACTTATCTATATAAATACAATATTGGATTGGTAAATAAGCTGTATATATGAGCCGTCATATTACGACTTACAATAATGGCTTATCTATGGCACCGCAATACTATTACAACCCTCATGGATACGGATGTGTTTATAGCCGGCTTAACATTATTATTAGTAACATAAAATGTATGTAAACTTCAAAAGAAACAGCTGCCGCTCGCTACTGTCTGACAATATTTTAAAACATTATTCGTGGATAATAAGTCCACTATATATACATATATATCGAAAGCTCATAGAAAACATTGGATTTGAAACATCGAAAACTTAACTTTTGGATGTCGTCCTAATTATTATGTATTTGTTAAAAAATTATGTGGTTAACATCTTCATAGTAAGATTTGTACATACTTTACATTTAAAGCCCAATTCTACCAATTAGCAAAAAAAATAACTTTACAAAGACGCTAATTATTATTTTTGATTTACTTTTTATACAATAAAGATAGAAAGATAGAATAGTTTTCCCACTTGTGCTATGACGTAAATAAAAATCGACATTTATGACAGCCACTCCCCTCAGTCGCGCCCGAACCATTTAGATAAGTCTTTTTTATAGTTCTTTATTGAAAATAAATTGCCTAGAATAAAATCAGACACAGTCAGAATGGCTTTCCGATAGATGCGTATGAAATAATATTTGACAGATAAGATGCGTCAGTTATCGGAGCGTATGCTCGGCTCAAGGGACATAATCGTCTTCAATGACGAAGTGTTTTCTTTTACGTTCTTATTATATTTTAAATGTAACTATTTATCCAGATTTACTACTTTTTATTTGAATGTAACCTATTTTTCAATAGCCCATGTGCGAGCATTTATGAAAGGTATTTTTTTATAGTTCCGTAATCAAATACTTAATTTTGTCACCTTGTTCCGCTGACAGACAATTTAGCGTTTTATCTTTTTCCTCCGTTTTATTTGGGTACAATTTATGAGGCGAGTGGCTACTGAGATAAACATTTTCCTCAGCACTATACGGATTATTGTTCTTGTCGGATGAGTGGGGACTTTGAGTTACGAGCTAAAGTGACCTTCACACCCATAACACTATATATTATTTCATACACGTAAGTTTAAGAAAAATATAATAATAGCTATAATAAATATATATAGCTTTGCATATCGTCACAGTTTTTGAGAATATGTTAGTTCTTATGTAAGTAACTTATGGCTTGTTGATAGAAACAACTTCCTTTGAAAAGTGTTTGAACTTGTGAAATTATTTCCTATTGATCAACAATGCGAGTAGGTACACACGAGTATTGGGTGCGTACACTTCTAACGCATCGGCATTACGTTACATTCCATACTTTATTTCATACTAACAATAAAGGCAAAGATATTTTTTGTGAAAATATAAAGAAAATTGCAGGCACTTTTATCAAACCGATCAAAGGGCCGCTCGGACATTCCAACTTCTTACGACGTTAGTAAAAAATACAATCTCACTTTATAGTTACCATTCCACTGGTTATTATATCCGTATCGATACGGTTAAGCTTACGGAGCGTGAAATGTTGGATTCCTGATATTGCAGCCTTCGGGCCAGTTGCCGGCGATGCGGCCAATTTTGGACATTCTACACTTTAAAAGCAGTTAATTTTAGGTATTTTATGAATACAGAGCTTGATTTTCTTTTGCGTATAGCCAACAGCGACAGTCTTTCATTAATTTTCTATTATTTATCGCGTAAATGAGTCGGAATCGATAATATAGATAACCTACCTATATCTTGTACTTCCAAATCCGCATTATAAATTGTAAATTATACATTTTTAATAATTATGTAGTTGTTGGGTTTTTTCAGGATATATCTACGGTTTTATTTGGTTTAATCATATTTTCATATAGAAGAAATGTTTTTTGATTAAAGTGTAATAAGAGTTAAAATAAAAGATAAATATGAATCGTTGGTTTACATATTTAGTAGCTACCTATAGAAATAAAATATTGGTTCAGAGATAATATGATTTATACTGAAATGTGTTTAAAAATATTTCCGAATTCGAAGCATTGCTTATTGAATGGCGGAACTCAACGCCAACTGCAATAAGTAGCCTTAGAGAGGCACATGTCTACGTTATACAACTGCGCCGTGACCTCACGTGAATTATGCAAATTAAATAATATAAATATATATATATATATATATATATATATATATATATATATATATATATATATATATATATATATATATATATATATATATATATATATATATATATATATATATATATGTTGATATATATATATTAACTTTTTATGGATTAGTTAGGGTTAAAAATTATGAATTCGGGATATTATTTTCGTTGGAATGGCGCACCGGGCCATGCTTCCTGCGACACGAGTGTGGTCGTAACTCGACACCTTTATTAATATGCCTGAATTATTAACGTAGATATAAGTCGGTAGGGGCCATGTCGCGTGCAAATGATGATATCGTGAGGCTTCGGTGCATCGATTTGAGAAAAATATCGATTTACATACAATTCATGTGAGGAATCGTTATAGCTCTGCATATGGTCTTCATGCCTGCATACCTATACTGCACTAAAGGCAACAATGTAATTATTATAATATCTTATATACGGTTAAAAGTTATGTATCTATATGCAAAAGTATCCTACGGGGACCCTATAGGGCCCATATATTAATAGAAATACAAATAAAATATTTGATTAATATTTCAATATTATTAATTATTATTCTCATATTAATAAGTCTCATATATAATTTGTGTTTAGTATATCTAATACTGTCAATAACAACAAGATTTCATTGATTTCATACTAGCATGTCATCAATAACGTACATATAATCATATGGTTCGTTATTATCAAATGTTTATGTCGAGTTTTTATTATAGTGTCGTCGCGATATAACTGAAATTGGACGTCCAGTCGTTAATCGTTATAGCCAACAAAAAACATTTAATCATTATTTATGACATATTGGACATTTAATTTAGGGGAAATATTTAATACTAAAATATCAATCATGTTATTTCCCTATAAAACATTTAAGTTTATGTCGGATTTTCTTAACTTTTCTTGTCATACCTACCTATATACTATATACTCACACTGTGTTTATTATAAATAGTACGTTGTGATGTTAAACGACAAGTTAGATTATGAATATACATATTGAATAGTGTTACTTAAACACTATAGGTATATCGTGCATAATATACCTATATAGAATAGTTTTTAACCAAGTGGTTAAAACCTATTCTATATCGGTATATTATACACGAAGAAGAAAGAAATTTTCATATTTATCTTACAACTGCTTAACCTCATCTATACAATTATAGGTATGGATTCATGGAAAAAACATGAATTATTGATGTAAAAATGGAATGTTTGTATAACAAATATTATAAATACATTCCAAAATATAAAGATAACGAACAAAAATATGAATAAATTTAGACTTTTAGAACGATATCATAAAAAATAGGTGCAGGTAAGATTCTACAAATATTGACAGTGGATGATTGCAGGCGGCCAACGATCCCCTTGGTAAACTGCGAATTTAAATGGGGACGAGAAAAATTAATCCTAATGCGATTTTAATGAACTCGAAATGAAACGAATGTAATAATGAATTGTTAAGCTGGTATTCTTCTCAAACTTCGTCGCATGGAACACAATGAGCGAGTGAGCTGTAGGTACTTTAAATATAAGATATTTGACAAATATCAAGATAGTTAGTGACTATTAGGTGAGTAATAGTATCAATTATTAATAACAATTTATAGGTTTTCTAATCTATAATAATTTATGCTATTTATAGCTTTCATTTATATCTATAATTAGTTTTAATTTTTGTATTATGTATGTCGCAAATTAATATTTCACTAGAAAATTAATATTCAAAATGTCGGTGCAGATTCTCAGCTAAACATTTTTAAGGCTAAATGATAAAATAAACGATTTCATTAATTTTACGCAAAAAAATAAAATTTTATATCCTTTATATAATTTATTATTCATTTTCAATATATGCTATACTACAGTAACGTTAGTACATAAAGACGTATACGTGATAAAATGTAATAATAATTAAGGTTTAACATTTCACAAAGACGCGCGCCTTAACATCAAGTATAAAGCACACAAGCGCTGAAAATGTACACCTGAAGTCTGTACTCGCTTTTGCATTAACGAATGCGGAAGCGGTGCTGTGCATACAGGACGCGTTGCATCCTCCCTTTCCACAGCCAAAGCCTCCCACACCTCCCACTTCCCCCGACGTGCCTCTCGCTCGAACCAGACGCCTCTAGCAGCACACCATGTCCCACCCGTGCGTTCATTACCTCCACGCGACCAACAATTCAAGTTTGCTTTTCGCCACACAATCTACGCTACCAGACTCACTACACTGACTACAGTCTACTCATATACTAGCCACTCGAATAATAAAGATGCAGAAATTAACCCGTCCTTACTGAAAAAGAGGAAACTAAGTGAAGCTATCTCGACCTGAATAGAGGTAATGCAACGCGAGCACTCGTACAGCGAATGAAAGAAACTCGTTGGGAACACTATGAGTATGTTGAAACAGAGGGTAAATGTCAACTGAAATAAAAACAGTCAACAGATAAATGCATATGATAAACAGATGCCTGAAATGAAAAGGCGAAGTACAAACATCAATGTTAGCTTTGCTCAATGTATACCGTACATATTTTCAAATGTTTTTCTGCAAAAAAAGACGTAAAATGAAAAAAAAATGTGGTGAAACTAGAAATCAATAGTTTGCGCATTAAATTTGCTTGAGCTCATAAAATATTCAATTACGCATAAGCACACATTTGCTAAGGCCAACAACGACCACGCGGCACCCCCATTAAAGATGCCTAAGGGCCATTTAATCGGTCAGTGGATGTAAATTCGGCGGCCCCAAAACAAATATCCCGAAACTAATAAGGAAACGAAATATGTAAATCGTCTGCCATATTGTTTCACAAGTGAAATCTTCCTTTAATCTTATAACAAATCCGTGTTCAAATGGCCGCTCGGAGTAAATTTTAGCCTAGCAGGGGCACACTTTAGGGTCAGATTGAGGTAAAATGTGGCAAGAAAGACGGTAAACGTATGCAAGACACGCACTAGGAAGATAGCGCCCATAACGTTGTCCTATGCACATATTGCAACAAATTAGTTGCCGACTTGTAAACATAGATGAGGAAAATAAGCCCGCTAAGACGTAGTCGGTGGGTAGTTTGCATGGATATGAGAACGGCAATATAGGGGATTCACAGCTGCTGGCAGCACTCATTAAGATGTTTTATGGTCGGCCCGCCGGACTGTGTTCCCAATTTAAGATATTTCTATGCAGGACGGTGTCACGTTAGTTTGGCTTACGATTAGGGGATTAAGGTACATACTCCTTTTGAGGTATTAACTATAACAAATAATTGTGGGGTTCAAAACGGCTAGTATTTTGTTATTCCCTTAACAACCATTAAGTACTAGCATTCTCTTAAAGGTACAGATTTAAATCACATTAAGGCTTTTGTTATTAATATATGAATTTATATAGTCGCTACAAATAGCGCAGTAGAGCGTAAAGAGCCAAACGTAAGTTTTAGCGGAATCCACCAAATACCTATTCCCCGCACGGCAAGTAAATCAAAGGGTGTTGAAACTTTACACCCACTTAAAGCCGGACACAGTAATAAAGCGTTCGAACTTCATCGACCCTGGACATCAAATGGGCCACCCCTTGCCGCATTTTGTTCGAGACAAAATTAAAAGTTTAGATGACCTCACGTAAATGAAATAAAATACTTATGTCTAGCTTTAAGTCTTCTAATAAAAATCTTCACAATTTATTAATAAATATTATATACGATTTATGAACTATCAATTGAACAATAGCATATAGTTTATTTATTGTAATATAAAAATCTAATACCGACACTGGGTGATGTTGCTTATTGATTTTAGATAGCTAAATAAAAAACGGCAATAGAGAGAAAGGTAGATATTAAAATATTTCAATCACTGAAGCTTACTTCCATTAAGCACTACAAAGACATGTAAGTGCAGCGGCCTTAATCAAGAACTAAATTAATTGTTTCTAAAGAGGTGATTCCGCCGAATATGTTCCCTGATTAAGTGAACAGGTTGGGACCAGGGCCGAGGGTTATTAAATAATTTATTGTCTAACAACTATTCGTGAGGGGCAGTGCTCAAATGCTTCGCTAAGATTCTGTAAAGTTTTGTTATGGTATCGTTGCCGTAAACTTTGTCCTTGATACCTACATGAAATATATAATTTCCAATTCGAGCTCATGCCATAACTCATTTACGTTATGCTTATTTTGCATAAAATATTATAAATTATATGTATATTGAATACGTTTTAAGTTATTATAATAAAAAAATATCTTCTAAATATTTTAACTCTATTCAATACAATTATTCAAAATTCAGTTTGAGATATTCAGTGTTTGATACAAACAAAAACAACACTGATTGAGTTTGGTCCAGTCCTTTATAGCTTTCAATGTACATTTCATCCTGTCAGTGGCAAATTACACTGGAGCCCATTCATGCTCAAAAATCACTCTCAATCGAGTCAAGTGGGACAAAATAAAAGGTGAATTCATCATAGGGGTGCGAATCGACGCCCCTGTCGGGAAACCAAGGCGGGAAACGTATGTCCGGACCATTTGTAAACACTAACAGGTGCCGACAGTTTATTTATTCAAATGACACCTATAACACAGAGTGACTACCTCGTATAACAGATAAATATAATATTTTTAAGCTGTACTCTATATTTAATATAAATTAAAAAAAAATAGCTACGCAGCAATTGCTGTAAAAAAGGCATGAAATATTTAAGCAGACTATAGCGCGGTTGTGTTAGGTTGCAGGATATTGTATACATTTCCCATAAGTAATTAAACAAAAAGCATCCGATGTACGTAAGTATTTAATATTTTATGGGTAAAATAAAATTCAAAGAGCACATGGCAAGTGTTCTTGTTGTCAACTCACTTAATTTAATATTTTAAAACTGCAATTTACCTAAATGAACAATCGAGACATTACTTGAACGTCAACTTATTTAATGAAAATTTATCTCACAAAACCTGTCAAACATAATTTCCATTTCAGCTAAGTGTACATACTCTCGCTTTTTTATTACAACATTAGGCATCGGATATTATAATAAATTTAAAAAAAGATATGAATAGTACCTATTATGGCGAATATAATTTAACCTCGGTGTGATACGAATGAAGTACTGTATTTTTCTAAACTATTTTGCATCTACAGACACTTCATCAGTAGCTTTATCAATATAAATTATCTATATACTATTGAAATTACAAGTAGTAGATGTATATAAAAATATGTTTAGATAACGTAAATAATAATTACTACTGGACATATAAAATATAACAAATGAATTAGTCATTAGCGTACCAGAACCTGTTTACAAGAAATTAATCTCGACATTCAGGATCTATAACTGATTCAAAATTAGTCGTCTAAATATGATATTAACAACATAAATACGATATCCTGCAATCAAATCAGTATGGCTTCAATGGCTTCAACGTCTGGCTGTGTGTGGTCTGTAAACAAAGATCTTAATGACCGTAATCTAACGTCAACAGTTTATTACCACAATCGACATTACATTAACTGCAGATTTGCTATATATATTTGCTTACACAAGTAAAATTATGTTTTCACTATAAAAATACGTTTATCGAGGAATGTGATCAATGTTTTTCACAAAAGGCGAAGCTCAGCGTCCCTCTTTGTCTCATCAGAGCGGGAAAATGAAAATAGTTTTAAATGTAACAATTTAAACAGATTTATCGCATACAATACATTTGTTATTTTTTTTTTGAAAACTTGACGTTTCGAACTGAAATGTTGAGGGGGCCAACGGAGATGTTATATATATATATATATATATATATATATATATATATATATATATATATATATATATATATATATATATACGTTTATTATTTATGTGTAAAAATCGAATAAATCTTATTATGATATTATTTATTCCTCAGAGTGTGGGTCAAACCAACAACTATCGCGTTTACATTCATATGCTATCACGCTGCGCCACGATTTTTAAATATTGTTTTTACTTCTACTGATAAGCACATACGCAGCTTTTATTCTTTTATTAATGATGCAATAAGTACTTCACTTAGATTGTAATAAAGTTATAATTATAAATGGCGCTAGATCAATAGGCAATTTCCCAAGATCCCGGATGTGGTCTGCCGGGCACAAGTTCATTTATTGAATTTCCTACGCTCGCTCGGCAAAAAGGTTTGCTAGCTATGATTCCTTTGAAATTATCACATTATGGGCATACGCTTGGTTCTACGTAGGAAGGATAATTAATTAGAATGCACTCTTATGCCTTTAATGAAGAATCTTTTAAAATTTAACAGAATATTTAAAACAATGTTTTTTTCTATTAGCCAATATTACCAAATGAGTTTTATGAATAATATTCAAATAGAGATTTTTTTATAAATTTTATTTTGCTTTAATAACATTGTTATACAAAGGAAGTACTTCATTAAGATGCATTTTATACAATAATTAATAGTAGTTAGTATTTATTACTAAATGACTGCACAAATTAAATTGATCTAAACTGAAACAAGATATGCTGGTTTTGATTATTCGTATACCTTATTAATCCGAGAAACTTGTTACAATTAAGTTGCCGCTCAGTGTTGTTGTTTCATCTAATAGGTTTTGTAAGGGTTATTCCTTATGCTAATATAGCTTTGTATTGTGAACGATTATTGTGATTGTTAATTCTATTTTAATCATGTTTCAGTGACTTCGCTCTTGATGAATAAAAATCGTGAGTATATAATTAACAATTTCAATAAATTAATTATATAAATATATCGATTAACATCAATTTTAAGGGATCTTTTTAGTCTTAGACACGTCAATATTATGAGATGTCACCGTGGATTTCAACATAGAACTCGCACGGTTGGTTGCATTACCTCTGGAGGCCGATGAGTCATATGAACGAGTTGGTAAGTCATAGTAGTTTTGAAGCCCAACTCCCAGCGGCGCACGCAACGTTGCCTCGCTAGTTCATGCGCTCCAGTGGGCAATATGGAAAATGTAGCCAACTTTGAACACCATATTCAATTTAATTTTCCTTGTAAAATGAGCGAGTTGGGATTGTTTTGTTACTTGCACAATGTTAATATTATTTCATTGTATTTAATATTTGAGTTTCTTTAATGGTTAATTAATGCGTAGGTAAGTTAGGTATTTACGTATAAACTACGTGTAAGTTTCTAACAAACTTTTCCATAGCATAATTTAAATAGATAAAAGATAATCGCAGGATTGTCATATAGGCAACAAATCCGTATCAGATTACAAATGCGATACGGTAGACACATGGCGCGTGCACTGGATTGGAGCGAAATCGACAATTCGATCATGGCAAAATCGACACGACCACTAATATCGTACTGCCATTATTAATAAAGACAACAGGGGCAAGGGTTCGTATCTCATACATATATTTTTTTAGGCCAAAGGTAGAGTCTGGTGGTGTATAAAAGAAAAATATCTGCCAGTGTACTAACGTAATTACGTACATTACGTAAGAACTGAAGTATCTGGAATGAACCAATTATTATTCCTCGTAAAAGACTGGTACAAGCAAAGAGCTTTGAATATAAGTAGGATACTTATATTGAATCCTCTTCTAACAATTTCACATACAATCATAAATTCTAATTTAGAGAGTTGCCGGATCGCGTTACCACCTTCTGCCTCGCGGACTTATTGTATGTTACTCCCAAGGCGAAGCAGCCCCGCAACGTATACAAAATTAATTAGACAAAATCTTGGGGCCTTGTAATATTTTATTATTATTTCCGCTACTGAGATTTTATTAACGCTTATATTTATTGCTTTTCCCGTACGATCTGAATGGAAGCTTGATTAGCATCGTTCCTGTATGGATATGTTCTCTTTAGCTACAAGTTCGTAATTACAGAAGTTGTAATTACAAGGCTGCTTACATTGTGAAATCTTCGTGGGCTTACGTTACTTTATCGCGCTGTGAATGTTGATGGTTCGCTAAATTAAACGTCGCCTTTAAATATTTTCTTTATTAAAATGCCTATCCGCAGCATGTGAAGTGTAATTTATATATGCTTCTATGATTGTCTTCACCAATAGTACGTTGCCCTGAATAATAATGTGTTATGGCAATGAATATATGATATTCATTTTTAATAATTTAAAATAGAAAAATATTATAAAAATATTTGCACCTTTAAGCTCTGATAATAAAAATTGGCAGGGTAATTTAACAGCTGTCGTAAATAAAAATATTTAAGTCAACAATTGAGTAAAAACGTCACTAATTGAATATTTTTAATGAGTTTTATTTAGACAAAATTTCTATCATGTTGGCTTTAAAACTTGTAAGTCCTGATACCAAATCTGAATATCTAAAACTCCAATTTAAATGCCTCAGACATTGACTTTCCTATAAGGTAGTCCATTTATGTAGCAGGCAGGACTCATGGTTACAGCGTCTTCTACTTAGCGGTGAGATGTGTAATGCCCTTTCAATCGAATCTTTCTTGACCGCCCTTAACTGTACTTTTACACGTTTTAACTTTTAAAAGGACATCGATACTATATAAATAAAATGATCATTTAACGATAAATTTTAAATGATGTCCAGATTTAAATAATGAAATTACCATACAAGGCACTTTGGTATATTTATAAAAATATGTAGAAATGTTACGAAATCGGGAATAAAAGAAGAATGACATTATGCTTCGCTTTTGATAGAATTGTATAGAATTTATTACTGCAAGGAAATTATTATAAACGAACTAAATTTCTTACAAGACGAATTGATTAAAATTTGACTACATTTGCCGACTCTAATTTGAAAATGCAAAATGTTAGACTTTATTTTGTTTCCTGTGGTTTATATTGGCGCGTACATTAGGGCGAGATGAGTCGACCAGTCGGCCAAATCTAATCATCTGCATTAGTGATGCGCGGCCGAAGCCCATACTGCGCTTCATTTCACCAGAACATCCTCCCCTGATCCGATTTGTACGTTTGTGGCCTCTCAAATTGAAAATTTTCCTCAAAATGAATAATCGAAACCCATTAGACATCCCAAGAAAAAGATAACTTTTGTTTACGAAGCAATGTTGTTCGTGGTTTATTTGGTAAAACCTATATTGAATGGAGATAATAAACAAGTGTATATCAGCGGACGTTAGTAGCTGTAGGTACCTACTTAATTAAATGAATTGACTGTCAGATTATTTTAGCATAATACATATACCAATTGTTATTTTTTATTTTAAACAATCGACCTTTTGCGGCTCCGCCCGCTTGATTGATTTACTCGGGTTTGCTTTAATATAATATAAATTTAATTTTTTTCTTTTTTATCACTCTTTCTATGAAAAATAATGAAAAATATATGTATAGGTAATATGCTCGTAATACGCTCGTTATACGCAATATTTTATCTGGACGGAAAGTCAGTTACAGTCTTTCCCCGTGCAAATCCCGATCTCGCGGGTAAACCGGGATAAAAGGTAACCTATATGTTGCTCCACAACCTCCTCTATCTTTTAAATTTCACAAAAATCGGATCATCTGTTTCGGATATTATCCCGGACAAACGGAAAAACAGATAAAAATTTTAAAAAATTGTATTTAAAAAAAATGTTTGTTAAAATAACGTTAAACGTTTAAATAACTATATGCTTGCATACACAGTTATTTTGAAATTTCAAACAAATACTTCAATTTTATTTATATATCTATATAGAGTATAAATCTTCCTACCTATAGATAACTGTTATATACAAGTTTTTATAACCGTTTAGTAATTAGTAACTTGAATCACAGGAGCTAAATCATATGTACATAATCGTACATAAACGAGATATGTCCTCAGGTAACGTGCTCAGCATTATAGGGTATCAGTAAAGAGATCACGTAGTCAATACCATCATGCCATCCAGAAACGCCATGTTGTAAGCTATTAGACATATAGTGTAATAGTAAGTACACGATTATAGCTTGTTTTATTATATTACAGACTAACTGTGCACAGATCTGTGCACAGATACAGTTGAAGTTTTGGTTATATTATTTAAAACACATATTTAACTTTATGCCATAAAAAATGGAAATATAAGCTTATTGTTTTACCATATCCACTATACATAGATATATAATATAACGATTAGCATTGCCTTTATTAATGTAAAACTGAAATAGTACCTAGTACTAAATTAGAAATAAAGTGGTACTAAAGTAGAAAAATCATTTAACTAAATTGAATGCGATTTTCGCCTAATATAAATAAAAATAAAATATAAAGGCTTTTTTATTAATAATAATTAGTTATAAAATTGTATAGTGAAACAAGCAATACTAGGGCAGTATAGCAAACAGCATTGATCGAAACATTATAGATTTAAGTTAACTAAAAAGTGATATTTCCACTTACGCGAACAAATTTCTAATGCCGCCGGTAACTCCGATAATATAGCAACAGCTTTACGTGAATACGACATCGTGCTAAAATTTTGTTAAGTGTTTAATGCTAATTATATTACTCCGATATAAAATGTCTAAACCATATTTTGTTATATTTTATTAACTAGTACATGTTTATTTATATGAACTTTAACTTAACGAATTTTCTTTATTTTCAGTATATCCAGCATGCAAATAAAAATTTAGTATTTAGATCCTTCGGTGCCGAATTTAGATTTTAGGCATTGTATTTGGTGTGGAGACGAACTGTTTAAATTAAAGTAATTAAATCTTAAATTTCTCGTACACAACTACACATAAATACTGCGTGTGAAACAGTTTACTTCTAACTTTATCACGGTTATAAATTATAATTTTTACATCAACGCACATCTAACAAAAAAAAATATCATGTAACATGTTGTATGTCGAGTTTTTCCATATAAGAAACTAAGTTTTCAGTAATTGAATGCCATGCTTGGCCGACATCAGTTTTTACTTTAGTATTCGTCTCACGGACTTACACGCGGTCACACGTCCCTCTGCGGTCAGGATTTACAGGGTATTGGAAATATTTTTTCATTCTATTCCTCTAAGATGTTTGTTCGTGACTTTATTGTTGGTATTTCTTTTCAATTAAGTTGCATTCCATCGACATCTTACATAGGTTTCGTAATTCATACTTATATAAATTATATAAATACCTATTGATGAAATAATTTTATTTCACTCTCAAATGACGAAACGTGTCTGTTATATTGGAAATGTTTGCGTCGAGGACGTGCCCTGTAATAGGAGGTTTCCGTCTAATACCGTCAAACAATACACCGATTCGATGTTCAGCCGACAGTGCAGATTGCTATTAGGAGCACTGCAATGGCTATAACAATGTTCTTTAGATGAAGTGGACTACACATTGTTTTCTTTCTGAATAAATAATTAAATTTCTATTAAAATAAGCTGACGTTATGCATCTTCCACTTTAATATATAACGATAAGCATAAAGGTATTGATATGTCACTCTTTCTCCAATCTCTGCCTACTGAGAAACATCATCAAAATTATAAGTTAATAATGATGATTTCAGAATCTAATATTAAATTAAGATAGATAAGATAGCTTCACGCTATTTCGCGCATATAGCAGAAAGAACTAGTTTCTTAAGACACTGTCTTGTTACCAGAGCGAGAAAATTAAATTCATTGTCCCAAAGTGGGAATCGAACTTAACGAATTAATTTATAAAAAAATATAATGAACTAATCGAAGGGTAGGTATATGAATGGAATTAATTATAAAACAACATTTTGCGTACAATCATCAATACCAACACATTTGACTGACGTAGGTAAATAGGTATGACGCAAGTGCAACAATCATTGGGGTGCATTAGGTAGCCTAACAATGGACCTAGACTGACTACTGATATACGTTGATACGATTGTTTCATAAAACAATCCATTCGAATTTGACCACTCGCCTGTCCGATTCATGATAGTGTTTGAAATAGGGGATAGGACATCATTAGGCTTATGAATTATTCACTTTACCGCATATACGAGGCTAAGCAGAGAGGACACTTTCTATACCAATTTGGAATATTGTGTGTGGAGCGGCGGAACTCAACGCCGCTTTTATCTATTAACAGAGCGGGGAAATGGAAGCAATTATTTTCCGAAGTGGCGATCATCTATCGCGTTAACGGCCAGAGACTATGAACGGATTTTGTATGGAATATACAAATAAATATTTCTTTTTATCAGGAAAAAATATATAATTCATGAAAACACACTTTAAATAAAATGAAACATATGTTCATATATAATAAAATGTAACTGATATTCGTACAAGGAAGAAGCATAGGGTATATTGATAACCCTCTATTCCGAATATAATGTTCACATAATTGGCGAAACATTTCCATTCTAACCCTTTCAAGACGGCCGTAATGTTAAGGTCTACATGTTATTTAATTACGCAATCTCGAGCACAATGCGAATTGTACTAACTTCTAACGTCTCTGATGGAGAGATCTAATATAGGGTTAAAGATTTAATTATGTTATAGGAAAATTAATTTTTTTGTAAACTTTTAATTTTTATATAGTTATGAATAGTTTTAAAAAAATTACGATAGTTATATATTTACTTATTTTCGTACGGACGAAGTATGAAGTAATTAATTTACCAAAGTATGGTATGTCGAGAGACCCGAGTGTTTAAATTCTCCATTCTCATTCTTACGTTTACAGTCAGACAATCATACTGCATTTCGATGGCCTCGATTTAAATATTTCTTTTTAGATTTATAATACTGGTGTGTTTTGTTCGTTCATATAAAAAACACAACATTTATACGACATATATATAATTTTAATGAAGCTTTATAATTTAATTAACTAATTTAATAACAATTCGCAATATATAATAGTCATTCTAAGTAAATCCTTGGAAACAGTAAGTTTCTAGCTAATCAGTTTAAATTTACAGTCGGAGTAATATGTATGGATTCACGCAGTCTCCAACTCTCTAACGTTCTTAGGGTAAAGTAGAAACCCTTCTAATATGGGAACTTTAGAGCACTATCTATTCTAAATACAACGATATAACATCACTACTGGTACATAAACATGAAAATTAACCTTTTGAATTAAGCTTCTTTGTCGTAAGTATTTTAGTAAAGTTTGCTAATAAGTGGAGCTTAATCTTTTATCAATAATACAATGTCCACCTTGCTATATTTGTCTAAGTGAAACATGAATATTTATAGTAAAATTTTAAAATAGAGTGTAATCAGCTTTTAGCTATTTTATTTATTTGTATGAAATATTTTTTATATCTCCACTACCTCAAAAATCAACGGCAAGAAGTAAAAATAATAATAAAAGCCTTTATCAAACTATTTTATAGAATACACATCATTTGTACATGTTTGGCTATTTAATTTGATTATATATATATATATATATATATATATATATATATATATATATATATATATATATATATATATATATATATATATATATATATATATATATATATATATATATATATATGTTTCCGTAAATTCCATCTGTATGCATTACGACTCAACTTTAGTTAACAAGCACATATTGCACCGCTTTTGTAACCGAAGGCGTATTTCATACTGTCGACACATAGAACGCTATCTGATGATTGGTTTTTGGCAATTACCAGTATTGCTCACGTCGCAATCCGGTTCATTCACCGTGTGAAATATGTATAGGATCCGCGATTCTCTTTGTTGCTTGCAGCATTGCAGCAATGGTTTTCCATTCAAATTACCCGTTGATATATGATTGCAGGATAAGGCATGTAATTTGTGAACTTAAGAAAAAATAATAGTAAGTTTTTACTGAATTATTATATATTATAAATATTATTTATTTTTTTAATTTAATTGAGCGTTTCCGAACGATTACCACTATAGCAAATATATATGTAGACTTGCTTAAATTGTTTGCAAGAACGATGTCTGCTTCTAAAAATAATTTGCACCTATCAAACAACACGAGGAAAAAGATTAGGAACATATTATATTTCTCTTTCAGTATGATTTTTTAAGCTTTCAAAAAATATTGTGGCCGGATAGTAAACACAACTGCGATGGTTTTATTGTTTCATCAATATTTTATATTAATTGTCAAAAAGCTTTTAGTGCATTGGACGCAAGAATGTCAAATATGAGGGGAAACCCATTACCAACAGCTAACAACAACCAAATATTGTTCTGTTAATGTTTAAACTTCAAAATCTAATAATTTGTAACAAAGTTTTTATGAAACTACTTTAAACAATACGTTCCTATATCAGTCATTGAACGGCAAAATTAGTGATTTAAAGTGCTTTACACAAAAGGGATATTAGCTATTTGTCTTAAGGTGGTAGGTCATTGCTACTGTGTCGGCTGACATTTGCATAAAGGTCACCTGTCAGTACATTTTCTTTGCTGACACTCTACTGTGTCGAAGAAAGGGTGTTATTGTATTGCGTGCAGTTTAACCTTTGTGTTGTAAAAGGGGGAAAATTAACTTAATATATTCATCTACATAGTCTAGCGATTCATCGCAATCATAGCTGTTTTACTAAGTTTGTGTGAGTATATTACAATCTAAGAGTATGGTACACAACAAGTTTCTCAAAGTTTAAAACTAGATGTAGTACCTATATACATATTTAAATGAACATTTTCATTATGCTGTGTAATCAGATAGTTTCTCGCGTTATCTAAAGCGCAATCGATAAACTCGTAAATTATCGAAGAGAACAAAATCAAAACGTACAATCGTGTCTTGGGAAAGTAAAACAAATGTGATGAGTGTCAGTTACAATAAGATCTAAATAAGAGTTATGGCGTGTGAAAAGGAAAATAAAAATGTATTTTAATTGAATATCCGTAGTCTATTGTGGCATACACAATTATACAGGAAAGAGCGATGTGTTCGTTGCACGGAAAGAAAATTGGCCACGGATGGTATACAGTTTATTCGTAGATAATAGTTTTGATGTAGGAAGTAAATAGCGTGTCTTAGGAGAAGACAATGGTGTCGTAATAAAATCTGCTATTAATTTTGGCGACTGCGGAGCGTCGGTTAGCACCGTTGATTTATGAAGGTATTGAAATAGCAAGGCTTTTGTTTACTTTCTACGTCATTTTCGCCAATATCAATAACTTTAATAATAATTTGTAGAGTACTTATTCCAATATGTCAGATATTTATTAATAGATATTTGAGTGACTTACCTCTCATTTTTTGCTCGTCCAATAACTGTCTTTCTAAGTTGTCTTTCACTTCTCGTTCTCTAAGTACGTCCATTTTCAGTTCAGCTGTAACAATAATATACTAATTAACAACAAATCGAATATAGATGATATTGTTTCATAAATGAATATAAATGATTCGATATACAAAAGGCATTGTACTTTAACAGTGATCCAAACCGTAACAAGGCCGTGAGCAAGGGGCCGATTAGAACATAAACACGGATTAACTCATTCGGAATCCTCACAATTGAAGGAGTTGATCTGGGAGATTTGCATAACTTTCAATTAAAGCTAACCTGACGGAAATTATTGGGGAGCTATTTCCGATTTGAATACAGGCTTGGAGTAGGTACTATTCGTGTAATTAGTTTGTTAACGATGATTAAACATGTGTTATTACCTAAACAAAATATAAATATGTTAATAAGATTTTGTTTCTTTTTTATCTTAATTTAAAAATTGAATGATTTCTAAGAATGCTATAATATAATAAATATTAAAAGAGATATTATTTGTTCAATTATTTCTTTAACAGGCCAACCTGCACGTGACTGATTTAAAGAATAATATTAAAGAATTACATCCAGTTGCAATTATTTTATCAACATGAAACGTGAGATCAGGTGATTATTAAAGACTAATTACATATATTACATAGCAGGCTAATTAAAGAAATCAAATTACTAGAATAATTATTATTCAGGCAATAGTAATTATATCATTTTACCGCACACATGTGGTTATAAACATTTTTTTATCTTCACGCTTCTTCCGAAAATAGCAGAATAAGCAGAGAGAAGTTAGTGTCAAGACACTGTATTCTTCTTTGTATTTGTGTTATAAGCATAATGAGATGTGATATGTGTTTCGGATGGTACAAGACACATTGTCTTAGAAGACCAGAGAAAAGAGAAAAATTATATGATACTAACACCGAGTGTAGATGACATTCACACAACCACCTGCATAATACAGAATATTGATTCTTATTGATGACCTGCACTTTAATTATCGACATTTTAGTAAAGAGGCAGCACTGGTAAGGGCTTCTATATCGACAAACAATAATCTTTAAGATAACACAAAGACAAGTTAACTTGCTCGTATGCTTGTAATAAGGCCAGGAATAAAGGCGAGTCACTTATACTATCTCTAGCTACAATCTTGTAAAGTGAAACGATGTCTTGTTCATTGTTTGTTAAATTTTCTCTTACTGTTTATATTTTGAACGGCTTATCAGATAATCTTGATATTTAAAAGGTAGTGCAACGACGCTCATTGTACCACTGTGGTAAGGAAAATCGATGCACGAATTTTAACTAGCCCCTATTTTATTTAAATTATAATGTAAATGTAGAGAAAAACAAAGCAATTTTCCATCAGTTCCTGCAAGATGCGAGAGTGCAAAATGTCTTGTGAACTCTGAAAGTTTTGAAAACAATTATACCATTACCCATAAAAGTATATCATAAATAAAATGAAGGTATAATTTACAACGTTAACTAAATTTTAAAAACGATTACACTGTGCAGCGATTGGCTTGTAATTTAAAATTATTTTTAATCTTGAAGATGGAGAGGACTGTGTTCGAGATTAATTTTAAATCAATCCAGTTGTATGGTGCAATTTAGAGGGCTTTTAGTTAAGAGTAGTTTCGCACATGAGACGTAAATTACCTTCGGCGAGGCGGCCATTAAGGGTCGCGTTGGTATGCGCGCGCGTCGTATCTCCGCATCTCGCGATATGTGAGCCGAGGCGTTTCAACAAAAGATGCTCCTGGTGGTCTTTGAGTCCAGGCCGATCTATCTTTGTATTGTTTGATGTTCGTGTTATAGATACGAATAATGAGTTCACAAATAATTGCTCGCTGAATGCAGCTTATAATTAAACTTGTGCTCACTGAGGAGATGTATTTTAAAATTTTTTTTTACTTCATGACCAATATCGCAACAGTCAGTATATCTATGTATCATAAAAATATAAAAAGAAAAACACCACGACGGACCACTCAATTATAACTGAATCGATCTTTATATCGAATCAATCAAATTTGAGATCATGATATAGTGGAGCCGAGTAAAAAATTACCACTTTATAAATAAAATAACAATAAAAATGATGCGCTGTTCAAGAGAATATATAATTATGGACAATTATTATTATACCGAAACTCAATTGCTGATAGATGATTGAAAGGATCCAAACCCATAAACAAAAGGATCGATTCCGGTTACGCAATATAATAACAGCCTAAATTATTAATTGATGTAGTAATCGATTCAAAAATGTATTACTTTGTTTTAAGTTTAACCCCATAATATATTATACAAGTGAAATAATCTTATTGTCCTTATTTTTCAAGTTGGGAGTCCCAGAGGGATGCAGAGGGGACTGTTTCGTCTTATTTTGTGTAACGTACGTGTGTAGTGCTATACACGTCCTCCGAGGAAAATCATGTAAATCCAAATACACATTTTAAACGAATACAAAACACAAATGTACATATATATTACGTGCTTTATAATAAAAAAAAATGTATCACTTACAAATTACGTTTGTTAAATAACAACAAAATTTCAAGCCTGTCACATGTCGAAGCGACCAAACAATACGAAGGAACAATGGCAATGGAGCGCAACACATAAGTCATAGGGCGAGCGAATTAAGACATATTTTCACAGCCCCCTTTGCGAAGACTAAGTTGGCTTGCAGTTAAAATAACAATTAAAGTCCGCTTAAAATTTACGACTCAAAACTGGCAAAATAATTTGAACGAGGTCTAAGGCGTATGCGAATAAAATGGCTCTTAGAAAAGAGAAACAAAAGAACGCATTTAGCTCTCCCTCTCGTTCGCTTTGGGTCCTTTTAATAGCGAATGAATAGAAGGTAGTCTTCAGCGGTTTGAAGGTGAAATTTTAATAGTAATAGCATAAGGAAATATTACTGAGGAATATTGCTGATTAAAATGCTTAAGAAGACGGAGAAGTGCGAATAAAGCCGGATTAACATTTACAATGGTTTTCGTTTTTTAATTGAAATCGTTTCCTGTTGTTTTTTTTTTATTTAACATCTTTTGCTATAGCATTATTTTCATTTGCTTACATATATCTTGTATACAAATTATCCAGATTATTTGATGATTTAAACAAATGCAATAAAATAAAATTCTCATAGATGTAATAATTGATTTCAGTCTTCTTATACATTAACCAAATTCACGATGTTTCTTAAAGACAAATTCAAAGTAACGATAATGGCTGTCACGGCGTGAAAAACGAATTTTCTTCCCTATGCTTTTTAAATTTACAAACCGACGGCAATTTTATTTTAGTGTTATTAGATTTTCCGGCTTATGTCACACAGAGTTGTTACTGTGGAGGATTATTCTCGGAGTCTCCGCGCTGATAATAACACGAATTGCTTTTCTTTATTGCGTGTGAAATGTAGATCATAAAAAATTGCATTCATTATTATTTGTCATATTCCTTTGTATTTTCCAAAGTACATATTGCATTAACTATATTTTAAAATTGTCTTGTTATAACAAACCGTTTTTATATACGTATATTTTTTCACTTTGGTGTCTCTTTAGTTATTTTTTTAATTTCTCATAAGAACTTATTGTTTCATACGCGTTTATATATTTATATTTGATTGGATATGAATATTATACTTATATTAGATATTATATTTAGCTTCACGCTGTATCCCGCACATAGCAGAGTAGGCAGATCCCTCTGACCCTGAATCGAACCCACAAACCATCGCGTTTACAGGCAGACGCTGTGCCTCTGCGCCACGACGGCCCTGTATACGAATATAGACTAAATAATGAAGATGTCGTCACAAAATGAGTTAAAAAATATTAATGCTTGAAACAAGCACCGCCGGAATAACTCGGTGTTATCGGCGCACGCGCAACATATCTGCGATCGAAACACACCGGATAAGATTATCCAGTAGCCCTGTATTATTTTAATGAGACTACACGACTCCGCGAGATTCGATACGATACGAAAAAAGCTTAGGTAACGAAGCAAATAAAAATATACAGGTCAAGAGAGATATCACGCTACCGCTTCGGGATGACGGCGCTTGCAATGTGAACAATCTGCGCGGAGGGGATTTTTAAATTAGCCACCGAACACGATAAACTCTGGTACATCTACTTACCAGCTGACGGCAGATCGGCCGATACCATTATGTCCCCGGTAAGGTACCGATTAAAAAATATCTACGTTTATAAGCGGACAACATCTGGTATTTAAATAAGATATAAATGCGCGAGCCCGCGAATGTTTTGTTTTTCTGGTTCATTTTTTCTTTTCCTCGGTGGATGCTCCCCTCCGCGGATATATTGGTATTAAAAATGTAAGGGAGATTTATGCGAATGGCTCTAAGCTTTCATTAGTTCTTCCTTATGAGATGTTTTTGCGGTCTTTCCCTGACCGGTAATTTTTCATTTTTGTGCAAACTTTTTGATGTTATGGGCGCGCTGTTAAGAATTTAACTGCATATAAAGAATATTTATATTCCCGTAAGTTCCAGCTGCCGCTGTGAGTTATTTTATTGCGATTCTCTGTTTCTATTGAAAGGGAATTTAAATCATGGTAAAATGTTGCCAGTAAGGAATACTTAATGAAAAGTAATGGCTGAATTATAGTATAGTAATTGATTTATCCAAATGTAAAAATAAAAGATTGTTATTGGAGAATTACGAGTATATATACCTTATATTGAGATATAGATATTGAAAGGTATAACCTTAAAAATACTTGAAAAAAAAAATCGCTTCATAAACATGCTCCCAAATCATAAACGTATGCATCAACGTAGTTATTCCGGCTTGTAATTCCGTATGTAAATTACATCTAGAACAAGGGTCCTGTTTCACCCCATAGAGACAACACGTTACTAGTATAACATGATCCTCTCATATCAAGGATATTCGCGTTATCCTAGGCCATACTAAAATTTATGTAAAATAACAGGTTTTAAACAACGGTTTACGTTAGTTTTAAATATTAAGAATGTAATATTCTTCCTAACGTGATGAGCTTTATGAAAGAAAGTTGGCTGCTTTATATTTAAGTTAGATATAAATATTATGATGATAGTCTGTGAAGAAAGAAAAATGAAATTTCTGCCTTAATTTTATTATATGTATTATATATAATATATTAATTAAGATTCCAAAGTTAAATAAATTGATACAAATAACATTGGTTAACAAAACTTTTTTGCAGAGCCTGTGCTCGTAAATTGCTTTTTCAAGCTTTTTTACTTAAAATATGTTAGTGAAAACAATTGCGACCATCATTTTGTCAGAAAATTATGTTTATTAAAGGACACATACAAAGGCGTCATGGAACTTCCTCCTTTGTTGAAATTGGTTAATAAAATAAAAAAATGCTTAATTTACTAATTCAGAATGTATTTAGGGAAATAACATTCTGGGTATGGCTTTAGTCTTCTTGATAGTGTCTTATAACTATTTAAAAGACAGTTTAAAGTCGTCTGTTAAATTGTGATTGTACCCATAGGTATAGAATAAAGTAGTTTTAATTAAAGGAATATATTTTTATCATTACTTTAATATAAAACAATATTATCTTTTAAATAACTTATTGACAGATTCTGAGACAACTTCATGATCTATAAACAAGTTACAAGAAGGTACGAGTCAGCTTATTAAGTTGGTTGCTATAAGGTTCCACACTAAACTTCCTCTATCACTTGTCATTATAATTTTGATTTCCTATTTTTTTATAAAAGAAACATAACAAGCAGATGAAACCGAAACATGAAATGAAATGAAATAAGTACATGGATTTCATTTTGCTATTCAATAAAGACATCTCGCACGTCATGAATAATTGGGCGTACGTCACATTAAATTATTTCGGCTAAGTAATTTCGAGCGGTTAATTATTGCGCACAGGCCGGGAGGAGAGTTGAGAATGTAATTATTATTAAACTTTACGATTGTCTCACTTTACCCCTTTATATAAGTAGCAAATATGTACCGTCATAACTGGGGTATGAATACAAATGTAATGTGAAATTAAGGACGTTGATATAAGACTCAAAATTCAATGTGTGCGTTTAACAATTACAATCTTTCAATACGGTGAAATGTATGGAAAGATCCTGAGGGAGTATCTTAGCTTGTTGCGGTACTGGATTCATATTTGAGCTAGTGTCTGAGAATTTATAGATATAAGTACGTAGGTATTTATTACAGTGAATCCAAATTGAGTATGAATATAAATTTGACCTACTCCTAATGTAGTGTAGTCACTCTACAGATCATACAATGTGGGATAAATATTTGTCTTATTAAACATAAATGATGGACTTATTGTAGCAGTGAAAACAAATATCAACAAAAATGTGATGTACTAAATGAAGGATTGAAGATACTCTACATTTGTAATTACATATATATATATATATATATATATATATATATATATATATATATATAATATATAATATATATATATTATATATATATATATATATATATATATATATATATATATATATATATATAATATATATATATACATATATATGTATATATATATATATATATATATATATATATTATATATATATATATATATATATATATATATATCATCAGTTGTAAAAAATATTTACATAGACGCTTATATTTAATACTTATAACTTAGAGCTGTTTTGATTCCTTGGTTAAAATGTTAAATCTCAACACATGGGTATGAATATGTAGGTAACCATAAAAATAAAAGTAAATTAGAATAATAAATGAAATTGATAAGTACACCTATTGTGGTGAACCGAAGTTTTCACAATGTTTAACTCAGATATTCACATTCTCCGCTAGATGGCGTGCGTGTGGTCAAGTCGCGTGCGCAACGTAACCGGAGCGACACGCGTAAGTAATCCAATATGGCCGTCCGATGTCTCTCACATATCGGTACATTGCAGGAATGCCATTTTATTATGCCCTTAATGTCACTTATTGTTTACTTCGTTTTATAGCCGATAGATAAGGAAACCTTGTATCGATTACATCTGTCATTTTCACAGATACTCGTTGATTTTGGGAAAGAGTTACTGTACGGCCAGGATGACCTAAAACTAACATTGATGTCACTTAAAACATAGTTTAATGATTTAGCTGTAAAATGATTGCTCTTGTGAAAAAATATGAATATATAACTATTCATGATAAAGAAGGAATCGTTATCGAGATTTTTTATACTTTACTTGTATTTATTTATAAATGAAAAATATTGGGTTCTCATAAGTCACATCAGCACGATAGAGTAAACAAACAAAGATCGTTTCGCGAGATCTTCGCGCACCTCTAGCACAATGGTGCGAAAGCTGGCACGGCACAATACCTCGGTATATCTGCCGCATCTCGGTGGCTTGTTAGCTGGGGGCGGTTTGAACTAGCGAGTTATGACCATGATCGACAGCCCTACTTTAACCGAAATTATAGGTAGTAAATACCTATTTTTAATAAACACATGCACTTCATAAGACATACCTATAGTTAAAGTTATACTATAAAAAACAATAGACGTACAAAATTTTAAAATGCAGGATAGTTCAAGAGATATAGAAAAGCTGAGCCACAAGAATGAAAGAATAGTTTAAGACTGTGTACGTCATACATCTATACCTTAGGTAGGTATAGTAACGTATTATACGTTTTTCCCATTTTATACCAACACAATGGTCTAGTGTAGAGAAATTATAGCGGCGTTGTAGCTCGTTAGCCACGCTTTATGTAATCTTGAAAGTCCTAGGTCATGATTGTCTTTGCCATGATTACGATAAATTTGAGCGATAACTGTCTTGAAAAGTAATCATTGGTTAATAATATCTCAGATGATTACTTACATTTTCAAAGGTGCCTATTTAATATATTTTTTGCAATATAATATAGCATTATATAATTTTTGAGAGACATTTCAATATTTTGAGACATTTACCTTTTAACTTATTATGAAACCAGTTGTATTAAACAACTAAAAATTAAACCTTTGTGCAATATCTGTTTATAATAATCTTTGCAATATTCAATGACGAAATTTTGCAAAAGCATCACTCAATTTTGCTAATTTGGTTACATCGCGATATAATAGTAATGTCCATGGCAGTATTGTAAAAGCTTTCATATCAATTGAATCCATTAGCTGAGTACACAAGTCCTGTCTGTCTATTTGCTCATCAGTTTTTATCATTGGCCAGTTCTTGTTTGTACGATCGGTCACTTCCACATTATTGATGGGCTGTTTCCCTCCAACGCAATGATCTCATCGCAAATTATATCATAAACACAGTGAAATAAGAAAGGTTTTATTTTAATTATGATGTTTGTTTACCTATTGACTTTGTCAGGCATTTAAGCTTTAAACGCTTGTTTATACAATTTAGTTAATGTATCACTACAATTCAAGTCCATTTTGCATCCAACTGTTATGAATGAGTATGATAATATTATATTGGTATATTGTTAAAAACAAAGATCGATGCAAATTTAACTTTTGAAATATAGCTTTCGACAGTTTTCAACATATGTAAAAAATAATGTAAATACATATGTATGTAAAAAGGAATAAGGAAAAAAATATTGTTATATAAATACTAATAACGATAATATTTAAAATCAGGTTACATTCATTATCGGGACCGTGACTACTATGGTCTTCGACACCAGCTATCACTTGATATGGAAGTGGAATTCCCTTCCTAACACAACACCATAAAATACGCTTGTCCTATCTACTTGTGCATGTGCCATTTGTCCGTTGAACAGCACTTAGCTTAACAAAAACTGATAGTTGTAAAACAAAAGAGGTAAACAAAATCGCTTACAAGACCGGACCATTTGGTTCAGAAATAAACTAAGCGGTAAGAATTAACAGGGATAAAGGATTAAAGAGTAGCCGATGCAGATTTATGTTGTGACGATTGCGATCGGAACGATTCTGCGTGTTATAGTGTTTTTTTTTTGTCAGGATGTGGACATTTAAAGGAATTTAAGATTTATATTAACACTGATTTTTTAAAAATGAATATTATTTATTGTTGCGAATATTTTTTCTGAGAATTGAACCAAATTGGTTTAACTACATATAAATTCATCTCTAGTCATCTCTACGTATACGAGAAAATAAGATAGTAAGCAAAAGCGAAGAACAGAGTGTCTGGTCACTCTGGGTCCTCTCTTCACACTATAACATAAACAAGACTGTGACTTTCATTGCTTGTCTATTTACAGTAACAAATGGAAAGAGTTTCATCACAGAATAGTCTTTTCATAGGACCCTCCCGCGTTATCTGATAACTCAGTGAATGCAGTACATTTGTCTGTATGACACCCACTCTGAAAGTGTAGTGTAAAAATTGTCAACGAATACATCTGATAGCAATCTGCCATTTGGAAGTGACATGGGGGATGGTGAAAACTTATGTTTACTTATCCTATGACAAACTGAAAGTACTTTTACCTGAATGAATGGAATATAAGGATCACATATATCACATCGCATCCATTTTTACTGGAAATATAATGTGCTCGTATACCTATATGCAGTAAAGTTATATATCTACCTGTGTTATATGTATAAAAATCTGTATATTTTATTCGATCAATGTTCACCTATCAAGTTAGAGAAGGCGAACCCAGCGGGTGATTGCTGTAATTTCTATTAAAATCATCGGTAAGGTTCGCCAGACACATTGGTTTGAAAAAAAGTTTCATCAACAATAATTTTATTATCGTAATAACAAAATTACCGGTTTAGTAAATAGATTTACAATTTCCAATCTTATTGCCGCGAACTTAGAGGATTATTCCTTTGGCGTTAACTACATGTCAGGGGGAGAAATGGAACCTTTTGTTGGCCTATAGCATTATTATTTCTCATTTTGTTTTGTTTATTAATACAATTGGCTCGAGGCGCAATATTGATATTCAAGTTTGATGATGACTCGCGCTGCGAGTTTTCTCGTCCTGTGTATTTTTATGGCTTTTATAACAATTGAGTTTTGCTTTTGTTTAGATATCGAGGAAAAGTATAATAGTGAATATATTTTAATATTTTTCAACCGTTTACTTGGCATCTTTAAAAAAAAGACATCATGGAATAATAATCTTCGATAAGCGTATTTCAAATATAAATGTATACATAATATTTAATAAATACTATGATGAATGATTATATTTTACTAATACATAAAATTGTCTTGTCTACAATTTTTAATAGTTTTTTTTGCATACAGCAAAGGAATTTGAGTACCATAGCTCACGAGCATATTCCTCATTTTCTCATGGTGAAAACGAACCGATGTGAATAAATAACTCACAGAAATATCAATTAAACAATTATGCTGTCTGAATGGAATCGTGGGTAATAATAGTGGGTTGTGCTATAACTCAGGCGCATCTGTTCTATGGCTATTTGCAAAGGCACGACATGCGCCTGCGCAGTTTCTTGCAGGGAAAACAGATATTCATAATGTCATTACCTCCTGCGAGAATGATTGTTGTATATTTATGATTAACTATAAATTACTTCGATATGGAAATCGCTGTCTCCAATATAAATGTATTAATAAATAACTCAAGCAGAAGCATCTATTGATTTGCATATTTATAATAAAATTGTTAATATTTATTAATATTAAATAATTCATTAAATTTTTGAATTGATGATGGCTCTATCTGTATATTTGTAGTTTTTTTTATTTTTTAAACTTCACGCTTTGTTTCACGTAACGCAGGGCCGGTAGAGCAAGTCTAGTGTTAAGACAGTCCCGTGTACTTTCGGCTGAAATTTGAGAAACTAAATGTTGGCGGAATTAATGGGAATCTTGCCCACAACTACGTTGTCCGCAAATAAGTTCTTAGTAGCCTGTATAGAAATTTTTAAGTGAACTACTAAAAGATAAACATAGTAAAAACTTTAAATATTGATAAGATTTTACCTTTTTCGTAACTGATTTGCCGTTCTTGTTGCCGTGCATTGTCTGCCGCAACTTTAAGGAGACCCTGGATATTTCTGAGAAGAGTTTCGGTAGAAGACACCAGGGTGTCTGCTGTAGGGTCGACAGGCACATTATTCGGCGAGCCCTGAGTCGGATAACTGATTGTTGCTGGCGATGTGTTCGTCGGTAGGTCACGTTCACCATCGCTGAGCTCTGCTCCTAGTCAAAAATATATTTTCTTATAGTTATATAAAATATATAGTTATATAAAAAAATAATCCCCCTTACATGAATTACAAATACATAGATTGTATCTGCTTAATATTAATCATCACGTTGTGAAATTTTCAATTAAATTATCAACAACTCCAGACGGAGAAGTCTTACAAATATTCAATATAAAACAATTAATAATATATACGACATTGCGGATCGCGTGCATGTATCATTCACATAACAATTATTATTGCAAGGTACATGGAATTCGCGTGGTAATCCATGCAATGCATTGATGGGACCAGGCAAGGCATATTCAGATACTGAATATTATAATAAATTAGCAAAGACAATTGTTTTAAGACGTGACAAAAAATTGCAATGTTATAAATACCATGTGAATGGTATAGAATAAATGTGGCATAGAGTATAATAAGATTAGAATTACTAAAAAGACCATTTATATATAAGTATGTACATATATAAAATAAATAACATAATAATAATAAGGCAACTATTATAATTTATACAAAAAAAACATAAGAGGAATTAAATAATGAGTAGTTAAATGTCGATAGTTAACAGTCAGAATAAGGACACGGTAAACCGTTCGACACCGAATGGGCTGTGTCTATGCGATTTATACATGCCTGCCTCGCTACATAATATTGTTACTTATTCCTTTTGCGGTTTAAAATTGAACACTCGAATGATTCTAAAATCGATTTTAAAATACATTTTGATTCATAAATAGCAACAACAATTTATCAAAAATATATATCATGTATAAAAAAATATTTCTGAATAAATAATGTTAAAAAGGGAACTGTTAAAAACGTAGAACATTTATTTGGCGTTTCTTCAATGTTATCTATCGATACATTTAATTTAAATGACAAGATAGTGAACGCTCGTCATATAATGAAGACAACATCGTTTCGTCATTGTCGATGCGCACGATAGCACTTTCGAGTTGTCACAACACCATCTTCTTAATAAGTCCAATTAACAAAAGTTCCGACGTATTGAGCAAACGAAAATGGACTTTCTGACATTAAATAAAAATGTATATACATCATTTTAATGTTTATAAAAACCAGGGTCACAAATGAGTGCTATGATTGAATGATAGATGTAGGTAACATTGGTTCGACAAAGATCAAAGTTGAATGACAGTCTATAAAAAAGCCTTGTTTGATTATATTCGTTGCTTGTGATAATCGTAAGCGTGAGAACGTATCATTTAAATCGATGGCGTTGAGATAACAATGATTTAAAAAAAAACTTATTAATTACTTTCATTACTTTTATGTAATACGTACTGTAAGTAGTAAGCTGTAGTTCATTTATTATTATTATATATATTGTTTATTATTATATATTATGCTGGAGGCACAATGCATCAGCGTACTTACTACCTCTAGGTATCATATATCATAACTTCTACTTCCCACGATGTGGGAACTATATTTGTAACCTTTAATATACACACAAACCATATTGTTTCAGCGATTTGCCATTGTATGGTACGAGTATTTACCTTTTTGGGCCTTGTTATGATTAACGTTGCCGTGAATAGTGCTTGCCTGTTTCTACATTTTAAAAGTATCTTCATGACACTTATATTAAATGTCTGTTGACCGTACTTACTATAAATAAAAATATATTTTGTATTAATTATTTTACAATATATTTGATATAATCAAGTACCTAACATAAAAAGTAAAACCAATAAAGTTAATAGTATGTTTTATAGCTTCTATAATGGCAAAAACTCAAGTTATATTAATTTTCCAATATTATCAATAATATTATTAATATGTATATTAATAGTAACGCAATTATAATGCTTCTAGTTACAAGTTTTCATTGATTAATGTTCAATTATGAGATTAAAAATATTATTTAGCTGGTTTATAGTTTCTATAAGTAAACAAAAAGCTTTGGATAAAGAACATTATCATAGAAATTGTCATGCCATCCATCATTGATCATTATTAATCTTAACGTTCTACGATTACATCTAACAGGGAAAGCTTTGAAGAAATCTTAATAGAATGAACTTATATTGGAATTATTTCTGTTACCTACATACACAGTTCCCAGGAGCTTGCTATTTTTATAACATCATTTGTATTTCTATAAATAAAAATACAAATGAACTATCCGTAAAATTTAAGTTCTTTTTCGTGTAACTTAAACCCAAGTATAAAAATGTAACTTACTAATTAATTTAAAATAAAACGTATTAATATTTGAAGTTTTAAATGAATTGATCTTTTAGACACATTTTTCATATACGTATGATTAACTGCAATCACCTTGCAATGGATTTTTTTTGAATGCGACCCGCTCGTGGCTACGCTCGTTTGATTTACTCCCGAGTTAGTCTAATGTAATATGCATGTATAGTACTTTATTTTATTAGTAGTGTTTTTTTTTCATCTATTATATGAAAATGAATGAAAAGTGTATATACATAATTAAAATTATCATTTTATTATATACAATATTTTATTTGGGCGGGAGTAATTTGCGCGCTGTCACCTAATTCGTTTTACCGTGTAAAGCTCCATTCCGCGGTAATCCCCGGACAAACAGAGAGACAGACAGACAAAACAAATTAAACTATTTATCTGTGTTTTAGTATAGAGTATATAAATATATAATATAAAAATAAAATTATTTTAAAAAGCACAATATTCCAAGTTCTACACTAGCAAGCATTTATCTAACTAACAAACTAGTTTAATTCCCTAAGTATATTACAATTATGTATTATATGTAAAAGTCTGAGTTAATATCATAGTCTTTTTACAGATGCTCGCATTTATTGCAGTCGAGCTTTAATTACCCAGCTATAAACATAGTTTAGTAATCAACTACAATGTACGAACAGTATTAATGATTTTTGTTCCTTAAAAATAAAAACATGCAATTTTATGACTGATAATTTCCGAACTATGGAATGGTGAACGTTATGCTATTACTGGGTAATTTTGTCGGGAACAACATGCGGCGTATATTAAGGGTGATACAGCCGGCCTATGTTAATGTAACATGGATACTTTCTTATCGTGACCGTGTCGATCATTTGAGCTTTTAAAAAGATTAACTAAACTTCAAATTAAGCTTATATGATATATAATATTTTTATCAAGCCATGATTTATTTGTACGTCTTGTAGATTTTAGTTTAATAACCCTTTATTTTATCACAAAGAAGTTGTTATAGAAAATGAAATAAGATCACTAATTAAAACTAAAATAAAGTACAAGGAATAATTTTTGAACTTTATGAGAATTCTTCTATTCCTATCTACTATAATAAAAAAAAAATGTGTGTCCGTACATTTAATATTTTTAGGAAAAAGTAATGCAGGGCGACATACATAAAAACCGGAACAAAATATAAAACTATAATTTTAAAATTTTTGTATGTCTGTTTGTATGTTTGTAATAATTATTGAGCGGAATGAGCATTTTTCGTCGTCATGTAAGCATCTAACTAGTGGAATAACTATCTCATTAATCTCAACTAAAAAGGATAGCAGTCCTACTAGTTAAAAATATATATTTTACGATTGACCGAATTCATTATTGGAGAGCGGGAAAGGGAAAAGAGTTCATTTAAATTAATGTGGAGATCGAACCCACAACAACTGCATTTATAACTAAATATATATATTAACTCACCGTCATCTTCATCTTTGACGTTATGATCTTCTTGGTCCGACAAGGCCGCGTCACTTTCGTCTGTGTGCGAGTGGGGGGACGCCGCCGCTGTCGTCGAGGGTATGCGTGGAGGCTGCGGCGTGCGCCGGGAGGCGGCCGAGCTTCGCCCGCTCGCGGACCCATCGCCTCGCTCGCCGCGGTCGCGTTCTCGTTCTGATCTTTCACGTTCACCCGATCCAGATTTCGAGAGATTTAGAACAGGACTGTGGCCGGGAGAGGAACCTATAACAGACAAAATATTTAAATTAGTATTATTTATTTGTAATGTGATTAGTTCTTGAAGTTAAAGACAGAATTTGTGAAATGGACTTTTTATATCTGTATTTTTTAATTGAAATTAAATTCCATTAAAATATCGACAAGTAAACCATTTTTTTAGTAATCAAACTGATCTTATGTCAATTTGTTAAGAAATGATTACCATTATGTGAACCTTCACGAGCTTTGTCCATAGCGATAACACGTTCGATATCACCTCTTTCATCGCGTAACCTGAAACAACAGATAAATAATTTTTAAAACAAAAGATTCATAAAGACTTGTACCTATATTTATATCTCACTTCCATCTTAGCGCAATTGGAAATTTTCAGATCTTTTATTGTATAATACTCACTCGCAAGGATGTTTTAATGAGATAAAATGCAGGCCCAATCAATGGGTAAGGTCTTTTAAATTGGAGAAAAAGTGGAGTAGAGCCCAATATGCATAATATTAAAACTCTTAAATATACGTATGTATGGGTTGTAGTTAAATAAGTAAATTATTTATTTAAGTATTATAGCTAGATGGCACGTTGTAATGGCTGGGAATCCTACCGTCTCAGAGATAGACCCTAAGGGGAAATACTTCCGTGTATGTCTATTATTATTTTGTCACAATGAATAGACACATAATACATTGCAAGGAATATGAAATGTATTAATTTCGTTAGTATTTTACTATAATGTTATGAATATGCTATATATATGCTATAATGTTATATATAGATACATATAAATTTTGAGTGCAAATTTTCTTTTTTTAATAAAATAGAAATCGAAAACCAACTTTTCTCTTAAGATTAATATACCTAATAATTAATGTACGAAACAGTGTCTGGTTTATGGAACTATAATTACATAGTTTTATAATTAGCTACAAAATTTCTTTGCAATATCACTGTCTCTTATTTTAAATATTTTAATATTTATTGCTTTGTAATGAACATATCGATATCCATATAAATACCTCCTAGTATAGTGAATGAACTTGCAATATGTCAGCAGTCAGCACCTCGTTATATAGGAAGACACTGCCAGAAGTCATAAATATCAACAATCAGACACGCTACCACGCAAAACGAATGCTAACAAAGTCGCTGACAAACAGTTTTATCATTTGAAACCATAAAGCATGCTACCTACTGTGTTTCGGAGTTACTCTACAAAGGGAAAAGTATAATATTATAAGACCCCGCTGTGTTCCTTTGTGAACGGATGAAGACGGTGTGTAATCATTTTGTACGGATCGGTACCGCTACCCTAATTCCGTAGGTTCTTTTTGATTGTGAGTTATTGGTCTTTTGATGCTTCCGTTTCATTTCGCTTTTTTAAATATGGCTGATCCGTCTAATAATATTTACTGTTACTTTTTATATATCTGCATACTTAGTATATATATATATATATATATATATATATATATATATATATATATATATATATATATATATATATATATATATATATATATATATATATATATATATATATATATATATATATATATATATATATATATATATATATATGTATATATATATATATATATATATATATATATATATATATATATATATATATATATATATATATATATATATATATATATATATATATATATATATATATATATATATATATATATATATATATATATATATATATATATATATATATATATATATATATATATATATATATATATATATATATATATATATATATATATATATATATATATATATATATATATATATACATATATATATATAATTCAAGTGTAATCCAAAACTATTATTTTAGTTTAAATACAGAGATATATTATACAGTAAATTTAAATTCATAAGACGCCAGTCAGATTTTAGTAATTCAGTTACTATGTTCATAAAAACATCTTGAAAAATGATTTCCCTTGTCGGAACCAATTTCGCTCATTTCAAAGGGGTTAATGCTACAATTTTTGCCCAGTAATGCCTTTTGAGCATTTGAATATAAATGACGTCTGAAAGTGAAATGTAACATACATAATAAGTGGCTGTTTTAAGCCTTCGCGGAACCCTTTGTGGATTACAGAGTAATTTCATGGTTTAAGGATAGACAGATAATGTAAATAAGTTCATAATATATTCTTTCTATACTTTAACTCGAATAGTCTTTAACTTTCAAAAGTAATATCATTTCTTAAATAATATCTGTACCTATTGCAGCCATAAATATATGTCAACATTAACAATTAGGTGATTAAAGCTTGTAAATATACCCTATATTCATATTTTATCTGGCTTTATATCTATAACTTCATTAATTTGTACTATCACATAGATTTCTATGAAATATTATAATAATAATTTCGTGTATAATAAGTATATTTCTAATTCTAAACAACATTGATAAATGGCTTTAAAATTGATGCTTAGTACAAAAGTACTCTGTACTCAAGCCCTCGAAATGTAGTCGTTTCGTACTTTACTGACGAGTCACGGAACTCTGTTTGAATTTAATATATTTTTCATATCCGGTCCTATTAATATGCTAATAATTCCTTACATCTTTAAGCACTTTCAACCGTGATAATTGACAAATTTAAAAAAGTATTTTATTCACGCACAAGGTAATATCATTTTCATTTTAAAAGTAAAATAAAAAAAAAGGATTTTATCAATTAGCTATCAGACAACAAGACATTTGACAATTCGATTTAATTTTAATGAATTGGAAATGAATGAGCGCTCGTATCCTGAACGAATCCAAAAGAAATGACCAAATCATCACAAAGCGATCGGACAAAAGATAACGCCTGTATCAATAAAGTAATAAATTATTTCCACTTCCTTCTTTTATTTTCATCATTAAAAAATTGTTAATGTGATCGATGATATAGAGAATTCGATGGGTTGCTTAATATCAATATGTAGGTACATAGTAATAATAATTAATAAATATCTAATCATATTTTATTATTGTATTTTATTGGACGACGTCTGACTGCAAGCTCATTGCTAGTAATCGATCCCCCCAAGAGAAAGAATAAGTTTTATTCCTTTAGGTACTCTGATAAAATCTAGTGCGGCGTTGAGTTCCACTACTCAATACAATAGAGCTAAACGTAGATAAGCGATGAACAAAAGTAGGTTTACTTACACCTACCTATATGCGGGAAGACGCGTGGTGCTAAAAATTTAAATTAACTATATCTAACAGAAATTCTCTTTGCCATTGCCTTAGAACAGAACAGAACAGTATAAAAGTTCTCAACATTACAATTTGCCAGAACATAATTGTATAAATATTTATGAAATACATATACTCATTTGTCATATCAAATAAATCATTAAAAAATAGGTGATCTTAAAGATTTTTAACGTCACGGTTAATATTTTTTTCATTAAAATTATACCTACTATTGAAAAGATTTTATTTTTACTTATAAAACAATATATGAAGTGAATTAATAGCTACTTAATACAATGTCAAAAACAGCCGTCATCGTCAAAATAAAATATTATTCATTCCCTTGTCACTTCGTAAATTGGTGACGAGACTGCGATGCAGTGTGAAGTAAAAAAAAGACAAAATTAGTCGTGACGGATTGAGGGAGGCAAATTAAACACAATTTTTGTTGGGTTTCGCTATTTGCAGTTACACAAAAGAGTTTATTTTTTGTTTTGTCAAGTTGTTTTATTGGATCTGTTTCTTACATGTATTCTATAATTTTGTAACGTTATTTCTTTTATACTGAACAAGGAGATTGTTCCATGTGTTCTCCACATTACGTACACCGTGACATTGGCGAAGTGTATTGTGCTTAATTGGCATGCTCGAAATACTATAACTTAAGAACAGAAAAGCACATATACAATTTGCTTTAAACTTTAATTATATGTAAGTATGTGTAACAAATATGTTTCTATCACAAATACAAAATATATATGCAAATGCTCCGCTAACAAAATTATGAAGGCTAACTAAGTTAGTTAACGCTAACCATTGCCATTACAGAGCGAGCAGTGGCCTAAACAGATATTCCGGGGCCACGGGCTCGGACAATGCGATGCAATCACCAACGAAGCCAATGTACGCTGATTAGTTAATTCTGAACCGTTCATACTACCTAATACTGCAGCGTTTAACGTTCCAAACCGTTCTTGTATGCATAACCTGATTAGAGTAAGTATTATGTGAAGCTTTTGGTATTACCAACATAGACACCTATGACACCTATGTATCTACGCTACATAGATGAAAATATCCGCTTGATAGTAATTAAAAGCCACGCATCGCTTCGAGGGATCGATTAAGAAAATCAAATCCTCTCAGAGCGTCACTGCGTAAAACATTTGCTTGACACCCAAATCAAAAATCGTTTTAGTTCACCCTCCCGAGGGGAGTGTAGGGAAGCGTCGACGCCTGAACATTTATTATTTCAGACATATCACTCACATGCAAAACAAACTCCGTCCGATCCATCAAAAAGTTTCGTTTCCCCCGTCTCCTTTTCGACACAAATCGAGTGTGTAAGTACTGCGGTTTGAGGAACTAGGGTCAAACATACCACCGGCTATGACTTCACAAAGAATTTCACGTAAATTTACCAACTATGTTGATTTTGCGGTAACAAGCCACTTGCAAAATTTACTTACACTTACAATATTTATACCGATGTGCAAAAATATAACCTTGTACACAATATTATTTTTTTGTACGTCTGTTAAGTATGAATAAAACTACAATAATATTCAAAAACTTTTTAATTTACATATTAAAATAGTAAATAAAAGTTAGCAAAAGGAATACGATAGTTAAAACAGCCATACCTAGGGTTGTTAATATATTTTGGCTATCGCAGTAAATAACAATAAATTTGTATCATTTATTAAAAGCTAGTACATCTTAGAAGCGAAATAAATAAGGTTGTTCATCCACAAGAAATGAGCATTGTAACCCTCTGTAGCAGTCAACAAAGCTTCGAAGAAAATCGAGCGAAAAAAGGCTAAAAACACCTTAGGGGTTTACTAATCGAATAAAAAATATCAGCGGCCGATGCCAATGTATGGGGGAGAAATGGAATAAATTATAAAGAAAATACAAGTAGCAAAGGGGATGTAAGCAAGCAAAAACTTTTGTGTTTATGCAGATAACAAAATATGTTGTTTTGTCTAAGTGGCAATTTTTGGTGAAATTCTTAATAATAAGAAATTAATAAAACTGTACACTGATATATGTCTGTATGTGGGTTTGACACGGTTGGTTATATATCTCACAAATACTTTTTTTTTATATCACAGTTATGGTATATATATTATTTATTTTTTTAAAGTTATTAAATTATTTTATAATCTTTTAGTGGCAAGAAAACTAGATTATTATCATGTTGGAAAGAACTAAAAACACTTAAGGCGGAAGATGTGCGGCGAAATGCAAAAATAATAGGAAAGAAGTAACATGATGACTTGTCGGTCGCACCCTCCGCATAAACGTCACGATGTCATTTGTAAAAATTGCGGCCTTCTAACTTCTTCGATTTCGGAACACAAATTGCGTGGAGATGCATTTGAGTAGTAGTTAGTAATTTTTTGACATTTTCCAACATATCAAAAATTGCATTATTATGTTTCATATTATTATTTAATACCTAAGTATTTCATTTAATTTTATTTCATGATCCTTGACCCGATTAATTACAGCTTCAGCATTTTCAAATTGACGATACTAAATTATCAAAAATGATTACAAACCAAGACGACGCTACAGTTCTTGTGTTTCACGTATACTGTCTTAACAAATATAACCAGATTTAGAGGGCGAAAACAGGAATCACTAGTAGGACATTTGCGGGGGAAACTGGAGACAGTTATTTAAATTTGAATAATATAATACGGAAAAAATTACGTCACTTAATACCCTAATAAAAGTGCACTAAGCGACGAGGGCATTACGCTTACCAAATGCAAAGAGGGCAAGCAAATTTCGCTTATGAAACGTGAAATGAAAAATAAAATGCGTCGGGAAGAAAATAAAATATGTTTCAGAGCTATAAGCCTCATTACGATATTAGAAAAACGTGAGAGGTTTAAAGTTGTCGTTGCTAAGTATAATAGATGAACAGTTGCAAACGGCGGTCGAGGAAATTTTAGGTTTTTAATGATGATATAATAATAGAGATACCTATAGCTGTTGAAAGTGGGTCTGAGCTTTAAAAACAGTATAATATATAGGTATACTGGTACCTATATAGGTATAGTCACCTAATTAAAAAAAAATAAACTTCTATTAGAATATATTATAAAGTCATACACATACTTAAAAACATCACATGTTATTCCGCAAATAACAAGGTAGGCAAAAAGTATCTAGATCTAGGTATTTCGTCCTCCGATTTCCGTCCGAATGCGAGACATTGCGTGTGCATTGTTGGGTGCACCCAACGCGGCGTTTTGTCATGCCAGAATGAGAAAGTAATTCATTACCTCGAGTGGAGATCGAATCCGTATATGTCGTGCTTGTCAGATGCTATCGCACTGCGCTACGATGACCTGCTAATTTAAAGAAAATGAAAGCAAAATAATAAGCTATTCGTTTGCAGCAGATTACAGTAGCGTAACGAGATTCCGATCGGATCCGTGCAATGTTATTAGGATTTAAGCGCCAACGCGTCGCCTGTCTCCCGGTACAATGTTGGATAATTATGCAAAATTGCTTCTACGATTCGTAGTCCCCGATTTTTAGGGGCATTACCATTATCTGTAATGGGAATGTTTTTTGATAATGTCGAATTTCACTGTAATATCTTTAGGGAAATGTAAGTTGTATTGCCAATTACGTCGGTGAAATGTCACTTTTTTCTTTGTAATACTAGACTCACAATTGGCCGACCACAGATTGCATAAGTACGGCTTCGAGGCATGCAGCATATGGGATAACCGCAGAGAATTCACTTCCATCGACACACTTCCAATTCAATTCCTTGGATAATGTGACGCGACAAATCTTCCTTTGACTTCCAGCGGCTTCAGCGCAGCTCGTCGCATAGCATAAATTTCTCCTATATAGATGGTCGGGTTTATTCATCGCTCGTGACCACTGGCTGCACACAGGGCAGTCGCATGATTGCAATTGAAGTGATCGTTTGCGTTCACCGCAACATCTTGCCAACCAAGCGATATTACTATGTATGTAGGCATACTTCTATATGTATAACATATACATTTATCAGTATACCTACATACATATTATATCTATATCTTATCATATCTTATATCATAATTATGTATATTTGAGATTATAGTGGATTTAACTTATGTATATTTAAATTTACACAAGTTAAGTCCACTACTCTATAACTATCGAGTCCTCTAACACTATAATATTTTATTTATTTTGTTAGGTAAAAGAACTGAAAGCATTTGTAGCTTAATAAGAAATAAAATGAACAAAATTTATCAAGTAGTATTAAATTTTACGATATAAATGTCGACGAAATTCTAATGAGCGGACATCTGAAGCCGATTATCTTAGAAAGAGTCGGCTCAGGACACATCGATCATAGTATTGTTCATTCCGCTGATAAAACTAACATTATCTTAAAGATAAGCAAGCATTAAACTATTTTTAATGAACTTTTTATACCTTTTCAATATACATAATGAAAAAAATATTTAATGTACTCTTGGTGAGATATTTTTAATGATTTCAAATTGCTATAAACCTAATAAATTACTCAACATAAATACACAGTTAGCCTTAATCACCCATCTCACAATGTCCTGACATGGTATGAAATGTGGAGAGTGGAATTGGTGACTTATTTCTAGGTTCTCTTTGCCAAAGTTCGAGGGATATATAATATTTTGTTTAAGCCTCATATCTCATTTTGCCACGATAGCTTGAACATTGTTATATTAGGAAGCTTATATTCCTTTAATATTATATATTCAGGTATATTCAAATCTTATTTAGGTTAGTTTGTTTTTTATAATACAGTTATATACTTTATATTTATTAATATTGTAACTATTGAACGTATAGTATTTATTTTCTTTCTAGTCAACGCTCATTATTTAGAAATTTTAAGGCATTTGTACACAAGTAGTCGATACCGTTTACTGAATTTATTAAAACACCCTGTTTACTCTTTTCGATAACCGACGCAATAGAAACAAAGCCATCTGTTGTAGACCGATACATAGGGAGTTCGGTAAGTAAACAGAAAATATAATTTAGAAGCAATTTAGCGCGATATGTCCGCAATCAAATTGTCTCGTTAATACCACGCTATCAAAACATTTGATTTGTGGCGTAGGGTTGAGTGCGGTTATTTAGCCATTCGATGCTACGTCGCTCGTCGGATGGCCCTTACTTATGTTCAATCAATTATTAATTTATGCTGCATTTCATCGGGATCACGTTATGTGAATACAATGTTTAAGTGCGGACTAAATACCTGCCAAGTAAGGCATCCATTTTATTATAATGTCTGAATTTCCTTAGAAAAATGGATTCGTTCTTTTTAGTTAACATGTAGTCATATAGTTGATTTTTTGTAATTTTTTAATTTGTTTTGTCAAAAATTTACACATTATAAATAAATATATGACTTTCATAGACATCGAAACAACACAATTGCGGAAAATAAAACACTCTGTGTTGATTAATGCGCGCTCACACTCGATACGGAGTCGGCGCATAGTCAGCGTGTAAACAGTAGAATATTTTTATTCGCGTTGTAATTTCCCTGCCTGAGATTTGCATAACAAAACGGGAAGCGGGAAAAGGTCAGGAAGCGAACGGAATGGCAAGTGTCCGGTTTGATGCCCAGTCAGCAATGTTGACGTAGAACTGTTTTAACGTCCTACTATACTTGCTTACATTATTTATTATCAATATCAGACATTTATTAATATATATGATTTTATTAACGTACAAATAATGTAAATGTTGTTGCTATATATTTTATTATAAACATGTGTAAATAATTGATTTTATAGTGGTATATGAGGTCGTGTACATTAAACGCTGCTAAAAGTCTCAAGCCTATTAAAGTACCACACTATCGACCACTGCCCTAAAAAATAATCATTATAGATACAAGGAAACATTGATATACAAGTAGGTATAGTACCTAAGCATAAGTTATCTTAAACTGCGAAAAAAATAAAAAATATGTCCACCTAACCTAATTGTGGCAGTAGCATAAAAACATGTACCGTCAATAAAACGTTACTAGCAGGAGATCATCTAAACGAAGCACCGAATGCTCAGACTCAGGCGTTTCGGATGCATATTCATGATTACTTTGCGCCACATGCAAATCGTGATTTACACACTGTAATGAATTCTTTTGATCTGTGGATTCACATATTTGATTTACCCCATCGATGTCGGTATTAATATGACATATCATTACGTATTCATAGTTTTTCCGCAAATACATTAATTATGCAGTGCTTATTGGTAGTAAGTGACGTGCATTTCCCATGGGTTTGTTATTTAAATAAGTTGTTATTATATGTATTTACTTATGAGTAATAACTCTAATAGCGTGTTAATAATGATCAAAACCATAGACCTTATCGTAAGTACAATTAATATTATTGTACTTTTTTTTAAGTTAAGTTGTTAGTAAATTAGTGCAAGAAATGGAAATTTTATAGAATTACTTTGTTGTCCGTCTTTCTATCCGTCTGACAAGACAATTTTTCTCAAGTTATAGTGGAGGTCTCAAGCTATATAATCCATGTCAGTATAAAACAAAATCCAACTTCTGAGTTATAACAATCAAAAAATACAAGCACTTGTTTCGTTTTTGCTTTCGTTTATTACGAAATTAAGATCTATAAGCTACTTCCCGTTGACCTAGCAGTTTGAAATTCGGCAAGGAGATAGATCTTACAGTACAAACATACATATATCTGTCAAACAAAATTATGTACATATATCTTTCAAACAAAATTAGTGCATACTCTCTATCTATAGAGGGTATAATAAATGTACCTCGGTGCGCGAGTCCCACTTACACTTGGCCGATATTTTTTTAATTAATATCGTAATTTGATAATGATGTTATTGTATACAACTAAAGTAATGTTTTTTTAATTAAGTAATGCGAAAGCAGAATAAATAAGTCATAATACTATGTATCTTTGAACAATCTGTTATTATGGAAAATAAATATACAGTGAAGTTGATTGTAATTTATTTATCATTAGAACTGATCATTTTCTTATTATTGGCTTAATATTCTTTGCCATCAATAAATCGAGTTATAAAGAGTTTTTGCGCATAAACCAGAATTTAATTAATTAGGATGAAGTAAACATCATTAGCCCGACAATACAATGTTGTCCTCCATGATACAAAGATCATTCACACAATCGAAAAAGTCTACTAAAAATGATATAATTACTTTGGCGATGCAACGATTCAAAAGAAACGCAGAAATGACAAGACGATGACAAATGAGCATTGTCCGCATCCAACGCAGTCGGGTGGCGGACCTCATCAAATTATTCCCCACTTGAAAAATCTTCGTAAACAAAAACGCTGCAAGGGAAAAACATCTGGTAAAAAATAGGTATTGGCAACATTGATTGATGCGTACTAATAGGGCGCGAAGGAATGAGGCCGCAGCGTAATTAAAAGAAAAGTGACATCTTCTGTCATTGACAGTTCGGCCAACTTCTAGAAATAGAACGGTCACGCCTTTTGGGGAGGAAGTAATTAGTGTAACAAACTTATTATAAATTATTGAGTGAAGGCGGTTAATTGGTAGGTATTTTGGATATATGTACCTATATCCAGATATCTACTATTTTGTTAAATTATACGTGATTTATATTTTGGAATAACTAAAAAAATATAATTCTCAGAAACAACAAAGGTTTTATGCTACTAAATAAAATAAAATAAAGTATAATTACAAACTGAAGTTTATTTGCAAATCCATTTTCAGAGTGACATCCGAATAACGAAGGGAATAATAAATCTTTTTCACTCCGTACGCGCTACCGCATAAAATTAATCCTAATATCGAATTAGCATACCGACGCGATGTATATTATTCTAGTTTTATAAGAAAGATGGCAGCACAGCACAGTGTATATTTAAATTACTAGAATAAAAACATTTTGAGTCATCACAAAGTAATGAAACATTAGCGAGCTTACACAAAATCGATAAAGTAAGTTGATACCTCGCAGGTTTTTATAAAGCATCCCTTATCGCTGTGTACATATCATTAGTAATGCAAAATAATGGGATACGGACACCTCGTGCTGTTTGCGAGCTAATGATTAATGCTGTTCGTCATTAATTCTTATTTTTGATGAGAAATTTGACTTGTGCTGTCAGGCGCCGGATCCAGATTAATATAGGCTGACGTTGCAACTTACGCTATAACAATGTTAGACGCTCCCCAGTTGTAAAATGTTTATGCTATCTACATGTTTTGTTAAAGATTTGCATAATAATATTATTAAATATACTCATTTAACTTGATTTTTTATGATATGCAGCAATTAATCACTGGTTTAAATAGTACCATGAAATGACATAGAATCAACATCAAAGGGCCGTCTGCAATAATCGGTTTCTAGTATTATGAATTAGAACTTGATAACATGTAAATTGAAAATTCTAAATCACATGGTGATGGACAATAAGCAGGCACAAATATCAAAGTAAACACATTAAATAGTTTGGTTCACCAACGCAACTATCCAAATAGTTTCATCCATAAAAGGGCAAAGTACAAAGAGCTACATAAAATGCCAGTACAACCGCATTGGTGACAAACTCGGGAGGTATTTAGAGGGCTGACTACCGTGACTCGGCACCCTTTTCACAACGCTCTACGTATATTAGCCAACTCAAAATCAAAAGTAGATTTTATTAATGACTTTTAGGCATGACAATGTAAATAATTATGCTAAAAGTTGAACGCAACTGCGTGAAAACTGTCTTCAGAAATATCTTGACATAAAATGTACAGTCATCAGATGTGATCTTTAGATCATCTTTCAAACAGAAGTGAAGAAAATGGTGAGCGATCATAAGCATTCAGCATCTTTATCTCACGGATACAAGAGTTCATTTTATGACCATTAATTTTGTCTTTTCCTTGGGTGTTTTATCACAGCGACGAAGCTCTGTCGCGCGTCTCATTAATCAAAAGCATTTGTTTACAACGAAGGGAATTTGATTTGATTAAAATAATTCGCAATATCCTTGATAAATATCACCCTCGGTCTTCGTTTGATCTTTCTTGAAATTAATGGTGGAAGATTCAATCACGCAAATGTTACCGCCGTAATATTGGCGTTTCCTACTACATACTTGTACCAATAAAATAAATTCATACTAACGAACCGACACGCAAACATATTCATTTAATATATCTGTACTGTTACAGAATACATAACTTTTTAAAAAGGCTTCAGAAGAAATCCTTGTAATATTATATTAAAAATGTTTTAATAGATATGAATAATATAAAGGAATCGGGAAACTTTTACAACATAGTGTGACATTTTGTTTTCAAGATAGGTTATCTATTCATAGGAGATTTTTGTTTATTGTTTAAAATCTAGAATTAAGGGTGAACAAACACCGATATCTTTCCGTAGCAAGGGGCACGATGAATAACGATCGACGTCAGAGCGATGTGTGCAGCGTATGCCCTCGGCTCACCCGGCTCTCCGGGCTTAACCCGCCGTACGCCGATTAATCGCAGCTAATTCGATCCGAAACGGAATTAAACCGGACGAATGCATAGATCCCAACGATTTGTTGACTGTTAATTGAGTCGTTTGATTTACAGCGGATTGAGTGAGGCACAATTTTTGCATTTTCTTGTTAATTCTATTCAAGGCTCTTACAAACTTTTTATTATACAAAGTAATTTTGTAACACATTATTATTATCATTATAATATTATACGTATAATATTTGCATATAGTTCTTAAAAATTAAACGTAAATTGTATGTTAAACCACTTTTTCTGTCCATGCGATAACAATTATTATAATTAATTTTGTATTAAATGTAACATGTAATCATTAAATTGTCTAATAATCGCGACTGAGTGCACTCGAAGGATGCAAAACAAACAGTATCTACAAATTATATTAAATCAGAGATAATCCTGTCAATTAATTGGACTTAGGATGGAGAACCGGTCGGCGCCTGCGCGAATTAAACGAACCGAGCGAAGAAACCAAGGACCTCGATATTAATAAACACCGCTGCTTGTTATAAATGTCAATATCGGAATTATACCATGTACATCACATTCATGATTTATTTATACGCCAATCGAATACCATCACAAATATTTTTTTGGATTGATTTATAGTTTATTTTGGAAATACTTTTTTATTACAGAATTATGTCGAATCTTAATTATAAATAATATGCTGTAAAAAAGGTAAAGCCTGTGTACTATGGTGACTAATCAAATGATAACCTTTCGTACATGTACGTATTAAATATATACCTAGGTATATAGATAAATTAATACTTAATACAAATTTGATTCTAATTTTAATCACAAATATATCAGAGGTGATCGTATTTATGAACTCCAGCTAAGCAGAACTAATCGTTAAGCAAATGGAATCGGCAAAGTGTACCTAATTCATTATAGATTGTGCATTTCGCAGGTAAATCGCAAGAAAGCATATATAAGTAGGTATTATGTTTTTGTATTTGGGAAATTAAAGTGAATGGATAACTTATCCCAAAAATTACAGAGTAATTTCTTTAAAAACAGCCTTAATCCAACCCGTGGCGGGCGATTGGCTGACAGTGACACATCGGTACAAGGCACGCTGTCCGACTGTAATTCTACCCAACGCGGACCATGTATACGTTTTATTTTCAAATCTAGAGGATTAATTAGTAGAATGTAGGAGTACCCTAAATTTTAACACGGATGAGAGCTTAAATAAATTGTAACGGAGTCAATTAACAATTATTATTTATAAATACCATAAAACCATGATAACGTAAATTTGAGTCATAATTCTGCTCTTAGTTCATTATTTTAGTGTATATGTTTTTTTAAATAAAATCTGCTATTAAAAAAAACATACAATACAATATCTACTAGAGAAAATTAGTATATATACATTATTTTTAACATATTATAGCCAAAAAGCCTGTTTAAAAATTTTTATAAATGATTTATACGATAAAATCCATTAGATTGTTAACTTAAAGTCGATACGCTTAACAGAAGCACTTGAAAATGAAGTCAAAACCGCGAATATCGTTCGATCCCCGATCAATCACCATCCATTAAACATGAAAAGAAAAGCATTTCCCCTAACCGTTGGCCCTCAAATCGGCCCAATTTACATGAGAGGCGCATTTTCCTCGCATCGAGATTAGCTCAGAATGAGTTTGATGAATTGTTCGCGCCCCGCACGCCGCCGTCGTCCGAGTGGTCATTTGTTAAAAATACATCCGATATACAGACATAATTGTCTCCTCTTATTTCACACTCCCCATTGATAGCACTGAGCTTTTCACCCAAAGAGATTTTGTTTTATTAAAATTATTACTAATTTGAAAGCAGTCAAGTTTAAAATAAAATATAAATATAAAGACAAGTAAAATGATGAATGAATTCAAAAAAGTATAATAATTAAACAAAGTAATGGATGGTTTCTGTTATTTCATCAACACGATCGTGTAAAGCAATTCCTGTCTTACCTTTCGAGATGTTTTACGATGTCCTCGTAAGCTGCTCTACAATTCTCCCAAATACCAGATCTGTAGACAAAAAAATAAATAAAATAAGAAAAAAATTAAGAAACAATGCAGAAGATGGAATATGAAAATTAAAAAAACAAATAATGTTGACGATTAAAAAAGGATGACGGGATGAATGCCAGCGTTATAACAGAAATAAAAGTATTTTTTCATAAAGAGATTCGTTTCGATCTCAAATTAACAAGCCCTCTAAAGACAAAACTTGCAACAAATTGTTCTTAAGTGTTTAAATTTTAAAAATATAAGTTAGCGAATGAAAAAAGGGTTTAAATGTAAAAGGAATAATTACGAACACTCAATATTAAATGTTCCGTTAGAGTGGGTGAGGGGTCGAAGAAATTAATAATGTTTTTAAAACAATCGCTTATATTTGTGTCGTAACAACTCATGCGTGATCGTCGAAATTGTTTCTCAATTACTTTAGCACTTTGTTTTCATTAAACTTTTCTTCGAGGGAATACTTCTTACAATAGTTAAAGGGTTCTCTGTTGAAACTTAATTGGTTTCCATCTTAGATTGAAGCATACTTCTTCCTTGCAATTTAATATTTGTATGCATTAAGTATACTTAAAATATTTTCCTTCTATCTTAAGACCTGCCTACTTAAAAATTACTCAATTATATATTTATTTGTATGAAGAATATAACGCAATCATCTTATTGGCTAACACGTCATAAGTAAGGCACCGTAATACGTTTGTAGGTTATTGTACTGTCGTTGAATCACATGGGTGGCAGTAAGACAGTGGGGTAAGCTTGGGTAAGCGCGGGGTAAGACAAGTCAAGTGAGCACTGCGGGTCTTCGGGCGGAAGTGAGGGCACTCAGTGTTTGTACTTTTCTTATTGGATTAACTCAGTCATTTAACCTGTATCACTTTTGACCCGCTTACAGGCTTCTTTTTCATTTACTTATGTATATAAGCTCATTATAAACTAATTAGTAAATATTGCTTTAACACATCACTACCCGAAGTGATTTAAATGTTTTATTTTTCGTTTTCGTTAATTATTTCAGTATAATAATTAATATAATATTTATTTAAAAAGCACATGCATTAATATAATTAATAACAGACGATGGAAGAAACGATCTTCATGCGAGGAAATGTTTATAATCTTTTAATTGTTTACATTTTCCCATTCTAGTAAGACAAGATGCGGATTAAGTACCCTTAACACTGCTATAGGTCAACAAACGTGAACCTCTAAATTGAAAATTATTTAAATACATCGTAATTGAGTTATTTTTTAGATATTCAAGTGATGGAGAACAATGAGAAATAGCCTATAGATATATATATTATATACATATATACACTTAAGTAAGTAGCGAATATATTTATAATTATTGATGAAATTAAACATTAACAGCAATATGAAATTTATCTAACCATAAAGTATAAATTTAGACTATGCGCCTGTCGTTTACTTTTCAATCATTAAACCGAAATAGACCAAATGACTACAATATACAAAAGCTTCCTATGAGAATCGTGTGGGTAAAATGGTGAACTGAATTAATACCAGCTCATGCCGTGTTCGGGAAGCCACAGTTTTACGCAACCGATATCCGCTGTAAGCTTGCATTATAACAATTTATTTGTTTATTAATATTCATTTTACTAGAGCCTGAAATTTATTGTCTTTATATATATTTTATAGGTATTGTGTGTACTTACCTCCGTAACTGTACGTGTACGTGGTGTCAGTACTAGTATGGATTAAGTACAAAAGTACATACGAGGATATTTATTTTCAACTTTGTTAATAAAGACTTATCTGCAATTCCATTTATTAATATTATAATAATGAAATAATAAAGATAAACAGAACGCTAATTAGAAATAAATAATATTGGTTTATTAAGTTTGTGCTTACCTCGCCAGTGCTTCCATATTATGCATTGGTTGACCTTTGATGATGGAGCCATCAGGTCTGGGTACGCCATGGTGTGGCATGCCGGGTGACATCAACGCGTGCTGGTGCATAAAACCCATGGGGCCCAGGTGTGTTGGTGGTGCATTGTATCCATTCGCCAATAGAGGTGATTTGTCCATGCGAGCCATTTCTGTGAACAGAATATCTAATTAGAATTAGTTATGGAGTCAAATCTCTTGTATGAAATAATAAGTATTTACCTAGGTATACATTTAACAATTTGCAACAAAGTTTTACATATTACTATATTGTAATATTAATTAAAATTCACAGAAAAGTAAAACATCTAAAATGTAATTAAGGTTTAAGTACCTATCTTCCTACAAGTTGGCTGAAGCTATTCCGTTGGATTTTTATTACAAAAACAATAAAATATAATAAGGCTTAAACTATCAATAACAATGCCTCTACCAATGTAATATTCCGTTCAATATTTTATAATTATATTTGTTTTGTTATATACTGTGATATTAATGTTTAATATGTTAGATATAATAAATAGCGTTCATTGTAATGTTTAAGTTTAATCGCAGGACTACCCAGGTAAAATTCAATTAATACCCAGTATTATCATTTAATTACTCGTTCCAATAATCGAATTGCCCGTAAAACGGTGTATCAACAATAATAAAATGAGCAATGAATTTCGAGACTATTGTTTTCTGGGTACCACAAACAACCCGTGCAAACATAGGGGGTGTAAGGCAAATATTCTTAAAATAACCCCCTATGGGGACGTTTTAGATGTCGGGTGGTCTTTGGATGTCCATGTCCCCCTGGAGGTCACCAAACGGGTCTAGGGTGTCGGAAACAATTAACAAGGTGTCGAATTAAACACGAATTAACGTTTGGACCGTTAAGGAAAACACCCTTTTATATTGTACGCTCTACAAAGCATTTTGGGATTGCTGAGTATTTAATATGTTTCCCTTTGTTATACGATTAGGGAACAGGTAAATCTAAAACATGAGCATTATTTTACAAATCACGGTATTTTCATTACATTAAATTAATGTTGATGGTAGCTCAAATTTGTACGCGCTTACATAATATGCTGTGTATATAAAATCGTATCTAAGTAAATTATATGTGAATTTGAAAGGATATTCTAACAATTAATGTTATTTATTTTATGGATCTCGCAAGATGTAATTGATAATCTCACAACATCGCAATGTACCTCGTAAAGAGGAAGAAAATTTTAATTAATAAATGAATTATCATAAATATATAATCAATCTTACTTTATAATTTCAATCAAGCCGTCCTTTCAATATCGATTCCAATTTACATTGCACACAATCAATGATAAGTTATTAATATCAAAATCAAGTAAGACATGTTGAACATTTGTAAAATAACGACTTCAAAGACAAAAAAAAATACAAAATTAAACCTACAGAAATACAAAATTCTTTTAATCCGTATTTCTTCAGAAAGAATACCTAAATATCTAAATCATCAATCTAAATCAGGATTATTATTAGTCTAAACTATGTTTCTTTCATTATTTTATATTATAAATATAATTAACACTAACAAGAAGTTTTATCTCTAATTTAAGGATTATACAAAGTTACAAACAAACAAACATTATGACCAATGGACCCTGAATTAATTGGGCGGGTGTATTTACTTAGTTAACCGTTGTTATCTTCTCGGCCATACACGGCGTTTAATGTATTTGTTGGTTTGTGCTTAAAGTTAGCTGTTTTGTTTATACTAAAAAAATAACGTAATATCAGTGATATTATAACTACTTCATTACAAGACACACTGAAAGCACTTACATATATAGGTACATTTATATAAAATTCTTAATTCTTAAACTTTAATATTAACAAATGGTTAAAAATAACACCTATTGGCCGGTTTAAACTATAAATATACCACTTGAGACATATTTAATCCAACTCATTCTATGACCTAAGAAATGCAAGTTAAATATAAGTTTTATAAATAAGTAGGTACATGTATATGTAATACCTATAGGTAATTGAAAAATATATATTTTGATTTGTTTGCAACAAAAATAGATAAATTAATAATATTATAGCAATTACAGATCAAACTGGTCGTAGCTAATGTTAACGAAGTACCAAAAATCATATGCATAAATCCCTTAAGTATGAGAGCTTGACCAGTGAAACCGCACCGGTCAACCGCACTTACTAATTAACTAAATACGTGTTAAATCTGTAATAACCTGCGGTTACTACAACCCTTTTGTATCCTCTCTTTCCTTCCCATATGTTTTATATAATGATGTCTCGTTTCAATTAGAACTGTGTAAATTACGGTTACTAAGTAGGTTAAGTCTCGCTGTGCTTAGTTACTATATTTAAATATATTTTTAAATTAATTAACTTCTCCTTCCTTTTCGTAATACGTGTATATAAATTACTTAAGATATTTAAATACATGTTATTTGCATTTTCGAAATGGCCATTATGGAAAAAAATATTTTTGTAAGCAAATAAACAACAAACCTTAACATGTCTATATTTTGATTTATAAGTTCCACTATGAAATTAGGGATAAACAAAATTGTATTAGATACCTAATCTTAAAAAAAGTTAACTAAGTTAAAATATTTAGGTGCCTCTATAAAAAAAACCTCTGGGCTCCATCAGACATGCCGTCGTAACCAACAAAGTGCTCGCCGATTATCATTATGACTATTATTAAGCGAATCCACTGATCAGGCATTTAAAGAAATGAAACGTCGATTGTGAACCGCTATTATATCGATTTTCATCGATTTATTGATCGCAGACCGACTGTCCTCGACAAATGGCCGTATTAAATTACCTGCCATTATTTAGAATTAGAAACGATAGAATCGAAACCCCAATTATATCACTTATGTGTTTAAAGGAGGTTGGGATAAAGCCTATCATAACCACAAACCTTAAATACTTTGTTTTTATTTGTAAACACAAAAATCACTGTGTATTTGAATATGTCAGTCTTGTAGTTTTATGTCAGTCATTTTGTTTTGAATATCCTCTCAGAAGAATCAAATCATATGAAATGTCTATTATTTCTACATATAATAATTACAGCTACAATATAAAGCGGTCAATTATTTGATCCAGTAACAAGTGAAGAGTTTTAATGTTCGCAGGTTCGCGGATAGAGGCAGAGGCATAATAATCATCGAGGTTTATTGCGGACAGATTACAAAATGACTAAACGAGTAACGCGAATGATTGTCCATAAAGCGAAAAGAACGAGCGCCGTGACTGACAATGTATGTGCTGAACTATTATATTAAATCGATATTCCTGTATTTTATATATACATTGATGAATTTTTTTAAGTTTATTATCTTAAAATAACTTGTCTGTGTGTCTCAGGTTTGTAGTAGTAATTTAAACAGTCACATTTACTTAAAATATCAAAATACATTATCATAAGAATTCTACATTTTATAGGATAATAATTTAAATTGGAAACATTAACATTACAGTAATGGCGAATAAATCATAAGAAAGGTATAAATTAAAAATCGCATTAACTTCTACATAATAAACACAAAGGTTGTAAATGCATTACAAAGTATGCAAGTACACTCAGTTTATAATCGCCGGCTACTAACTATGTTGGAAACTAGTCTAATAATAATATCGTTAAGAACAAAACTAAATATTCGCAATATTATATATACTACGCTATTTTTATTAGTAATAAATAATTTACGTGATTCCAGAATGCCATTAATAAATTAAGAGTTCAAAAGCTAAATAATTTCTCTGAGGCGAAATAACGGAATCCAACAAACCTTGGTGGAACGACAAAATAAAGAAACCCGAAATGATACAAAACAAGGCGAATTAAAAGAAAATTACAGGCGGCCGGCAATCTTAGCGTTTACAATAAACACATAATTGTACGGTCAGTGCACCAATGGCATATACGATTGGGCAAAATAATTGTCTTCAATTTGAAGGATAAATCGCAGCTTGTCGCTTTGAAAACAGTGATTGTAGTACGCATTATTTTAAAATCATTGTCATTATTATCTTTATTATATATCATTATATGGTTAATAATGATATATAGGTACTAGAGTGAATATGATATATGAATACAGATACATATCTAATAAATTAAACTAACTTTGTATATTTTCTTTAATATAATTTTTTTAATAAGCTATAACTATAATGTGTACCACCTATTTTTAGAAACTTGTTCCATAGAAATTTTGATTATTTGTATTACTCTAGATGTACAAAGCTATGTCCATAATAGAGACAAGCTATAATCATCAACGCAAGTCACGTGCGAAGTACAATCAATAGCAGCAATACACAATCGCTGGCAAAATGTGGACAGTCAATAACTCGAGTCAACAAGACGGATCAGACGATGCTGCCACACTTATATTACCACGCGCCCACGTACGTTTTACTAACATATATACATTTTTAACTAATATTATATTTTTTTAAATACTTAATTTCGTATCGATTATACTGATTTTAAGCTACAATTTTATTACATTAAAAAATATTGCGAGTACTTCACCAAAATATCAATTTTATACAAAAACTGGGAAATTCCCTTCGTACTTGCAACACCAGCAGACTTATGTGTTCGCCATAAACTCTTTCATTTGGCTCGGACGAGCCTTATGAACAATAAAACGTTGAGGGCTGGAGATTTGGACTGTAATAAAATATTTGCCCTAGCACACGCTAATCCACGTCCCTTACTTACAAAGGCAATTTAAGAAGTTATAGGCCCAAATAAGATGTCTTATAAAATAGAAAATATTACAGTATAAGACACAATTTCAATTATACGAGTACGTAAAGTAGTATTAACTAGCAAGAATTGTATGTTTTAATTGTTGTATAAATATAAAGATAAATAACATCTTAACCACATCTGTACAAATGAAGCTTGATCGATGATTTAAGGACTTCGATGGTCAAATTTAAATTAATAAAATAGAGTGTCATAAAATTATTTGTAAATATCTTCACCTAACCTAGTGTTAAGACACTCCATCCTACATTTTCCGCCAAATTTTCGGCACATTGCGTGTATAGTGGTGAAATACGACATCACGCTTTGTAGAGTGTCATATATGTTTTATTTATAGTTATAAATATAACTTGTGATAAATGGATCATCTTAGATTACCCCTATGATTGCGAAATAATTTCTATGATATAATGCAATATAACCTAAATAGCATTTTAACGAAATTCGGAACGAGTTCTATGAGGCAAATAAAACTTCTCCCTCTGATGTGCGAAAGAGGGTCAGAGTTAATTACTCGTAAATTGACCGGGATACAGTTTTATTCGGTGTAAATAAATAGGATAGGATTAGTATGTGTCATATTCGTTATTTATGTAGGTACGTCCAATTTTACCGACACAGTATCCTTTAAATACCAGTATAATATTCCATAAGAAGATCTAGGTTTTATTGCTTATTTTAACTTCATGAAAAGTAAAGGGAAAAATTGACAGTTTTAGTATTCTTTTCATTATCTAATAAAATATTGACGTCGTCGTGGCGCAGCGCCACAGCGACTAATTAAGTCGACAGTTCGATTCCCATTTGGGGAAATGATTTATTTCATATGACTGGCTTCGAGGGAACCTAGTGGGCAGAGGTCTATCCTGCTTCTCTATGCGGGCACGAGCGTGAAGCTATTTTCCAATAAAATGAGAAAAATCAGCAACTTTATAAAGAAATGTATTCATAATTCTAAGTCTTTAGTCATAATTCTATAACTTCTGTAGTGACCGCGATTCTCACTTAAAGATTATTACATAAACGGTGTCAATAAAACAAATTCTCTGCGCAGTGTTGCCACTGTGCTTTATTATGGTTGTTGTAACAATTAAGTAATCTTCATAAAAAAACATTTACAAACTGTTACTCGACTTTGAATCACATCGACCTAGAACTTGTTGGGAGCTACTCATCCGTAAACCTTTAGAAAAGAAGCTACGCCTTTGTTACATAAGTATGAAAGATACCAAATCGACGAATATTTTATTAATATGAAAGCACAAAAGAGGGATTATCTTTTTGGTTAATAACAGCTGTGCTACTGAAATATAAAATGATACAAGTTTTTTACATTTGATTTAGATTTTATGTAGTTTGCTTGCACAATACAATTTTGTAATTGGCTGTTATAGAGTTTAGCGAAGGGCAAATGTACTTAATAATAACAACTATTTAATGGTGTGCATTATATTCTGAAATAGGTACGTTTCTTATCTTCATACATTGTCCATTGCTTTAAGTAAGCAATGAAAGCAGAGCACCAAAAGCTACAAGTCACCTCCTTTACTTCATCCAGCCCTCCAGGGACAACCTCAGACCTCTTGTTTGTATCCTCGAGTACATCATACATGCCAGTATGCAATACTGTTATCAATCAAGAGTCGTTGAATTTTCACTTTCTCTTTTACTACTAAACGAGAAGTAGTTAATGTGCATTATTTATACGTAGTCATTTTCGATTGTCAAATTTATTGTTGATAACTCTTGACAGTTGGTTGGCCAGTAACTGAATTGAACGAAATCGGCGCTGCTATTACTGTCGAGGAACTAACAACCGACAGAACCTATAATTTAAAGTCAATTTTGATATACATAACTATTATCGATATGGTGAGTAATTCGTCTTATTAAAGACATCATACTCAAATTGTACATAGGTAGAGATGATTCTTCTTATTTATTCGCTTTAGAAATTTATATTTCAATATAAACAAATTATTTATTAAAATATTGTTTTTATATATATGTGTATATATATATATATAAATATATATATATATATATATATATATATATATATATATATATATATATATATATATATATATATATATATATATATATATATATATATATATATATATATATATATATATTACTTTTAATAAGAACATAATCAACAGATTAAAATATTACCGGTGCCGACATTCAAAATACAGCCGGTACAGTTAATTAAAAGAAATTCCGTCGTTATGCTTTTACTTTGCAAAAAACGAAATGAATGTGCCATGATGACTGCGAGGTGTGAGTAATGTCGTAAGTGGCAAAACAGCATTTTAATTGTAAGCCTCGTTCCACACTGCAAACAAAACGATGGGAATTAAACTGTTTATTACTAATGTTGGTATGGAAATAGGCTGCATAGATGTTTAATGGCGAACAAGAAATACATATTGTGATGTTGAAATGGCAAAAAAATATTAACTAAATCTCTCAGGAATCGTTATGTACAGACATTCATTATTTATTATTGTTATGCTTTTTTATATTAGCTGCGGTAGAGGTAAAGGTCCTAGAATGTAAATTTGTAATAATTGTTTAATAGTAATTAGTTTTACGTTAATTAGGCTTTTTTTGGTAATTGTTTAATTAACACCAATTTTATATATATATATATATATATATATATATATATATATATATATATATATATATATATATATATATATATATATATATATATATATATATATATATATATAAATATATATATATATATATATATATATATATATATATATATATATATATATAAATATATATATATATATATATATATATATATATATATATATATATATATATATATATATATAAATTATACTAATTAATAATTATAGATACTTTTATTTATTTATATATACTAGTATATACAGTATGCCAACTGTTTGACGAGTTAAATTCAATATAACAAGATATCGGATTATTATTTTCTAATAAATTTAGTAACATAAAAATACTAAAAAATATATTTTTAAATATTTAAAAAATATATTTCAGATTTCTTATAAATAGGTTAAAAATCGATTTCAGTATAAATTTGAATAGGGACAGGAACACAATGCGGGGAAAATGTTATGAACTGAACGTTTCGTACATTCGCTTGGAATGCCAAGTATGGAGTTATACGTGAAATGAGCATGTATTCCAAACTTGCAGGTAAATATTGGGTCGCATACCAGTTTAATATTTGATTTTCATACGAATATGGCTTGGCTTTCTATCGTTTATATCATATGACATTTATGAATATTCAACATTAAAGCGATTTATGGTATTTAAATTCATAAATCAAATTAATTTTAATACCACTGGATCAGAATAGTTGCAGGTTACCGTAATAGTTCATTATTACCGTTCCGAATGTATTGATCTCTAATAACACGTGATACTTCTCAATTTATGTTAGGTATAGTAAAAACACCTTATATGTAAAAATGTAAATGTCAAAAGCAAACAAGTATTATTTTTTTTTATTTTCGAATTCACTTCTATTTCAGAAATTAAATATTATAATTTAAAAAAAAAAATTTATAACTACATAGGACATAGTAAAGAATAATAATTTAAGGAATATCTTATAAACCTAAACGAAAATAAAAAAACTCAAATAAAAATTTTATTAATAAGTTAAATAGTTGAAAAAGTGCGGACATGCTGTGTTTAATAGTTCTCTCTCTATTATAACGATGAGATCGTAACACTTTTATTGTTCCACCTCACTTCGGCGTTTAATTGTCACCGCCACAGTAATCATAGTTACTGTTTCCTTATGCACTTGTAACTTGTTGTTACTTTGCAATTGCAACTCAAAGCTTTGCTCATTAACGCAGAATTTCTATATTGGCAGATACTAGCTGCTAATGTATACACGGCGACCGTTCAGATAAAAACAAATCACATTAAGTCTCAATCGTATATGGTAGAACAATTTGTTATTTTTTACAATGCGATAAACACTATTGCGTGCTTATTTGAAAAACGAAGTAAAAACAGTAATATAACAGTTTTAATAGATAAATCGACTTTTAGTATATATACTTTTGTGCAAGATGTTCGATAACAATTTCCTATCCTAGATATTATCGTAAAATTATTGGAACTTAATCCTACTTTTTTAGGTGTTTATATCTCATTGGTACTTATATCGAATCAATTTCTGTTATCATAAATACATCATTGCTATATTTTCAATTTTCACTCATAATACACAGCAAGTAACAAAGACATGAAGCAAAGGCTCACAAATTGACTGATCCGTCATATCCCTCTCCCTTAACATAAACAGGCAAATCCTTACTTAATTTCAGTCGCAGAATTCAATCAGAATGTAAAGCTTTATACCCTTGCGTAATGTTATAATGCCTTACATTATCCCCTCGTTTATAACATCCGAATCGCGACGACAACGTACGAAACCTTTAATTATTATCAACACATAATTTTCATACCAGTTTCCGAAATTATAGGGCTGGCACAGAAGAATTAACAAATGAAAACACTAGATAATTCTACGTTTATATTCTTATGCTCAAGAGTGTTTTTGATTGTTAACCTCAAGAATACCTACTAGTTAAATTAAATGTATAATTTCAAGTTTTTTTAATGTTAAAATTTTCTCATAATATGTAATTAGAATAAGTAATTATAAAAAAATGTATTTAAAAAAGTATCCTCAAAATTCTACACTAAATAATCTATTTTTATATAATAGAAATGAATAATTAAGATATAACAGTAGCCGTAAATTTAAAAGATAACTGTAAGATAAACGTCAACCCTTCCGGAGCACGTGGACTGACTGACGTGGACCCTTACACGCATTTCATATTCCTATTTCCATTCCGTTCCTAGTAGGATTATATTCTGCCTCCGATGTTTTCGTATCCTATTATTTCACAGGGTGAAAATAGGCCACCCGCCACCTCACTCACTCATTCAAACATTGATATTTATGTGTGAATTTACTGTAAATATTCATATTCTTGCTTGTGCGCTGACGTCTTAAGGCACATTGTTGATGTGTGCGTGTTACAGTAGGCCTAAACCATTGTCATCGACGCGTCAAAATTATGGGTTTATATCACGGTGGAGTATTGAAACGTCATTCGCACATGTAATGTGTCTAATCAGAGATCCATCAAATATTGTAAATCTATGTACTAATAAATTGGATATGACAATAGCAGTGTTTTTGTATTAATTACGTATGATTAATAATATTTAGTAATGATAATATTCTATAATTAGTAATTATAATTTTTTTCAGGTATTAAGTATAAGCTTATAGAGATACTGAAAAAAATTTAAGACGTTTTCTGACAAAATAATTTCGAATTTCAAATTTAGCAGTTTGAAAAAAAAAGCGGGCAACCTGCATTTAAAGTCGAATGCGGCAGTGCGCGATAAACAAGTGTCGCTTATGCAAGATCACGAATGTAATTGCTCCCTTGTCTGGCGCAACACTTCAAGCAGGAGCAGGATGGAACTCTGTAAAGGCATATGTGCAAACAGGACACAAGACAAATCATCTATAAAGGCCCAAGCGACTATAATGATTGATTGCCAGCCGTCTTGCGCTGAGCTCTATTTAATCACTTTATTCCCTTTTCTCCGTTTGTGTTGGTATAATTTCGTATTTGTATAATTTGTTTATGAAATGAGAACACCCGAGATGCGAAGCTTCATATCCGGCGCCTATCCGGAGTGTACCGAAACCAATTTGATGTTATCACAAACTGAAGCTTTCATTTATATTAATCAGTCAGATGTTAAATATCTTACTACTACTACAAAAGGAATTTCTTGCAAGGTTTTTTATTCTCACCTCATAGACAAATTACTCAGCTTTTTAAATATATGTACGTATGCACTTATTAGATAAACGAGAGACAGAGCAGAAATTCTCTAACATTCCATAGATTCACCGTAAAGTTGTCCATGGCGTTGCAAGAACTCGAAGCAATATCTTTGATGTCCAACCCAAGTGCAAGTAAGAGGCTCTATTGAAATATGTAATAAGACTCGCTTCTAACGTTTCTTTCTCTACATAACCAAATTTGAAATTATCCTACTAAAAGTAATTCGAGAAATGAACTATTCTAGACAGGCCAACATCTATTCTGTAAATATGATATGTCCGTCAAGTGCGCTATCCGTAGCCAAAATTTAATTGTTTTTATGAGGCTTGTATCTAACTTTGCTAATAGGGTTTTATTAATCTCGTATATTAATAAAGATCGATTTATGCGTTACGTTAGAAAATTGTCGTAAATCGCTTTATGGCATTACCTTTACATTGATGGTTTACTTTCTTAAAATATTTTAAATACCAGTCTACTGTTATATTGAGAGATGTGTGTTGTGATGAAGTGTCTCCTATAAAAATTTTTTGTTCAACTTCACGCTAGATCATTCATAAAGCTGTTGCTCAGCAGCAGCTGTTCTACGATATCCACCGGAATTCAAATTATTGCGTGTTTGAGTAGCGAAACTCAAGGCCGCGCTTAGTTTTATAAGGGTTAGAAAATTAAAATGTTCCAACAACCATGACATGACATTCACGGTAAAACGGTATCCCAATGCCACCGTGGCCTCAAACATTAAATAGACATAAAATGTAATACCTAAAAAACTTACCACTCATGTGTCCGTTTTCGTACGGTGAATAATCACCATTTTCGAGTCGATGTTTCTTGAAAGGATGTCCGGGGAACTGTGTAGCGGCAAGTGAAAGACCCACACCAGACGCGCGTTTCGGAGGTCGGCCCGGTCTGGAGCTGCGGACATAGTAGCACGTTACTGCCGTTTATGACGGTACACTTACATTATAAGTGAGGATAATTACATATTTAATAACAATAAACAATATAAGTGTCGTTAAATATTAATATTATACTCATTAGTAATATATTATATCTAATATTGTCTAGTTGTGGGTTCGATTCTCGCTTGGAAAAAAGTTTATATTACGCTATGTATCTATCTATATTTATTTTAGGGTTTTGGCCTTCTTACAGTGTGATAATACTACTTGACAATATCTCGCAATGAGAGAACGTTAGAGACTATGTTATTTATCACTTATATATTATTATTAATTACCCTCGAATCTTTATAATAAAATAACAGTATAATCATATATAGTATAATAATAATAGTATATCATAATCATATAACGAAAAAATTATAATACGCTACTTTAGTTCATAAAAAAACGTTTAGGTCTTTAAGTGAACGTAAGCAAACGATGTTACTGCAAATACTACCTTTGGTAAATCTATCATATACGTTATATAATACTTTGTATACCAACTCCAAATATATAAAGTGCCATTATAAATTATTTTTATTTATTTTTATATTATTTTGTCTACGAAACGATTACCTACTATTGAGAAGTACCGCTTAATTTAGTATCTTGTGATAGTTAACAAATTAAATACAATTAAAATAAAATGGGCCAGCGTCTAAATCGCCTTACGCAAGTTCTTTGCGAGATTTATCTAATAAATCATGTTCTCGCGTGAGGGAGATTCCAGATTTATTTTTATTTATTTCACTCCCCCAAGATTTAATGCCAAGACATCGTCCACAGTTTCCACAATTTCACGCTTATTGTTTTCCCATCCGTGATTTATAGTCAAGTAATAGAGGACAGTATATTCTTAGCCGTAATAAACATTGTCACCTAAATCTTTACCCTTAAGCCTATTGCTTGCCTACCTTTGACCACAATAAAATATAACCCTACAGATTTAGATTTTCTTTCTTGTTATTATGTTTTGTACGATAATTAATAAATAACATTTTCCAACAAGTTAATAAATCTCTAAGTAGATAAGAAACGAAAAAAAAATTATACAAATTCTACCGAAAGTTCCTAAATCCTTATTTAAAGAAAACTGTTTTATAAAATCTTCATTTCTAGGCACAGATACTCTCTTTATTATTCCTATTCTGCCTACGTCTTACTATATTTTTTTACGATTATAAACAGTACCAGTATAGAAGAACGCAATTTTATCAAGTTCATACTGATTGGCAATCAAATAGAGAAAGTGCAATAGCTAATTCCACATTACAAGCATTACGTATCGTCGGACAAGTTCGGCAATTATCGGGGGAGTGATGCTGTTATCATAGTATCAGCTTACGCAGAAACTGACTCTCGCCTATTTATTTTTATGTCAGCAACCGTCATTATGAGACACTCCATTAGCTTGGATTGTGGTATCTCGTTTTCGGTAGGTGGGGCGAATCGGTAATATGACGATTTTGTTTCACTACTTTATGATCAAGGAGTATAGTAAATCATTGGTGACAATTACGTATTTACTAATTGATATCATGTGTGTTATATATTGACGATAGAAGATACCTAGCTCTACCTAGAGAAAATACCTACTGCTACATTTGTTATCTACGTCATTTCTTTAGAAAATAAAGCTAACGTGTGTTATTATTTATAATGTTATAAACTCATAGTAATTTAACAAGATGTATAAAAGAAACCAGACACAATATTAAGAACAATAAATTTGCTGTGTATTAATAAAAAAGTCTTTCCGGTGGTCGCACATCGACAGATGTATACTAAAATAGCGACAATAAATTGGAAAATGACGCGCACAAAAATTTTTACTAATTTATTTTTAACACCTTACTCCAGTATCTACCTACCTACCTACCTACCTACCTACCCAACGGTGGAAGCGTGAAAAGTAAACAGAACTACAATGTATAATTGAATATTGAATTTCAATGTGCTACGTTTAAATTAGATATTGGTATCTAGTTGTTCTGATCGTGTATATAGCACTATATTAAAATATGTCAATGTCAATTATTAATACTAGTGGCAGTGCGTGGATTCACTTACCTAAAGTCCCGCATAAAAAGTATGTGTACTATTAAAATCTTCATGTTTGTACATATTTTATGGGCTTAATCATAATTTATTATCAAGTTGGAAAAGATAAAACGAATGTCATAGCTGCTGTGAATTAGCAGCATTAAAAAAAATATATTTTCATAATCCAATTATAATACATTAAGCAAATATAAATTTAGTCAAGATTTAAGAATTGGCGACAATTTTTCTTGTACTGCTTTAAATATTTATTGTAATATAGGTAAATATAATCATTATATATATACTTATTGGATACTTGATAGTGATGCGAGAATGTGTCAACTTAAAAAAAAAATTATAATCACACAGATTTAAATCTATTTTCACTATTACAGATATACACATATAGTATCTACCTACGCTTTCAAAGGCCTACCGTACTACGTATACATACACTCACGGATTGTAACAAGAATCGCTACACAGGTAACATCCTCTAGATCAATTTTTAATTCCAAAGTTCGATTTATTGAATCTCTATCCTCATAACTTTTAGACAATTCGTTTGAATTTAATAATACAGAAGCGAAAAAGGAAACAAAATGTCAGCCGCGACGAAACCGAATATTGAAAGTGTCGAGGGACAGAGATAAGAAACGCGTGCCCCTTGCCGCCACTTAGACCGTAATCTGAACTTGGTGTTCAGCTCACTCCGATAAACTGCCATTAAAAAGCGTTCGATTTATTACACGACGATTTCCTAACGATTTATATGCCTGCGCAAAGTGCAGAACACTATCAACTTGTGTCAATGTATTGTCGATATAGTTAAGTATCGTTTACTTAAGAGTATTGCACCTCGGGTTTAATGTGTACACACTTGAGATCGAACTAAATATGTTTAAAGGTATTATTTTTCTTTTATTCGTTATTATTTTATATGATACTTATATTCTGCACTTTTCACTAATCACAAGACTACCAAATTTATTTATCTAATCTCGCATCTTATTAACATTATTTTATTCTATTACAACTTTTTAAACATTCAAATATGCAACACTGAAAAACTAAATTATAATATTTCAAATATTATATTATAATATTTCTTTTTTTTAATATTCATTACAGACCATATCTGTAAACATATATGTTTCTCTATAACCCTTCCCCATACCCCAGTGAAACTTACACCACGGCTAGTTTTGCTTTTTGTTATATTTGCCTGGCAATATTCATCGCTCAACGCTCATGTCACTGAACAAATACCATCCACAAAGGACTCCCCAGATATTACTGACAGATCTACCCCTGATAGAAACTACTTTAGTAAACACACAAATCTATATGATAAATATTGAGGAATTGTGAAATAACTACAATATATACAATATCTAGTAAAACCTCCTATGTAAAGTATTAAAACAATTTTAACACCCTATTAGAGTTATTAAGAGCACAAACGGTCGCCGGTGCAGGCAGGCACTATGAATAGACGACGAGTCTCTGTTATTATATTTGTGTTACTATTCTCGACTCTTAGTGGACGTGTTCACACTCACTAGCAATTACTAACATTAAATCATAACATTCACGTGGCATAAACATCCTTCCCTAACGCATATAAAAAGTCAAAAGACTAAATAAGAGTCGCTGACAGCCGATAGCTAGCTAATAGTCATAATCTGTGTATATATTTTTTGTTCCCTTTAAATTTACTCAATACACTGGCCCGTATGGGAATGTTTACAAAGTATATTCTTAACTTCTACTACATGTCTTTGGACGGTAGCGCTACTAAATCTGAAATACTCGAACAATATTTGTATAATGTTATGATATCATACATTTGATCCATTTGACTATAAAATACCTACTACGGTTATCACTACAGTGATATATTATCAAAAATTACCATTCAACATATCTGGGGCTATCTACATGAAGACATTTCCTTTTCAAAATAAGAAGGCATACCATGGAAATATCATATACGTATTACAAGAAACAACGAAGCCCTGTTTTTAAAAATGGCTCAGGAATCGGTACACAAGGTAAAACAAACGCGCGTAATCTTATCTACGGTAAACTCAAACGCAGTAGCAGTTTGTCTTGGGTTCAGTACAAACATGATAAATGATTTCGGTTAAAAAAGTGTTGTTGTATTTTGTAAACGAGTTCCGGTCGGAGGGAGATGTATTCTTTCCTTGATTAAATTATAATACCTATTCACCTTGAGAAGTACCTGGAGAAGAAGAGAAACCAACATTATTGATTTTCCAGAAAGATCTAATCTATTGCTACATAATCTAATATTCAACTAGTAAAAAATAAATACTTAAAAATAAAAACATCACATTTTACGCCATTAAAGAAATTATTTAAAAAAATGCAAAGAAAATTAATTGTAGCCAAAAATTAGGAGGGTACATCGAAAGTAACAATAAAAAAATGAAAGCAAAGCCGCGTTTAAGCGTGTCGTAAAAATAAAAATTAAATAAAAAAAAATGCTTAGGGTGAAAAAGTTTCAGAGCGTAATTTGGCTTTACAATTATTTCCAGTTCAGATGGAACAGCGCTCTCTTAATGTTACCTGTCCCTCGGCTATAAATTTAAACGAAGGGCCAATTAAATATAACATTTGTATATAAAACAATCTTTAGATTTCAATGCAACATGTTACATGAGAGAATAATTTTCAAAAATGAACTATGTTTTAAGCTTTGTTCCAAATATAGAGTAGGCGGAGAGAACCTATTAATAAGACTACACTATGTTCTCCGCCTCCGAATGCAACATCTCTATTATTATGAAAAAAAAAAATTCGACCTTACCACTTTTATGTTGACATTATTTTAATTACAACACTTTCATTTTTATAATAATGCACAGTTTTTGAAATAAATTAAAATATAAACATAACACTTTAAAATTTAAAAATTTAATCATGATAATCACTTTTTGTTGTACTAGTTTTTCTTATCTGATAACATTATTCACGAATTGTATTGTTGGAACAATATTGTATTTTATATCTTTGAAATTCATTAGCCATCACTGAGACTAGCAAATTATGTATTGTATATTGTAGCCGCAAAGAAATCATAAGTTAATAAGGCAAGTCACCTTACCGCTTACTCAGGTAGCCAGTACGTTTCAATATCTTGAGGCATTTTATTTACAAAACTAATTACGTTTGTCTGATAGCATATTAAACAGCTCCGGGTGCTCTTGATTCGATGACAGTTAATAAAGACATTACAAACGAATTTAATATCAGAGCATTCTATCTTTATATTTCCTATTAGAGACTCTGACAATGAAAGACCGCTTGCATCATAATAGTCACTCTATTTTGATCTGATATATTTTGTATTTTTATAAATGTAATTTAACGAAACAATCAAAGGCATCTTGAAATTAACAAAAAACTTTTTTATAATAAATTATAGAACTATTTTATGTCAATTAAAAAGATAACATAACTATTAATACAATCTGTGAGATAATATTCTGCTTATCGTTTTAAGTTAAGGAATGAATTGTTTTATTCTTTTTTATTACTCTTGGCACGAACTTTCGTCGTTTCGACGGCACGCCACGTGGTCCGGATAATTGAAATGTCCAAACACTAAATTTATGTTGCTACTACGATGATTCTAAAACATTTATATTATTATCAGATGCATTATCGAATCATGATCTATTAAAATGTAATTTTTCAGTTGTATTCAAATGAAAATTTACATACAAATGTAACAACATGTTATATTCTGAATTATTTAAACTTATTACAAATATAACAACGTAAAGCGCCGTGCATCCCTTCTACGAATGCTAGGGCATAATCAGCCCTCAAGGGACAAGCTCCCATAATTAGCGGCTGTTCATTTCTTAATTTCAATATTTAATTACAAAGGAAACTCGATGACTGCGAGAAGAAAGAGACGTCATCTTCAGAAAGTTACAAATCCGTTTCGTTTTATTCGTTCAGAATTAAGTACCTAACAACGCTGGCTTCGGTATTAATTTTTCGCCTACAATATCAAAGGGTTTAAAATAAATACTTAAAATACAATACGATTATTTTTTTATTTTATTTTGATTTGTATCTCAAAACATATAAATAAAAAACATACATATAGATGAAATCAATAAAATTTCCAATTTCCCATTGAATTGTCATCGAACTTTAAAATTAAAAAAATAAAATTGAACTTTGATCATTTTAAATTGGGATTGTATATTACCGTCATTCATTATACATCATTCGTTAATACAAAATATATGAACGTATTAATCTTTTTGGGCATGTATGATATTATTATCTGTGTAACTTCGTCTGTTTCACTAAGGAGCCTTCTTACAATTCCCTTTGTCATAAAGCTATTGTCAATCCGGTAATGGCTCCCGACATATTGTTATTTTATTATATTTCCCTCAAGTTAAAAGGAAAATATCATATGTTTCCAATATGAAATTTTCCTTTTAACTGAATTCAAATGTATTTTAGGAATAAATCTTTTAATTGATACGGCAATATCAATAGAGATCGTGACCAAATGTCTAAATGATTTTTCAAACAGTCAAATGTAATTAATTTCTCTTTGTAGGGGTTTTTCGTTTGGCACTTTTCATTGCAGCATGGTGTGTTTGGCATGTTTTGTTCAGTCTCTTTGACGGCCGCTGGTTAGGACGTAACCATTCACGCACGTACTGGCGAGCGAGTGTTTTGTATTAAATTATACAATTTCTGAACGTATGACCATGTACGCCCCTGCCACTGCTCGTCACACCCTCGCTTATAAATTATAATTGTCAAATAAAGTTGTGTCCATTCAAAGTAAACAACAGGTTTGAAATCAAAAAATATTTGGCCTTTTACTATACTAAGATAAAACTATTAATTTGAATATGAGTATAATTCAATATCAGATATGCTTACGAGATTTGGTATTTGGTATTGGTGTGGGTATATGAAATATGAAAGTAAATAACAAGAACTGCTTATAATTACCATAAACTTGTTTCGAACATATCTAATGATAACAAGAAGCATCAACCAAAACACTAGAGTGAAACAAATTAACAATACATCAGTCATTCCGCAAAATAATATTAGAATCGAGTCTCGAATCCTGACCGCTGGCGCCAAGTTTTTTTTTAAACAAAGCAAATGCCTTAAAAAAATTAAACAGTTCGCCACAAAACACAAATGGATCGCATACAATACTATCGACTTCAATTTACTGTGTCGCTTTAAAAAGTCTAATAGTTTTCATTTACAGTGATATGGCTCATCAGGAACAAAATGATAATGTCTGCTACCGTTCCCGGCGTTTGTTGTATTTTTTATTTGTAAACGATCTATTGTACGACAAAAAAGAAATTGCTACCTGGCTAACACATTTTGTTGGTCCCTAAATTAATTTCATCTAATCCTGGCGGTTGTTGTCGAGTCATACAAGACATATGTTAACAGCGGCTTTTAACTAGTGTTACAACAAAAAAATGAGATACGCATTTTTCATCAGTCTACATTATAGAGACACTTGAGGAGCTAAATACAGGTTTATTTTAATACATTATTTTATATTAAGTGTATTTCAAAGTTAATTAAGAATGTTTGACAAAATATCCATAATTGTATTTGGTAATTTTTATAGACAATTTAGTACCAGTTCAGTATCTTAACTAAAATACACTAATGTTCAACATTCTGTTGTAATTAATGAAAACAAACTATCAAGAGATTTGAAACAGAATAGAGTCCCGGACGTGTGATCGTTTAGTGTTGAATAAAAATAAACGTTATGATTTACTTAACGGTTTATTAGAAAAACATCAGCTGCCAAGGAGATCAGAAATAATTTATATGCTTTAAATATATGTACGTGCTCTTACAGAAAATTAATTATTAGCTTCACGCGTTATTTCGCATCTAGCAGGTTTCGGAGAGAGAATCCGCTGTCAAGACACTCCGTTTTCCGCTTTCCGCAGAAATTCTAGACTTTGCGTGTTGAGTGGAGTCAAAACCGCGTTTTATGTTGCCAAAATAGGGAAAAATAAAAATGTTAAATATTTCATGTTCTAAACACCGTAGAGCGATAATTGTCATAGGTACCTACAGCCAGACGCAAAAATAAGATTATATTTAAACGTTATACGATTATATGTATTTATTTGAAGAATAACATTATTTTTATTCTATAGTGCTATCAAATATATATTTGTAATAAAATAAAGTACCTGATTCTATGCTTTTTAATGTTTTTTTTTTTTACTTTTAGCTGGGCAAAAAGAACAATTAAAATTTTAATTAATATTTTTAATAATGATACACCGTCTTGGTTCCTTGGGACGTCTGGCTGGAAACGTGATACTCTAAGGAATAAATTATTTTGATTTCCCCTCTCTAGTCACTTAGCACACTCTATCTCAAATGCAGCCAGACAGCGAGAATGGAGTGTTTAACATTTTATCTCTGCCTACAACTGCTATAACTATGCAGAGTAAAACGCTACTAGACGTATTTAAGGGCATTCATATTATTTTTATCCTTACAATTAACTTTAAATCATTAGTATATTTTTAAATAGGTACAGTAAGTAGGAACTGGCATATATTACAATACTTGTAGGAATTTTAAAATAAACACAAGTTATTCATAAATCATAGGCGTAATAGTTACATTCTGACGTTACGTAAGTACATCTGAAAAATCTTTTGTTTGATCAGACTCAAACATCTGGATGTTGAACAGAAGTTCATAATAAAATATGAAGAAAAAACACGTTAAGTCCTTTTGTATCCACCGCTTATACTCATACGGAACCAGGAATGAATACTTTTGATACTTTAAGTTTGGAACAAAATAAAAAGAAATATATATCTCAATTTATAAAATAATAGAATATATGAAAATAAATTAACTGTTGTAAGCTGTTGATGCATAGTCCTTATCACATAATCTTCGCCATTTAATGGACAATGTTAAGCCAACCACAAAAAAATATAACTAGTGGCCCGAAGGGCAGTAATACGTTAATTGCGTTTATTATATACGGTCTAAAGAAAAAAAACAGTTAGTAACCATGCATAATATCCATTCATTTAATTAAATGCCAGCTCTACCGGTTTTATGATATTACCTATATTTATTTTCTATGTTAATATTAAAATCAATCCTATAACTTACAATATCATAAATATGGAAGCTTATAAGTTAGTTATATCTAAATCACTGGTTTTGAAATGATTGAACGAATTTAAATGGAATTTGAATTAAAATCTAAGTTGTGTATCCGAAATGACTTACATACTGAATAGTTGATACCAATGTATAATTTTCATCTCAAAAATGCTGTCATTCATATTATTTTTGCATAATGTAGTAGTTTAAAAATAATCTATAGTATCAAAACGATTGATTTTCGTCTGTACTGCAGCCGAAACGTACTCGTAGTGCGTTATAGTAACTATCTCAGATTTGTTTTGATAATACATCATAAAACTATTAAATATTGGATCGCTGAGTGAGAATACCCAAACTGTTGTTACATTTCAGTGCAAGTGATAGCCGACGAGCGAGTGAAGTAACACAAACAGAAAAAGTCTGTACTTCTCTTTTTACCACCAAAATGGAGTTACGATATAAATTTAAACCAGTAATCAATAAAGATATGTTTTCCAAATCTCAGTACACTCATTACTTAGGCCCAGAATTATATATGATCGTGGCGTAATCGATTTGTTATTTCAGCGTTTAGATGATGTTTTAACATTGTTTTGTTTTGTTGGAGGCATGTGGGAATCATTGTATTGTTCTACATCCGGGTTACAACTTATTATATTTAATTATAGGTCAATCGATTATTAATTTATAAATTGAGATGTGTCTGGTAAGTATCTATCTATACATCGATCGTTTTAAAAGCAAATTATCAATGAAGTGAAATAGGCGGATAAACTTGAATTTTGTACAGTGATTTCTCTTAAATGTTTTATATTTTTCATTCAACGTGGTACATTATCTACGCCACTTGACATGCGTCAGCAGGTTACTTCCGTTCCCAGCGTTTGCTTATCTCTGGCAAATATAAAATTAAAGTAATGTAAAACTAAGATGAAAAATTTATCTGTATTTTTATGTTACGCAATTATGTAAATAAATGAGACTTGTTTGTACTTGTTGTTGTGAACGTAAAAATAAGATTAATAATGGAAATTTTAAGCTAATTCAATGTTAAAGATGGTGAGGGCTTTAATTAATAAATTTTAAAAAACATGTTTTGACTAACATGTGTATATCGTATACACCAAACTAAAGAAATATTTAGTGGATACTATTTTGTACCTAAATAATGAAATGTATTTTTTAGTAATACCTATATTTCTTCACAGTATTTTTGTTTTATCGTTTATTTTCTATAAATATACATTTTAAGCGGAAAGTGGACGAAATTTTTTATCAATGAGTAAAAATATCTAAAAATTAACATTCTTACGTCTCATTTAGCTCGTTCTCACGTAATCATTTGTTAAATATTATCATCGAGTTGGAATCTAATTCCTAAGTCAAATAAAGCGACGCCGCATCGTCTCACCAAATAAATACTAGCCTGTCACTCATACAAAACAAGTTAATAGACATAATCAATTTACCGAAAATTGTATATAGGTGAAAAAAAAAAAACATATTAACTTGACTAGTCACGCAAAGAGAGCTGTCAAAACTGTAGCTCTCACTGGGGTTCTCTAACGGTTTTGTAAATGCACCTAACCTATGATAGGATGCAATAAAGATAATTGTCTTTCGCCGTTTTGTTTTGAAACCTTATAATTATAGTGACACTAATGTGATCTTTAACCTTTCAATTAAGCATCTGGTTAGATGTTTTTTTATAGATTTATTCTCATATGAAGCAACTTCACTTAAGTACTTATTATTTTTAAAATCAATTTCAGAAATTGGATATTGCTTTATGTTTATTAATTTCATTCAATAAAGTGTATTCTAATAGTATAGCTTCAAATAAATTTAGTATCAAATATGGACAGAAACATAAAATAAGTGTTTACGTACAAAAATAAATAAATAGAAACTATGATATTTTGTTAAATAAGGTCAAGATGCACTCAATGCCGTCGCGTGCCGCGGTTGCGGTTAACCCGTATATTGCTTGCTTCAAATCGCTCCATTAGGGGGATATTAGCTTACGATTATTCTGTTTTACTTATAATACATTACGGAATTATAAAATAATAGTTATTATGAAACTAGATAATACATATATTGTTTCTATATAGTTTTTACAGATTTATCTACAGATAGGAATATTGTTCATTTAACAAAAATAAATAGCTCCTCAAATGAAATTCGACTCAGACCGTGTTCGTACTTAGGTATGTACATACATACATCTACATACCCATTTTTTTTAGTTTCCCGCTTTTTCCCGCAAGTAACTAAGCAAGCAGAAAGAGCCTAGTAGTCACGACACTCTGTTTTCTGCTCTCCGCTTGAATTCAACGCATTTTACTTAATGATGTACTTTACAAAGTAATAAAAATAAATCAATATCCCGAGTGAATATCGATAGCATCCGCGACCATCGCGTCCACAGTCAGACGCTGTCCCAATGTGCCACATGTGTGATGTTCTCACATATAAAACAAATACAAAATAAACAGTTAACATATTTATTTGAAATCACAGAATAGAACCTCTTTTCATATTGATAACTAGAAATCAACACACCCCTTAATTAAACTGGTGACACTGTGTCAACTGTAACTGAAACTAGTTGAAAGCGGAATAAAGTCCCGTATATATAATACAGTAGTATAATTGTCCTGCTGTTTGTTTTGTGGGGTTCAACTTGCATCACCTCGAGTAAACATTAAAGTTTAGCCACGTGACATCGTTAGGCTTCATCAACTAATAATTAGCAATATTGCGTAACCGTTTAAAAACAAAGATACGAGTAGTTTGATACGTTCTGGAAAATATATTCAAATTATTGGTTTTATATGTTGATATCATTATGTTTAATTTTTAAATACAATATTCCAATAGTGCCTCCGTATTATTAGTAGAGAAAAGAATGTTTATATTTAAATAGGTAAATAGAACGTTTCATTATAAAACTCGACTGGAAAATTAAAGTTATAATTAGTAAGTAATATAAATTTGAAAATGCTTTAAAATATAACATTTATCAAGAATAATTAATAACCTTATATATAATAACCTTACTTATAATAAAATTACTGAAATTGCATACTCTGTGCGAGTGAACATAGTTTAATTTCTTATGTTGTTCATCAGAAAGGTAAATAATATAATTAAAAAAAACATAGGTACGTCGCATACTACTAGTATTTTAGTTCCATATATCTACAAAGATTGCCTAGGTTCCAACGGAACAATCAAGGCAAAGCGACGTCCATTCAATTATCCCTGAAAATTGAGTCTCATTAAAATAATAAAGCAGCCGGCGGCGAAATCAAATTGAACGATAACAAAAGCTTGTGTTAATTCGAGGCGACAGCGCGTTTTGCTCATGTCCGATAAGGGGCATTCAATTGTACAAGTCAGAGCCAGGTATTCTACATACTATCACAGTACCGAAATCATTGGTATGAAGAATACTAAGCTATAGGTAAATATATTAGTCATTTATTCGTATGACATCATATTTATATCTATGAATACCTATAATTAAAGATTTAAATGGACATTCAAAATTGTTCCCCATCTTATAAAGTATACCTGACTTTAAAAATATTACATGTGTTTTGTTGTTTTTATTTATTATAATAATAACGAACATAATTGTATATTGATAAATATCCATATCACTTCTATTAAAGGATGACGTAAGCCCTACAAATTGTAGTGCCATAACTCAGAAAACGTAATAGTATCTGTAATTCAAGCACTAAATTTAGTTAATGCATAGTGGCGAACATAAAGCATAGATCATAGGAACAGCCGACCCTGTTTGCACAATAATAGCGATGCTCCAATGCAACCCCAAATGCAATTGTGTACATTCGTGCGAGTATTGAGTTACAATAATGCGATGGAAACATTTGCATCCTGACTGGGCTGATAGGTGGCTTGAGGTGTAGAGTGTTGGTGCCTCGTCATGCACCTATTAGGTATATTGCTGATATTGATAACTTAATTAGTCAACCCTTCCGTATTCAAAGTACAATTGTAGAACTCATTTGTTCCACAATGTCCTACTTAATATAAAATATAAATTGAAATTTGTTTTTTTTTACTTAAGTTTATTTTGTAATTAAATAATTTGCCGTATGAATTATATAGGGATTAAAATATTGCATCTGTAAGTATTCGAGTGTAATGACGAAATCTTGGATTAAGTTTTTACATATTGATCTTTCTTTGTTTCTAATATAATAGGTACTTAGATAGGTATGCCTAATATAGGTAGGTTACTATCTAAGTTCTTAGATACATTTCATACAATAACATATTAATATTATAAAGTATCAATAAAATTTTATTTTCATAGATTAACACGAATATCTACGTAAAGCTTATTTCCCCCTATTTGGTGACCACTTGGTGACACTGGGCGGCCATCCCGCAAATTGCTCTTTCCAAACAAAATTGTCAATAAAACTCATCTGATTCGCAGTTAAACAAGCGAACGACATTATTAATTTATGCGTTGTAATATGGCGCAAGCGTTGCCGGGATACAGTGTAAATTATTAATAGTGCTGGGGTAAAAATTAAGCTTAAATCGAATGGGTAGTTTGGACAGTAACGTTCGTTTTATGTTTCTATGGACAGATTAATTTGTAGGGCGATAACAGTCCCCGAAATCTCTGTAATAATAATCACGGGAATTGCAAAACGTTCATTTCGATGCAGAAGTTAAAGCTTTATAAACTATCAATTGACATGAAAATAGGATAATAGTATGTAAATGTTATAATTAAGTATTTATCTTTGCTGATTGTACTTAAACACATTTAAGGAATTTATGAAGGTGAAAATGAAACAATCACATTTTCTGTCGGTAGACAGGTACTGAAAGCAAATAGCTCCCTTGCGTCTTGATGTTATCTTAAGAGAAAGCGATTACACAAATCTGAAGAAGCTATTAATCCGGCTCGCTGCCCTCGAATGGCATCATGGTTTGTTTAATAAAATCGTGAATTTACATATCAAAACCTACAAAGGGGCATAATTGGACCCGATGACTTAGAAAACGTAGTGGGTGAGGAGGAGGAGGTATCCCCCGACAACAAACAAAGGAATTATACCCGCCTCAAGAAACTTTTAGCAATGGAAAACGCCTTAACAAACAGACGCGTGTGTATCTAATGAAATTCCTATGGTTGCATAACATACCCGTGTGAGCGTTGAGCGTTATTAGCGGAATTATTTCTTAGGGTAAAATCTTTGAAGGCGGCTGCTCTTTTGGAAAAGTTGTTAAGAAAACGGATTGCGTACTTTTAGAGATTTCATTAGTTTCTAACTATGTGATGTGTTACGCTAGGCATCTAATTTATTGGGTAGGCGTAGCTGAAGGAACGAATGGGCAGCGAGCATTTGAAAATGGAATAAAATTGCCGAATCACGCCGCTTTGAGGCGACGCCGCCGCGACACGACTCGTTAGGAGACAAATGTTTGGATTCAATTCCAACATATTTTTTCGTCCTGGGTAGTAATTAGCAACGGTATATTGAAGCCGAGTAATGTCGTGCACAACTTTGATGTAATTAATTGCATCTAAACGTAGGAGATATTATACAAAAGAAACGTAAACGATTTTACATTCTGAAAAAAAAATACATCGCTAATATTTATTTATAATGTATATATTATTTATAATCTATATATTATTTATAATCCATATATAATCTACATTGCATAAAAAGTTGTATCGAGCCAGTGGGTTAAATATTAGAATCGTTCAAAAAATAAAACTCCCATTAACGTTTTCAAGAATATAAAAGCGAGTCGAATCGCTTACTGAATCGTTTCAAGTCACTTGAAATACTTTGCTATGGGAAAACGAAACATAACAAAGAGCTGTACTGATTTTGAACACATACAAGTAAAAATATAATAATTTTACTATATATCTAAAATATTAAAAAGGAAAGTAACTAATGCTTAATAATTACAACAATATTGACGAGATGTCGAACGAGAAATTGCTTTTATCTGTCCCGATATATGCGCTATCCATCGTCAGATTGAATGTGAGGCGTGACGATGAATTATAGGATCTATTAAGTTCCACGAGTACAAAATTCCATTGTACTCAATAGATAAATATACAAATAGATATGACAAATTAAAATAATATGAATCTTATAAGAATGTCATTTAATATTATATAACTAACAAGCTAGTGTTCATATTCGAACTAAGTATTTATCGTTTTTTTATTTAAAATATTATAAATGATGCTGTTTTTTTATTGTTTCATTGATTACTCGTAAGGCTTTCGTGGCGAAGAGGGAAAGCGTCTGTAGGTTCGATTCCTATGATGAGGGATTAATGATTTTAGTTTCGTCAGTCTGGAAATGCTAACCGCAGCGTTGAATTCGGCAACTTAACAGGAAATGTCTCGAATTCTGGCAAAAAATAGAAAACGGAGTGACATCACAAGTTCCACCTGCCTTCTCTACTACATGGATAAAGGGTGAAGTTAAAAGAAACCACTCACGTTTAATTTTTTTCTGACAGACAAAGATGATTTAAAGCATTAAGACACTATTCTCTACTTTATATCCATTTAAAAAGACATAACAAAATTAAAATTTAAATAAAGATTGTATTGTTAATAAACATTAATAATTATATAAATATTATAATGGTAAAGTATAAGTATTAACATAATTTTTCATGAAAGATAAAACAACATTTTAAATATTTTTTGTCCTTTCTGTAATTTAAAAGCTCTATATTCAAAGACGATTTGTACTAATTATAACGCGCGAACGGAGAAGCGATTATCTTAGTCTTAAGTTATTCAAATTAGTTTATTCGCTAAATAAGAAATATGTTCTTTAATATAATTATTAAATTATTTACATTAATTATTTAAATTAAAAAAAATAAAACATGAGGTTTGGCTGTGTTCTATACACGGCCGGGTGTTGTACGTGAATAAGTTTCTTTTTTTTATAGGAGAGATAAGACAAACTGCCACCGCCCACTCCTCCAACTAACACCAGAGGTGGAGATAGACGCGCTTTTTACATGTACATGTACCTGTCATGTCAGAAACACTGTCGCCAGTAGGCGATCCACTGATGATATTCACTATGAAATTCAGTGCAACACTCCCCATTATATAAGCGGCAGAGAACGCACAACGAAAATACTTTTGTACGCAACGCCAAACTATCAAGCCCTTCATTATTGGGTCTCCTAAGATTCGAATGGCGTCTTGTTGTATCTCACCTATGGTTCAAGGTGATATTGAAGTGCACCAGCTCAGTACTCCATATGAGGCCAAACCTGGGATTTTTGTAAATGGCCAATCGATGTCTAGGCTTGAAGTACTGTCTCACGCTGCTGCAGTATTCATTGCCTTAGTGGATACCAGCATTTACGGGCTCGTATTGAAGCAGGAACCGCAACCGCCACTCGCAAAAAGTCTCGGGAAGCTTTGCAAGGAGCACACGCTTCAGCGAAAGCCTTTGCCATATCCAGACTAACTGTCAGGCTCTCTTCCATACTTTCAACAGCTGCAGTCACAGATGATCAGCTGTTGAGCGACCATGGCGGAAAACATAATGACGGTTGTAGATCAACTGATTGATTCTTTAGATAAGCTAGAAGCTGGCTGTTTATATCCTTGCTGTATGGTGATAGACTTTTCATAATCATTTTTTGATATGGGTTTTCAAGTTTTGACACATAATACTTCGAATATTTCCATTGATTGGGTTTATTGGTACCTTCTCAAGAGCGACTCCTTTCCACCTGTATACGATTTCTGTATTTGAATTTAGGTTTATAACGCGTATAAGCCGACGTTATATAACGTTCATGTAATTATTATTTTATTTTAACACTTTATTATATTCACAGTCATAACTTTATACAAGCATTTTATATAGAGCTGACAATTGAAACTTGAAGGAGTGTCATAGCTTTTCGGGTCAAAAGTTATCCTATATGGTATATAAGATGTGTAAGTAAGTAAGTCTTTACTTATCGTTAGTAGTACGATCTTTAGTAGTATGATCTATCTAGTTTTGTAATTGAATTTTGAATTAGAATGATAGGTAAGTAAAACCGAACTGTATCCTACGAAGTTATTAACATTAGTATTATTGAATAGCTTCCACATAGAAGCAATTTTTAAGACGGTATTTACGTCGAAAATGATTAAGCAAGAATTTAAAAAATACTCTAAGTAGTCTATCTCTAACAAAACAAATTAAACAGCTTATATAGAAATGTCCTATTCACAACTGGAAGATCCGCATCAGATACGCATTTCGTTAATTACTTTTCAAGTTTATTCATGTTCATTCAACAAGTTGCAGAATGCATACCTATAACAATGGCACAAAAAAGTTGTAAATAATTATTGTGAGTTAAAGTGACGATCACAAATACTAAGGCATCTGGATGACTGTATAGAAGAAAGGATTTTGATAGCACACGTGTACAATTGTGGCGGGTGTAACTTAACACTTGCTAGAACAAAGACTGGCAGACAGAAGTGTCAATATCCTGATGGAGACTCATAAGATGCCCCTATGATGACGGCTGCACTTATTCATAACACATAATAGTACTTTACTTGCTCTGTGGGAATATTAGAATAACAAATTAAGCAATTATTTCATGTTAGCAATAGACCCTAACATATTTCTGCGACCATCGTATGGAGCGTAGAAATTATATACTTAATGAGGAAACATTTTCATATATATAAATACAAGGCATTGGTAATTTACGTTGTAAGAAAGCTTTTAGATTCTATTAATGTCGATACTCAACCCCCTAAAGAGTTAGAAACACGGAATGGAATTATGCGTCCCCTAAAAGTCGCCAGTGGAATTGTAGGCGCAATTTATTCTGCATCAGGTTTGTCTAATATTTCCCTTCATTTATCAATTATCGGTTTGTTGTATAAGTTTTAGCTTTGATATATGTACCTATACATATATATTTGTTTCATTTTTCTAATAATAATATACATACCTTTATCTAAACATATATTATTTTACTACGCAATTATTTATTTATAAGTAATTTAAATTAAATATCATGTAAAAGTGAAAAATCAACCAGACAACAAGTTACGATTTGTATGTCATTATTGCTTGTAAATTTTGAATGACAATTAACTTTATTATTTATGTATTTGGAAACAAAAACAAGATTAAATAATTGTTGCTCTTAATGAAAGTAAAGGGCGCGCAGAATGTTATAAAATCTTAAGCGAGGACATGCAAACACATTAATTAATAGAAGGAAAACAAACTTCAGAAGTCTATAACCGTGTTGGCCCCAACTTTTACATTAACACCGGGAAAGGGGAGCGGTTACGATTGCACCTATTACTGTGCCGTTTTAGCTTTCGTACTGTCATCGGCAAACGTCGTTTACTTCCTAATGATATCCGAAGTTTTCAAATTAAGACATTGTAAGGTTTAAGCGATATAGACGAATTTAAGCATTCTACAAGTGAAATGTTGTTTAAGAAAGAGGAGACCTTTTTAATATCATATCAGTTTTGGCATTAAATTAAATTGCGCAATTAGAATACAACAAAAAATAAAAAAGGACACAATAATATTGTTTACTGCTTGATTCTAGCAACATTGTAATGGGATCCAATAATCATTTCAGCAAAACAAGCTCGTCATATAAATCCAGCAAATATTTTAATGGGCACATGCATCGAACCTCTTTATTGGCAGTATAAAAGCGTTCGTAAAAGAACTAACTCTTGGACAAAGTCTAGTCAGCTATAAAATAAATCTAACCAAGTTATCGTCCACAATAAACAGTCAGCGCAGGAGGCTATCGTCAATTCCCACGCAAAGTTGCCGTTCATAAAAGCAACAAAATTATATATTCAAGAGTTAGAAGGTGGTGGTATCGCAGTTAAGGCCTTCTACGTGGTCCAAGTTACAATGCAAATTGCCGCGGAGGGGTGCGTCGATGCCCTCTAACTGTGCGACTCAGAAAGATGGCCGCCGTAATGGTAAAATGAAATTATTAACCATTGTCTTGTGAAATCGGCCGCAGTCGACACCTGAGACTCGCCCTCCGATGACTTAATGTGGACATCCCCCAGAGGACCAGCAAGGTAATGGATATCCAGATGATAAAATAAACAGTAAGAAGTAGCTTCATAAATAATTATAATATAACAAATGTTAAAAATGAAATTATTAAATAACTAGCATATTGAAGAAAATATGACATAACTTTTCAAAGTTTTTTCATAAGTGAAATTACGAACACTTAAAAATACTTGTAAGAAAGCACTTCCACCCATTTCTTACGCCAAGACATTACTTACGACCCTCGACTGAAAGCTTTGTATTAAAATTTAAATCTACTTTGCAAAGTGTATTTTATACACGTGCTCGTGCAATTTTGATCGTACATAAAGCTCCAAACAGCTACTATTATTACGTTTACCTTTGCGGTATTGGGTGTTACATCTCTCCCTAACCATTCCGTTAATATTTCGACTAAGTCTCCCATGAATTTAGTACGCACATTGTTAATGTATTATAGAAGCTTTAATTACTCGTTTGTGGCATGCTTTGCGGCCTCGCTGCTGATGCTCGTTTACTTTGTACACTTAGCTATATAATAATACATTTTGAAGTCAATACACGTTGAAGATTATTTTATTCAACATTCTGCGTTGATCCCATAAAATATACTTCTATTATCCAGTAATGCGAAATCAATGTCCGAATACTCATCTCATAAAAATAAATTAATTTAAAAATTTGTTTTCGACAACAAAGGCCCGGATCCCTACTTATTAGCCGTCTGAAATTCCTCTTTAATCCAATGCATGCCCACTCCGTGTTTTTAATTTCACACAAAAAACGGCTTCGAGTTGGTGATCAATCAAAACTCACGATCGCTTTTTTATACCCCATTGCAGTACACTTTCGCCTTTCTGTAACCGCTACAAATGTGTCTTTATTATTTTGTTTGCAAAAAGGAAATGGATATACTTTGAATTAAATTAGTTTGATGGATTTCTCTTGGAATGATTTATCTTTACTTTTCGGTTTTATAATTTTTAATTCACAAATTTAGGGTCATATAAATATTGCAACACTTTATTCGTTTTAGAAAAATAATTGGTAATTTATGAAATCTTTATTTCAATAGAGGAAAATTTATTGTGCTAAAATACTTCTAATCAATATTGGTGTTATAATCACAAGTTATTTAATTTGAAAATCAAAAACTAAAAAAAATTTCGTATACATATAGTGTACCTATATGTTCGAATCAAAAAGATTATAGATATATTTATATATATTTAATTATATATTTTTCCTATATATTTTATTTGTAGTATATTTTGACTGGTCATTGTCCAGGCATTTAGACAAAACAGCCAGTTTATCCGGATCGTATTTTTAATAGGACTTCTGAGTCAGTTAAGGTAACAAATACTATACAAGTATAATGTTAATTAACCGACGTTCTTATTCAGAACTACTTTTAACCACTAGAGAACCAATCTAATTAAAAAAGTTCAACTTAATCTTATTTCTGAGATATTCATTTATCGCCATTCATCAATTTATTTTATTTACTTTTTAAATTTAAGTGCTTCTCTACAAATTTAATAATAATTGTTTTTATAATATTTACCCATTCTATGTCACCGTTAAATTATATTATAATAACACGACACCACTACGTTATGATCAAGGTAAATTAAAATAAAACTTTCTCAAGGTTTTTTTTATTTATTGTTTTATAGATAAATATAAGATTTTTAATGCAATGTGAACAAATTTGTCTTTTTATTATATACGATAGCTGAGTAGTTCCTACTACCGTAACGTGGGTAGGTATATATAAATATTGAATAACAATTTCTCTATAATATTTTCCTCTTACATTGTAATTATTCCTCATGAATGAAACTATAATGAAATTTGTTACATAAAGTTTCATCCCTACATAGCACAGAAACCATAAAACATGTGTCTCCTTAATAGCATTTGAAAGACGTCGATGACAAACAGACCTTTTTAAAGGGAAAGAATAATCTTCACAGATCTTGGCAATCTGCACGAAATCCTATTTGAAGAACACGCAACAGTGGTTTTTAAAGGACAAGCTTTTAAGCCTTAGAACACTCCCACACTGGCATTAAAGTTTTTACTAATGATATCCTACTTCTACTCTTTTATGCAACAGCGCCCTTGCATATAACAACCGATACTTTTGTTGTGTTGGTAATCTGGATTAATATAAAAAAATCGATTTTGATAGATAGACACTACCTAATGACAAATAATATCGATGGAATCATTTGGTATACTACGGTTTTGGGTACGGCTATAAATTATTTAGGTATAACATAAGTCATAATGTTCAAGACATTTGATTGAAATAATTTTTTTCATCAAATTCAACCTAGATTTACAAAGATTTGGAAGCTACTGCAACGTGTATTGAACAAACAAAGAAACACATTACAAAGCCATAAACCAAGCAACAAAGGGACCGACGTAACGTGTTGAAACTGATCCATCATCTCTCCTTTTAAAATAACAAAAACTCATATGATGCACACAACAGATGTTTTCGTAAAAAAAAATCAACCTAGTAAAATCTACATAGCATACTTTTTATATTGTCAAAAAAGTCAAAGTCTCTAAAACGGTACAATTTTAATAAATAAATAATCATCTTGATATGGCTGTTTTGGTACATTGATAGACTGTTATATTCATTTATTTTTTGTAAATACAAACAGCTCATTTGTCTTGTAATTAATTATATTTTAAATAGTCTATTAAAAACGTTATTTTATAGCAGGTGTCTGTAAATATATTGGTGTCGAGTATCATTTTTAACTTGAAACACTTTATAAAACTCCATCAATAGACGGTAAATTTATCACTATTTGACTTGTTTGTGGATAGCTCAATTTGAATTACAAACATCAATATCAGAAAGCAAACATAATATCGACCAATAAAGAGTCTACATATCAACATGCAAAATTCCAATTAGATTCCAAACGTATGAACGTGATAAAAGGACCGTTATTGAAGTTGCTTATCTGTGTAATTAGAAATGAACTAAGCTGGAACCATTTGCGCTTATAATGGGAACTTTTGAGTGTAATGCAGTTGTTAGATAACTGATAAAATATTTACATATATATTTGTGTTAACATACATATGAAACAAAATAATAAAAACAATATAATTATTATTAGTTACTATTTCACTATCAACACAAATTATAATTTGATGTAATGGACACCAACATTAAAAAGCTCGTTCAAGAAATTTACTTTCCCGAAATTGGCCCTCTCTACTCACTGTGGATTCATCATAAGGGACTGCGCCATCAAATATTCAATTTTAAAACAGCCGCTAAAAGCGAAATGTCATCGCCTGTATAGACGCAGCTGGAGCATAACGATTTAGAAATTTTGATACAGATGGGACACGCACTTCACAAGAGGTATGAAATAAGAAATTGCATTAGCAAAAGTGAAAATTTAAATAAAGACAACGTAATGGTTCAGCTACTTTAAGTGAAATTACTTTTAAAGCTTTACGGATCTTTATTTTATTGTAAAATATCTAAATGAACTAATAATTCGTAAATTATCCCGTCAACACGAAAACGATATAGAGTAAGAAAAATTTCATTAACGCCAATCAACATGACGAGGTCCAAAATGAAGCTCGTAAAGAGAGTCGTAATCACGGACTTCTGCAGCACCCCTCAACGTGAGGTCTTATTAAAGGAATAATATTTACAAAACGAGACGCCTCAGAAATCCCCAAATTAAGATTTCGTTGAAACCCGCCCAACTTCCACAAAGTGGAATCATTAAATTAAAAATGTAAACTTTTCTCTTAGCAAGGTAATGGGCATCCCAATGTAGATAAATAGATGGAATAGCTGCAAAAGGAGCATTTTCCTGTTCATTAAATTTTTCCTTCGCTTTTTTATTTCGACCCCTGGTGCTAATTTTGTTGGAATTCACGCCCCTCAACTCCACCCGCTGGGGCTCAATCACAGAAATTTTATATCCGGAATTAAATAAGTAGCCGACTGAATTACGGACCAAATTTAATATAAGCTTATTTTCAGTAAAGAATTTCACTTAATTAATCAAACATAGGGTTCCATACTTATTACGATTACTTAAAATGTTCTTACGGTGATTCTCCAGAGTAAACTCAAAAAAATACATTTTATACGTTTATTATTGCCGTCCGTTAATTCGAAGCTTCTTAAAGATGCCAATCAAGAATATTCTCATCAACGGCAACTTGTTCCGGAAGTGGTTTATATTGGTAACTCAATTGCCTATAAGATCGAGCTGCAGACACTCAACAGGAAACATCAGTGGAGTCGGTGGCAAATGCGATTATGTTTACTAATATGCTGTCTGCAATCGACGCCTACTGCCACCCTGCTGCCCCAAGCAATATTACCCTTAAATTGTTTTGAGAATACTAGTTAAAAGTGGTTATGAATTTAATCTAAATTTACAAGACGGACGTATATTAAAATAACTAATCTATGCTAGAAGTATCTGTAATTGAAAAAATTGATAAATGGCACACTAGATCTCTTTTACTAATAATTACTCATACCCTACGGACGCATGGTCTGCAACTTTTGTTAGGTATTAGTTTTTACAATAATAATAATAATGACAACATTAATAATAATAATATAAATTTGTAATTAATGAAATATTTCAATATCTAAATGAACAACTAAATGGATTGAAAATAACAAAATATATATTGTACAAACCAATATTCAATCTTTCTAAGAAATATATTTTATTTAGAAATGTCTTACTTTATGATATCGAATTCCCTTATAAGATATTGATTGGTGCAAATAAGGAAATCGAATTATTCAATGTCCGCCCTTCATTTGTTTCCTCTCCCCCACAGCAAGAGATGAAGAAATTCTTTCTCAGTTTTCGATTACTTGTCCAATTAATTTCATTTGTCTTAAATCGAGTATTCATGGGCTTATTGTTTAATTTAAGACACCACACCTCTTGGACGGCTTCCAAGGTGCGCTGGTTCAAATCCCGCTACCTTCAAACTTGTTTTATGTTGTAATAAAAGTAGTTTTCTTTCCTTAATTAAAAAAAAAATATAAATCATATAATACTTGTTTTTTTTGATAGGCGTATTATTTGTTATTGCAAATTAGCATATATTACAGAAGAAAATAAATAAATTCTAATTTTTATCCTTGCTAAAATAGTACCTTGTTAATACTGTGCAACTAAGTAAAATGACTTCACATCACTTAAGACACATGATAATAAGTATTAATGGCTATTGCAACATATCAAACACTATTTATTATAGTGAATTGTGAAATAAACAACACAATATGAAAGCGCTCATTACAATGTGCATATTATGACTACTTGGATAGTTTCGACCCTCTTCGTGGTAACTTAACTCGAAACACGAATGGGTCAGGGATGGCTTATGCAACTCGGGTTGTGATGAGAGGGAAAGTCCGCTGCTCACGCCTCCGCGCGTAACTGGGTGAGTGCGGTTACCGGCAACCAATGCACCGACCATTCATGACATAATTCGCAAGAGGCTTCATTAAACACGGGAATGATGAGTGCCTACGTGGAAATTATGATTATGATTGATTGATACGATTATTGTATTTTTCATTAGTATATGGCATCACCAGTGAATCATATTATAATTAATTGTGAACTAAAACATCGTCAATCGTAATCCTCCTAATTCCTAGTTTCCTATCCATACATTTTATATCTATAAAAAATACATGTAGGTACATTTTATATATATATATATATATATATATATATATATATATATATATATATATATATATTATATATATATATATATATATATATATATATATATATATATATATATATATATATATATATATATATATATATATATTCGGTATTTATACATTTGTACTTAATACCAACATAACTGGGACGCGGTAAAGATTTAGCTACAAATTGTGCCAAATTAAAATAGTAATAAATGGTCGCAAAACCCACATGAATGACACAGCGGGCAAAATCAACTTCTCATATGAAAATCTTTATGTATTTTCGCCTTATTTTGAATTATTCAAATGTATTTATTATAATCAATATTATATGTTTCCTTATTTATACTTGTTTTACTTATAACTGATATAGGAGATTTTATAATGTAGTAGATCTAAGCATCATATCTTGTCTCAACAAAACTCAGGGTGAATTTTAAATCAAAAACTATAAGAGTCCAACAATTGTTAAATTGGATTGCCAATTACAATCTATTGTATTGTACTTTATTTGTCTAGTTTATAATATGAAAAAAATCTTTTGTTCTAAGTATCTATTATTTATATTTTATAATAATTTCTTTGTTTAATTTGCATTAATGTACATTTTATTTAAATATTATGAACTAAAATATTTAAAGAAAACAATAGTTCGTTTTAAAATGAAACAATTTGCATAGCCAAAAGGCAAACGTACACACAAACGTAAACATTCACAAAATGATTTCAATTTCGTATTCCGAAGTGAAAATTACCCGTCAACGGTCAAAGGGTTAACGATTTAGTGTTTATTTGAAATCGTCCTTTGTTAGTATAAAAGGCGTCAGAATGTAAACGGATCCTTTGTTGTGATTTCTGTTTGTTGCGCTAAAAACCTCTGCAGACCCTTTGTAGGTGGGTCCATTTAAATATATTCGTTGAAGGCGCAACGTAGAAATTGAATTTTATTTGTTTTATCACCTTATTTTCATCTTCATATTGTATGGATGTTATTATATATATACATATATATATATATATATATATATATATATATATATATATATATATATATATATATATATATATATATATATATATATATATATATATATATATATATATATATATATATATATATATATATATATATATATATAATTCGTATTTCAAATATTCGTTGTTTCAAATTCGAGTCCATTAGTAATGTAATCAGTAGGTAAATTTATTATCTCTAGTAGACTACGTATGGGCGGCAACCAATACGGATTAAATGCCATCTGTCAGATTTTTTGAATATTCTATGTCAGTTAGAACTATTTACAAAAGATAATATTATAAGCAAATGGTATGGATAAAGTAATATATGGATGTTTTGTACATAAAACGTCTGAGAATTTCAAATAATTCTGCTCACCAGTAAAGAAATAATACTTTTGAACTGGCACATATTTTATCAATCAATCATCCGAAAAAAGAATGCAATCTTAGCAAAATTTGCCAGATGTGCTCGTGAGTTATACAATATAAACTACAACAACAAACACAAAGTTGATACGCAGTACAGTATAGAATATAGATTCATTGCAATACTCAGTGTAGTGGAGATGCAAACATGAGAGAGAACGGAATTCATCTGTGTTCCTTTATAAGTACCACAGCATGGCATCATTCCTCAATGAGAAGTCTCAGTGGGGAGCCTACAGTAGCTCCGCGGTCTCTTTTTGTGCGGCCAACGTTTTATCAAACATGTTAATGGCCGGCTTTATGATCCCAACAAAAGAAGCGTGCCAACAGAGGCGTTAAATCCTTTACGATTTGACGATGATGATCACGAATATGTCATGGGATCAATTTGGACTCTCATTACTATTCAGGCGCATACTAAAATCCCTTATATGTCAAATTACTTTAAATGATTTTAAAGAGGATGCAGCTTCTTTTTCAAATATTATGTCACAATAATAAATAACAAACTTGTTTACAGTGCTAATATCAGATATTATTAATTAAGTAAGATCATTTAGTTATTACCTGCAACACATTTAATCAAAGTCGCCATACTATTAAAGGGAATATATACCTACTACACTATATTTTTTTTTACAAAACAACCATCGATAAATAATAATAATAATAAGACACTCACATGCTTACTAAACAAAATAAAATATCCATTCAAAAAAATACACATGACATATACGTACTAAACTACTGATAACGATAGTGTAAATTTATCTGTGATACTTTTAATATTCATTTAACAGACTTAAAGTTACTGAAAGGGTGTAACCTGGAAGCAAACAACGACAACTAACAATCACCCACACTTTTTTAAGTACATTAAAACAGTAAAATAAAACATACCACCGAACATGTGCAATCGATCGTACAAGGAGAAATTGGCCAATCAAGCAATTACAAAGTAATCGAATAAATTCAAAAGTCAATGACATTAAATGGTAAAACCTTAACTAAGGATGGAAACGGCAGAAATAAAAAAAATAAAAAAGTAACACACATTGACAAGCAATTTTGGTGGAAAAAATACTGTCTTAAAAATTCCGGCGACGCGGGTGTGTAGGTTCATCGTGTGGTCTTCCAAGCTAACCCTTTGCCCTGCGGCCGACCGGTCTAGTGGTCGAGCCCCCGAACGTTTCCGAACGTAACCGAATCCGGCCGAACGAAACTGAACGCGTGACCAACATAGCGACATACCTGTCTGGCGCTTTCATTGACAGGCACCTGAAATGAAGAAAAAAATCCATCCAATTCGTTGAATATTTCAAATTAAGAAAATGTTTGATTTGAGTCTGTAAGGACACAGATAAATTTACATGCACCATTCTTATTATTAGGAAATAAAATAGAGTAATAAAAATAATTTACTAGCTGTCTCATCATATTAGTTTTACGGATGAAACAAAGTAATGTAACCTTATCTTCTAAAATTGTGACCAATGAACCATAAAAGAGTATATATATAAAAAGAGCTAACAAAATGAGATACAAAAATTAAAAGTAAACATTAAAAAAGAACAAACAATAATGTGGCAAAAACAGTTAAAAACAACATTGCAAGATGTATTAGGACAGTTGTTAAAATATGGGGTAGCGTGGACCGGCTTGACTCCGATGATATTGTGCGCTCGCACGCGATCTCATCGTGTTTGCAGTTTGCAGTCGCTTGAGATATGTTCAATCTACTATTCCATATTTTTAATTTGTTTATTATTGGTTGTTTATACTAACATATACAATGGTAGGTACTAAATCCTAGGTAGAACAAACAAAATCTTACTATTGCAGGTACACGTAATCACCAATTTATTTTTTCCAATTTATTTTGTCCAATTTTATTTTTTTTACATCTATGGATTGAATATTGAAATACATTAATTACTTTATTACATATTAAACAACATTTTCTATAGGCATGTAATTCCAATTCATATGTTAAGTGATGCATAATTTCCAATAAAAGGGAAACAAAAGTATATGAATAAATTGACCGATTAATATTGAGTCATTACAGTATTGTGCTGCCCTATCCCAATGGACGAATTCATTAGATTATTACCGGACGAGATCACGCAAACGAAAACGAAATATTAAAGGAAGTCAATTTGGTTAAATTGAATCTAATTCCATTTCGATAACCAAGAATAGTCTAATTTATTGAATAGTAAATTAGGCTTTTATTTGAATAACTATTGCCAATAACTCTACATTTTTTTACTTATACTTTATACATAGGTACAAGATCTACTTTTTTTGGTATGAAGTGACAAGGTGGAAACTAAAGACTCAATTTACTATACATATACTCTAAATTAACTGTAAAATTAATTTATTTTGGCGTACCAAAAAATTTATGAATATATCTTGCGCTGTGAAAAAAACATTTCGCGTGAGCACTAGTGAGATGACTATCGTTTTATAGTTAATTCATTGGCTTACAATTTTCTCATCGATATTAATATAAACAACACTTACAGAGCAGATAACAGAACATACACGTAATAAATTCAAAAGGAACGTACTCCAAAAACCGATCTATCAATATTAGAACACAAAAAATAATGCAAGTCAGTTAATAATCCTGAATCGGCAATCGACAATAGAAATAAAGTCACAGTCATTTTTTTAATAATGGCAACTCAGTTTTCTTTTTTATCGCCACCCTAGGTACGCTTGACATTTGAACCGGCTGATGACTTGGCCACCATGATTGATCGCCGCGACCTAGTAAATAATTGCAATTTAGCTTTATTTTCCTTTCTATTCATACTTCTTATTATTAACCATAACTGCATTAAATATTTTTATTGCTTCAGATAACATTTTCAGTACATTTCGATTTAACAATTTAATGTTAGTCCTGAGATTGTTGAAGAAACATTTATGCAATACATATGATTTTATAAAAAATATATGTCATTTTCTTCATTACCCAGTTAATTAGGCTCATAGCAACTTGTCTATATTCAGTTTACGTAACTATAGTAAATTTATATCAATGTAATTCTGTGATTATTTCAGTATATATTATACAAATCACACTAATATATTGTACAATATACATATAACTATTATCCATGAATCCCATCGTAACAAATAAATTACATTTGACAGGCCGTAGAATTAGATTGATATGTTCTAGGCTGCACGATCAATTGAAAGTGATATGCCGGGATGTAGGGGTCTAGTGTCCTATTTAAGCTTATTTAATTGTTTTACATAATGTAACACTTTGATCATCAGAAACAAGGAATGTTTGTGTAATGAAAGTATAACATGTGATGACACTCTACGAGTAACTAATAACCACCTACCACCGTTAGAGCATAGTCCCCTACTTTTTTATTCTATAAATAAGCCATACTACATACGATTCTCTTTTTCTCCATTGTCCTTCAAAAAAATGTATGTGTTAATATACATATGTGTTTAAAATATTTAATAGTCATTATTTGTAAAGAAATTTTATCGCTTAATACAATTTACATTTTTTAATAGAAGCCAAAACAAAATATGTTTAGATTGCTTGAATTATTAATAATTATTTTTATAGATACCAACTTAAGGGGATCATTGAAAACAACGTGTCTTATTTGAAATATTACAACTGGCAATGATCTCGAGGGTCTTGAAATTACAGAGCTCTCAATTAAAATGAAAAATAATTACTTTCCACCCCTTCGTAAATCAGATTAACAAAATTATTAATAAACAATACGAGTGCCTAATCTCAGGTAGATCATTTAAAATGATACAGAAATCCTTTTTGATATATATTTAATATATTTATTTTTATATTACTACTACACAACAATGTATATTATTGATTATACAATTATTTTAAGGAATATTATAAATGTAAATGATATGCCCTTAGTATATTGCAGTAAAGGAAATGTTTTTTAGCCTTTTTAATACGCAAAATGAGGTTTTAAAATCGAATTTTTGATGTGATTATGCAAAATGTTTTAACTTCAGAAATTATATAATAACTATGTTTAATATCTCGATCGAAGTAGAAAGAACAATATAATATATAATCAAATGCTTGAGAATTTCCTATATAAATATCTCTATAACGAAATATTATTTTTATAATATTGTTTATTTAAAAAAAGTCTACCAATATATTTTTCCATATTATTAACATTTCAAATGTAATTCCCATATTTCAATTCTGATAGAGCCAAACAAATAAGAGCCGTAAACAAAAAAGTCTCGCTTCAACTCTTTACCACACCTGCCCCTAAAACAAACTTTTGACACGATTATAAACATTTTTGGAGAAAATAATTACCATTTATCCTTTCGGGACTTAATTTCCAGACGCTATACGCTTGTTTTCAGGGAAACAACCCATTTATAATATGGCTTCGTACTAGAACTTATTTCACATTATTTTTTTTGTTAAACACACATAGGTACTGTCATTAGTTTTTTTACGAATTTAAAAAAAGTACATCTAAAATTTAAAATTAATCTACATAAGAAAAAAAAATTTATACCTATAATATAGATAGGTATGACTGATTAATTGTATTATAAGCGTACATTACATTGTATGTGTGATTCATACTATAAGCTTGTAACTTTAACATGGAAATAATAAAAATAAGGGAAAATAAAGATACAGATTAAATAAATTTAAATCTTTTTTACATTCGATAAATAAAAAAAATTGTTGTACGTCACGTTTTAAGGTGTGATATAGTAGTAAGAACCCACTGAGCCTCTCCCCTACAGCTTTATTGTAAATGGGAAATCTTCTACTTTCCTTATTTATGACAGTCTAAAGAAATATTATATCTGAATCGTTTAAGTCCTTGTTCCGTATATTTAATCCTTAAATGTAAAGGGGTAACTTTTTTAAACAATTAATCAGTTGAGCTTCTCCTTGTACATTTTAATTAGGTTTAGTCTGCTTTTCGTTTTATTAATAACTGCCATTACCTGTACTTTACCTGCGGCTTAGACCAAGACTTATGAATGACATATGTATGAAACATTTTAAGTGCATGAGATAAATCTGACCGCGAACACATTGGAATATCTACATCGAAATAATTAATGAGATGCCCATATGCATAGCCTAAGCCCTTCTTCGAGAAATGTACTTTTTAACAGAATTTTCAATTCGAGTGCGTATTTTCTGTGATTAGCGTGTTTAATCAAACGAATTCCTTAGCTTTATAGTATAAGACTACACTAGTTTATTATTATTATTGAATAAATTTAAAAAATAAACGAAGATGGAAAGCAATGAATGTAAAATATTCATCACAAACTAACTTATATCTTCCCATCCGTAGGTATATAATGCTTATTTACCTGTGTACAAGCCCTAGGAAACTAGAAATAAGAGAGGTACAGAATACAACGGGAGCGATTAGCTGCAGGCATCGACCGAGCGCATACTCACGATTTATTTCACATAGACAATATTAAATTTGCATCTATAGATCTTCCTTTAAACAAAATAACACTTTATAGTCATATATAGAAGATATTTAATTCCGTAACTAGGCTTGGTTTAGTACACCAAGATATCAAAGTAGTAGTCTGAACAGTTTAAGGAAGATCTTGTCTTAGCTTAGAACCAGTTCGTATTGAATATGATTGCAAACTAGCCTAGTTCTCGACTTGAAGTAGGCAGTAGGCTGTATATAGTGGTAGCAAATACACGTCAGCAAATATTAATTTTATTTAAAAAGTTTTCTATTAAAAATGACATAAGTAAGCTAAATAATGTAATATAAAATTCACACTAACGTATTTATAATGTTAAGAAGTTTTTTTCTAAAAAAATATCACGTGTAAAAAACATCGACATTTCAAATAAGCAAGAAAACATTTTTAAATAATTTTTAGGGTTCCGTGCCTTAAAAGAAAATAATGGAACTATTATAGCACTACTTTGTTGTCCCAGAAGTCTGTCTGTCTGTTTTTATGTTCGTCTGTCAAGGCTATTTTCTCCAAATAGCCCCGAAATCAGGATCATGCTGATATTAATATCATCAAATATGAAATATCCAAGTCAGCGGTCCCTTGGAACAGAAAAATCAAACTTCTAAGTCCACGCAATCAGTCAAAAGTCTTAGTCTTTGCCGCATTCATATGAAAATCGCTTAGTTGACATAGAGTTTTGAAATTTGACATGAAATTAGAAATGAACGTAAATAAAAACCATTATAAATTTATATAGGTATGTAGTCGATTTCATACAAAATTAATGCATATACCTACCTACACATACATAAAGTTAAGTTTATAATTTTTTATACTAGTACTTTCCGATGACCTACAATCATAAAAATTGAGCGGAACCTTCGGTGCTAATTTGTCTCAAACTAAATTTACTAAAGAAACACTTATTAGTAGTTTTTGATCGCTTGAACGAACATTTATGTTTAAATAATTCGTTACAATTTCTTTTTATCGTATATGTAGCTGCATATGATATTATATATGGTTCCAGTAGACATGCATCATTCGCATATTATTATTATTCCTATGAATAATTAAAGTAACCTGTTAAGTTACAGTTAAAAAACGAATTTGGTAAAATGTTGTAACTTATATCTATAACCTGTACATAAATGTTATATATAAAAGTTATAATATTTTTATTAAGAGGGTATATTGTGAGGTGATATAAATATAATATATATTATATAATTAAAACCTGTAAACAACATTACAAATAACAACTCAATCAGTGAAAATCATTAATTAGCGAGCACGACCGAAACACCCAAGCAATCCATCTGAAACGAGGCGAGTGAACCACTATCTAGTCGATAAAAAATACAGCAACAACGTAACAGTGGACTCAGTGGCGCCAAGGCACACCAACATGAACGCCTCCGACAACGGGTTCATTAGCAAAGCAAATGATCCAGCGCCGTTGCATATGATCTACTTAACGCCAAATAAATTCTACGATGATGAGGAAATATGTGGCATTGTAATCTGCTTCCACCAAACCGTCCTGCGTGCATACTGCATATACTGTGTAGTGCCAGCGTTGGCGAATGGTCCCTCAAATATTGGTTGAACATCTCGCCAGTGTGTATTGCCTTGTTTGATGTTCGATTGACACGAAACTGCTTACGAAACTGTACAATAATTAGAACTGTTAACGAATGAAAAAATACCTGAGAATTCTGATTGTCAGATAAAGCGGCACGATTGTATGGGATTGCATATTGAAAAAGCATGCAACAGAGATAAGCGTTACATGCTTGAGCGACGTGAAGGCATCGGCAAGGCACTGGCTAATTGTGTTTCCTACTGTGTTACTACATGTGCATATCGTGCTTTGCAGCTATTTAGATATGCATGCAGTTTTGTCAGACACTTTAATAACTTTGTACGGTCTATCTAGTATTTATTTATTTATTTGTTGGCAATAAGATAATTATAGGAAATTAACACTTTATTAAAATAAATATCTACAATGAGATTAAATTATAATAGTATTGCAGAAAAAATGCTATTCTAGTTGCTATTGATTCTATTGTTACAAATTGCTAAGCAATATTGTATTGATACTTTTCTAAATATTTAGATTATATAGACAGGTACATACATACATACATACATACAAGCACAAAATCATGGACGTGAGCTAATAACTAAATATTTAATATCAGATGATGTGAAACCCGCGCTATCTACAGGAAGTTAGGTTTTCGAAACATCTTTTATAAGCAAATATAAAAAATAGAGCATCCATAATTATATTTAATTTGTTCTACAAAATAATGATCTCATAAAATTATTTTCAATACAAACACTTACTCAATGCAACATATTATTTTAACGATAGCTATAAGTAGGTATAGCAAGAAATTTTACAATTACATAATACTTAGGTATTAGGATTTATTTAAATTTTAATACTAAATACATATAGCGCTCAATAGGTATCCACTTAGCACTAAAATGCCTTGACCACACAAACCATTTAACCACATGTAATTCGAGTCACATTCGGACCTTGATTGGTATTTCGAGCGTATTTAATTACTTGTGAATGATAATAAACAAATAATTTATATTATTTAATTGATTTGCTGTATTGGTGTGATTCGAACCACTGTCATAATTATTTCAATTCGTTAATAAATCCAGGCGGCTCCTGACAAATTTTCCTACTGTATACTCTAGGTATTAAGTAATTTTATAAGATTCGATTAATTTACATTTACCTACACGGTTTTGGTGTGGTCCTATTACCACACAAAAACTGTGTAAATGAAAATGCCTATAATTAATATGCGGCGCCTTTGTCCCCTATAAATATTAAGTCTATTCATAATTTTTCCTGCAATGATAAGAGATAGGCCACCGGGATCGCAGGATGTTGAGCTAATCTTGCTTGTTCTATATTGAGCAAGTGTCTGTGTACTTCCTACAACCTTTTATATACTATTTTTTAGATAAAAATGCAAAGATAATAAAATAATATATGTATTTTAAGATAATGTTTCCTTAGATACTTTAATATTATGACACAATGTAAAATGATGCTATGTAAGTATTTCAAACACTACAAATGTTTAGTTACGTTTTATTTATTATATTAATTATATAGGATTGTTGAACGAAGGCCATACACATGCGAAAGATGTAATTTGAATTCACATTAAACTGTCTCAAATAAAACAAACGATAACAATGGAAAAGGCAATGTGAAGTAGTCATAGTATAAATCAAGTTTTTCAATGAGCTTTGCGCACTGAACATCAGATATCTAGGCCTATTAGCATGTTTACACGCAACTCGTCGATGACTAGAACTGCATAATACAGTACAGACAAGAAACTAAACTATTCAGTGGACAATAGAGACATACGATTCGTAACAATGCATATGGATAAGAATGTTAATTGGAAATATGAGCGACTTGTGTCGTTTTGATTTAATACCCTTTCTAGCCTGTTTTACCCGATAGAAATGGCATGTAGGTAATTATTAATTTGAAAGAAAACGTCCATTACAAACATGGCGAAATTTTATAGTACCTACTCGTACATACTAATGAGATTTTCAAAGACGGTAATATATTTTCTTGACAGTAGACAAATTCAAAAGAAAATTAACGACGAGTCAATTACACCCCAAAACAAAATGGCGTGGAATGTCCGCCATAAAAAACTCAGCCAAGGGTTGGCAAATTTCTTTCCCGGTCTATACATTTATTTAATTAATCACATTCTTACGAATGGGGTCCGACGTCCGAATGTCCGAATAATTTGAGTTTTTTTGATAAAGAAATAGCATTCTCGTGTACAAAGAGATGTATGTACAGGGTACAATAAGTGATATAAATAAACTGAAAAAAATTGTTATAATCAATAAGAATTAATAAATAAATAAAACTAAAACACATTAAAAAATTTTGCGTATTGTAACAAATCTTCATATATTAAATTAAAATATTTTGATATAGATATGATATTTTGGAAGGGTTCATATTACGAGTCACTTTGCAACAATCTCGCTTGTAATTATGTTAGTCTGACAAAAATGGGGGCGCCGCAGAGTCATACATAGCAGTAGACACGGCACTCCTAAACAAAAACACAAAAAGCAGCTTTTTAAAATTTTGAAAATTACACCAATAAGCACAGTTATGTGAAATTAACGTTTGATTTATACATTAAATAATATTTAAAATCAGAGTAATGGATTTTATCTCATTAAAATTTCAATACCGTCATGACCGTTCTATACATCTCTTAGTACTATCACACTCACAGCCAAAAACACACGGAAAAAGGAATATAAAATAAAAAACTGCCAAATCATATCGCTGTTACATCTCAAATGGTCCTTTTTTATTTCAATTTTCGAGGGTGCGCTAAACGTTCGAGCGAACTCTATTATTCGGTGCGTATACCGTTCTGACGTAAGCACATTCAACTCAACAGCCGTTTGTTATTAAATGTAATAATGTATATCATAACGTATTCATATCTACAATCTCAATGGATATGCCAATTTCATTATTTGCCTCCCCAAATTTTGTGCTTTTCACCACATGGTGTAGTTTTTAAGATTTTTTGTTGTATTGCAACATTAATGATACCACACAGTAAAAAGTTACACTTTACATGTAGTGTATACCTTCTACATTGTATCCATTTTCTAGTAACTTTAAATCACCTAGAGCAGGGAAAGGAGTTACAAAATGAGTTCAACATTAGGTAAAAACGATTTATTATTCCTTTCTTACGCATTACATCATTTTGTATTTACCACAAAATGTTTCATTTGCATAATAGCTTTTTTTCCTGCCATTACTATTTACGTTAATATTCTGATTTGTTTGAGCGGGGTCGCACGCACAACAAACATAAAGACAATCTGTACGTAGCAACCATTTATGTAAATATAAATCTACGATACTCTGCTATTATGAAAATTGTAGATACAGTACGGGAGTGGCTTGTATTTATGAAGTTGGGTGTGGCCGCTTCGAAAAATTATTTTATTTCGCCGTTTATAATTTACCTTTCATTCTTAAAATCAAAACAAGATTAAGTCTAGAAATGTGTAATTAAAATTGCAAATCTACAAGTGTAAAGGGTGTATGGTATATTATTAATAACTTGGGAATTTAATCAACAAAACATCAAAACGCAATGAGCACTATTACGAGTCCGATAGCATTTCTCATTTCATTCGTCTTAAGTCGTCAAAAACAAAGTGCGGCCGTCGTCGGTGGTGTTATTAACGCGTCTAAATAATTACAGAGCACATCAATCAGAGGGCACATGCAGATAGAGCGTTTTGTGCGAGTCAGCGCGCACTCGGCCCAACGTAACCCTTCTTTGATATCCATAGTGATATATCGAATAGAATAGTAAAAACTCGCTTACACATATGTAGTGGAGCTTGAGCCATGTAATTTGTTGTTTTTATATTGAAATAACTAACTGTAATACTAATACACAAAGCCATTTACAATTGTTCTCTTATATCTACAAATAAAACATTTAAATACATTAGACTAAATAAGTTTAATTAAGTGCACAATGATCAGCACAATTCAGCTAGAACGCCACTAACGGCTGCAATTAAAAGAACAATGAATAGATTCAATTCCCCAAATCCAATTTCCTCGGTCGCGAGACTTGCCAGTAACAGAGAATGTGACGCTATAACATTTTAATAAATGAACTTATAAATATAACAAACAAATGAGCTGTACAGTCATAGTAATTTTATAGTCGGTCGATAAAAATAGTATTTTATATCCATATCATTAAAGTGTAAATTTTATTTTACAGGAGGTTTGACGTTGGTGAATTCAACGTACAGATAGGTCCGAGGTATTGTTATATATATATATATGTATGCAATGTATAACAACACCTCGTTTATCAACTATCGATATACAACACGTGTAATCGTCTAAAAATAGTTTATATTGGTTATAGTAAAAATTTAATCGTTATAAATACATTGATCAGCTGTTTCGTAACCATGAAAATAATAATTAGTTTTTTGGCCGTGACAGTATTGTGATCTCATATGCCATGGAGCACGTGTCAATATCTGATGGACATCTCGTGACCGTACAATCATCGCCACATTAAATTGTCACGACCACGATCATTTTTCTATCTATGCTCAACATGTCAATGGTCAGTGTAAACAAAATTAAAACTTCATTGTATGTGATAGAGCTTTTATTACTCCGAATCATGTTAGGGCATTCTATCTATATCCGACATCATGTTACTTGTCTTTGAAAGCATCCTAATTAAGTTTTCAAGACGATTGAAATTCAATATTGATTGGCAGATGGCGCTAGCGGCATTTTTAAATGGATAATTCGTTTTCAATACATTCATCGTACATCGGTACTTTTTTTCTATCAAAGAATTATTAGATTTTAATGAGTAATTTTAATATTATTGTGTACAGTAAACAAATAAAATATTATATTCAACAGACGTTACAAATACCGACTAAGTGCCATAATGAGGGTTGGGTGAAGATGTTGTGCATTGTCACGAACAAATTTCATATGCGGCAACACGTCTAATACGAACTCATTTGAGTTGCAGCCCTGTATTTATAATTACATGTTACTCTTTGGTATATAGCTGCTTTCATTTATTTATATAAGTACACTAAGAACCGAATTCAAGTGGTAGACACGATCCTCACATAACGAAGAGCAACAAGCGAGAATTATAAAGAATCCATCAACATCAGCGCAATACCGATTGCAAAATCCGCCATCAATCATAAAACATCAGAAAGGATTAAAATCTACGTTGCACCTTCCAAAGCTCGAGTACCCTTGTTTTTCTCTAACCCGTAAATACTGAGGGGCGTAAGTATGGCCCGGGGGCGGTAAATATTATAGAGGGGGGGTGGGGTGTACTACCGCCCCTTGAGGGGGCACTATCCCTTATCGCGAGCGTTACCCTCGTGCGCGACCGCTAGACCGCCAAAATGTGGGACAAATCGATGCCTTTGCCCTATTTTTGTGCATCTGGACCGTTATCGATTTTGTTACTCGTAACTAAAAATCGATTATTTTATGTAAGAGCTTTTTTACAATTAGTCATTGTGAATCTTGAACTTGCTTTTAATTAATACATATATCTACATTTGTATTTAAATATACAAAAAGTGCGTATGAACATCAAAAATAGCATTATACAATCACCAACAAAGTAATCTTAAGCGTGACAACAACAATTACTTTAAACATCTCTGCCGTCGAAATAAAATAATTTTATATTGACCATAAATTAATTTAATCGAGGAGATGCCAGGCCGGTACCTGAACTCGAGGATTGTTGCCATTTTATACGACTTTAAAGCAACTTTGTTGAGCGATCCAAGGCTATATTCAAGGATTAGTTATGTTATAAAAGTCGATTGTAAATCATTACTTTATTTTCATTTACTATTTTGTTAACTTAAATAATTTTTATTGTAATTAAATTTTGATAACTGATTATAGCTAATAACTATTTTATTTCATCAATTTAAAATACAATGGACACACACACATAGCTATCTATAATCAAATTAAATGTATAGTACCAGTACTATACATAAAAGTGCACAATTTTTTTTATGTAGGTAAGTACTTATTTACTAAAATAATACTCTTAAGAATACTACTTTAAATATTTTAAATATGTATGTATATTTTGCGTGAAAATTGTATGTAAAATAATTTTAAGTCTATTACAATATATGGTTAAAAACAAGAGAAATAAAATTTGGGCTATAAAATGCAATTTACTATCTTTTAACTTACAACCTCAAGCGTCCACTTGATATTCTACAAAGTTTTTATCGATTCTTTTTTAAATTGTTGCGAATGTTTTATTAGTTTTTATTATGAACCGTATATCAGAGTTTAACGAGGGCCTTAAGTAGCCCTTATCTCATTTCGTTCTTTGTTGGCTCTTTGCAGATGTTTGTGAGTCAACGTGTACATATCGTGACGAAATTAGAAATCCACTAACACTTCTATTCAGTAATAGTATAAGTACATTAAGCTTATGTATACGTCACAATACACTATTAGGTTATTCTTCGATGAGATATAGGCATGTCTAACATATACCTACCTGCCGAGGCTTTCATTTATAATTGCATTTAATAAAATGAATCTTTTCTTAACATAAACGCTCTTAATATCACAGGCGTATTGAACACTATATTGTCTAAACCTTATATGGTTTCATCTAATTCAATTATTCAAAACTCATATTGTGTGTAATATTATTAGCGTTCAGCTTCTTATTATTAAAGACTCATTATAAAAGTTCTTGCAAAGTAAGTACGTAATTGTAATTGTGTTTATTTCTTAAAAATATGTATACCAAAATAATTTATGAAAGTTTGTATGCAACATAGGTATAAGTACAATTTACCTTAACAAAAAAAAATAATATTTACTATATTAGGTACATACCAATTGCTATTCGTTGAATGTAAAACATTTGCAGTATAATTAGAAGTTTTTAATCGCGCTTCACTTCTTCTGTCCATCTTATTTTTTTCTCATAAAAATTACAAGTGTAAGATATAATTTGACGTGCAATTGTAGATAAGCGCGATCTCGTTCTCAGACGAGTGAAGCGAGGCGCGCAAAAACGCCGATTCCCTCTGTTTCCGCCAACTATTGTCTTCATTCTATCTACATTGGATTAATAACTGTTGCTATCTGGGTGGTTAGTTGGGTACCGACAGGAATGGAAGACGATGCGATTTCGCATTTTATTTCTCTTTTCGCTTATTGGCAGTGACTTCGTTAAATATTTAATTAGTTAGGTAATATGCAGGATAAAGTTTGGTTATTTTAATGGAGAACGTTTGTAAACGATTGTATTGAGGTCTCACAATGACAATAAATAATTGTAATAATAAATCACTATTATATTACCTACTGTCTCTACTTTCTAATTGGTACATAATTAATTAATTAATTATGATTTTCTTACACTGTTTAAACATCTGTAACAGTTCATCTCATGATAAACTGCAATGACTTCTTCTAACTATAATTAAATATGATTACAGCTCAACACATGGTGAGCGGCAATTATAAGACGTTACAACGGCTACCGCACTACGTTACACGCTATGTGATAATTTCTATGAGCCTCTGAATAACTGGCACGGAAGCAATTTATAATTAAACTTGCCAATTTGCAATCGATTTTTATTAAGTTTTTCATACGAATAATATACTGAACGAACATACAAATAACATCAACGCGTCAACTCACCCACTCCCATCTGTGAATACACTTGTGGAATAACTGAAACGTCTCATCCATTGAAATCCGCAATCATGAATGAAACCAAATGGGAAAGAGACAGCAACACGGAAATGGAGAAGAGGGAGCGAGATACGATTTGAATAGTACACGAAACGGAAATAGAGAGACCGAGATAATTCCGTCTAGCCAGAGGGATTCCCTCGTGTCACTTGTGTGCGTTTTTCAAATGGTACGAGAGGATTACGAATGTCGGTGTACGTTTCGACTGTGCACTCCGTTCGGAGGGCCTTTTATCGGCGACGGGGTTGTCGGCGTCGGGGTTGCCATTCTTTCCGTTCCGTCTGAGGCCCGGACGAGTTCCCCAGCTACTTGTTGATCAATCGTAATAAATTGCCTCCATGATATTCCCATTGTAGAGCAGTTTGTCGCTTTACTGCTTTGAAGGAATTGCGTTTCCTTAAGCTACTCGAGTTTATTTGTCGCTTCAATGTACTTTGAATAGCAATTGAGAAGTTTATCAAGTTGTAATCTTTAGTGTATCTTTTTATTTGTAATCATTTCATGGTTTTTAAGTAAGCAAAGAAAACATTAAGCTACAATTAAGTTTTAATACCTATATAACGCCAATTACATGCTACGCTTAGTTGTGTACCGACATCCGATGAAGGTAGCGTGTCAATACACTCCGTCGAACAATGACGAGATTAATCCAAGCACGTCTTAGACCCAATTTTAGCCGCCCACGTAGAGCGCCGATACTAAGTAAATACAAAATTCTCTATTTCTAGCCAGCTATATCTACTAAGTGATTTAATATTGAAACAAATATAACCTAGGTCTACTTTAGTATAAAAAAGTAAAATTGTGTTTATAAAAGTAAGAAAAACTTACTGTGAAACATTATATTTTATGCATATTCTTATCATTAAACAAAATCAAAATACTTTATATACAATTAGGCCATTATAAGTAATTTTCAATCATTTATATAAATGCCACCGATGCTAGTCTTAGGTATAGGAAGCCATAAAACTTAGGTAGCTTTTTTGATAACTCAACAGACCAAACTTAAAGCTATTTCAGATTTTTTTATTTGTAATCATTATTCGTTACTAGTTATAAGCAATCGTATTCATTTAATTCATACATATTTATAGGTACCTACAATTAAAGCTATTTTCACGTGGGTGTTCCTTAGAAGGTATAACTTATTATACATAATAAACAAAAGAACAACGTCAATAAAGCACAACTCTTTAAAATATCCTAATACTTTTTAAACTGCATATTTATAAGCAATTGCATCTATTTAATCAAAATATATGGGCATATCCATGCGAAGCTACTAGTTTCTTAATATGGCAGCACGTGTCTGAGACTGCAGCGTCTTGGTTTAATATTTCAATGACTACCACTATTTGGATCTTCGCCAGTAGGTTTCTCTTGGGCCATTGGCTTCATGCTTCATTATAATTCATATATTTATATATGTACCTACCTCACTTAACTATACCTATTATTAAAAATATACACACACGTAATTAATAATTATAATATATATTATCTAATGCGATCTAAACAGATATGTCCACTTCAGTTACAATAATTGATTTGAAACAATTAATTAAAGACTTATTAACGAAATAAGAGTCTTAGTTGGTATAAGCTTAAGATTAGTTTTAAGGATGAAACTTGAATGAAACTATTGAACACAATAGCACAAAATGTTGTTAATTATAATTATTAAAAGTTAAATAATAAAAACAAAATTCTTCACTAGATAATATTTTAAAAATGACTCAAAATTACTTTGACAAACCGTGAGAACTATCAACAACTTCAAACGGTGCCGCCGTTAAAAATCCTTTTTGTATATACGTAATCCTTCCGACAAATTTCAAAGTTTAAACTACTGAAAATGTTACCGAAGTTCCGTCGCACCTACCGGCGCTACAAAGGTAATGAGGTAGTTATTTCAGTGCCTTGTTTATTTACAAAATATCACTCTGTTTGAAGGCGGACCATCAAAATGTGTCGTAAAACTGAAAATTCCATAAAAAGTCGTGTTGATGACCTCCATAATTGAACCTCGCTTTGTAAAGCAGAGACAATGGACGGAATCAACGTCTTGAGTGTATTCATCAAGAAATAGCTACAATTCAATAATTACGAACAAAAAATCATTATCTAGTCCTACTTTAACCTCATCTTGTGAATTGTATCTTGATTATAATTAAATTATTTCATACATACCTATCTACTACATGTATATATCATTTGAAAACAGATCATTTTTGTTTAAGTATGAAGCGAAATATCATTCGACGTCGGCTTTACATTTTAAATTTGAGATGTGTTGTTAAAATAATTTCTAAAATGTCCCTTATGTGACATTGTTCAACTAATTGAATTATGAGATCAAAAGCATTTGTGTTAAGTACTTAAATTCATACTTGAGCCAAAAGAGTTGTAAGTGAATCGCAATCACAAGTCACACCCGTGGGGTTCCATCTCGTATAGGTAACCTGAGCCTCGTTTATCTGCTGTCGAGCAATTATTGAAGCGTGAAAAGGAACGTCCACCTATTATTATATACGTTTTGTAATGCGGGCGATGCTATAAAATATCGCATTTCCTAGCACCAGCTTATAACCCCGATAAATGCTGATATGCTGCATTCATATTTAATTAATACACTTTTTATTCACTTTGAATTCATTTATAAACGAAGATTTTTTTATAATTTATTTCTCCTTTTATTTATATTGAACAAGATTTAACAGTATATTATTTACTTTCATAAATGTATATGTAGGTAGGTACCTATTACTATACCTATATCAACCACTTAGCAAGCAAACTTCTGTTAATAGTGTTTAAAATTGTAACAAATTACTTTAAATTTAATTAGTCAAAAATTCAAATTTATCTATAGAACATCCTTACAAAGGACGACAATATAAAAAACATGCTATTTCTTATTTGTAAGCTATATCGTATGGATACACTGGAATCGAAATGGCGGAAACATGTCAATATAGATTAGTTTGATTTGGCCGCACCGAGATCGGCGTTTATTTTTTAATCTTATCTTTTAAATAAGCACTTTTGTTACGTTATAAATAATGTCGAGATTATTATTTATATTAATGTTCGATATTTTACTTGAATCATATACCTAACATACTTTTTTGTATCTGTATTTTACGAAGAACGCCATAGAAGTGCTGTAAGGAAGTTTTTTTGAGAAACCGTACACACGGTTGGTTCTGAACTTCATACCCATTAGAAGGAATGTTTATTATAAAATTGTAATGACTCCCCAATGGATGGTTGTGAATCAACCATCCATCATCACTATAAAATGGTTATAATGAGCAAGTATAGAAAATATCCTCACTGTCAGTGCTCATAGCTAACCATTGATGAAGCTAACAGAAAGTATTCAAGATTAAAGAATCAATTAAACCTATACCTTAGTAACTAACTAACATTGTACACGTAGGAAACATGTTTAGTTAAGTATTTACAAGTGACTAGAATGCGAGGATGTGTTAAAATGTAGCACGATAATGTGTTGATGAAGAAACTAATAAATCCTCAGATACTAATTATCTAATTAAGAAGACACGGACGACCAGAGAGCGGCGATCAACGGCGCGGAAACCAACATTCCTTCAAACAGAACAGAGTATTCTCTACTGTGCTTGCAGCTAGCATATTTAAAATATATATATGTAGTAAATTTTAATTATAATGAGGTAAAATAATACATAAAATGTTTTCTTATGAATCGTACCTACATCTATCTTATTATAAGTATTAAGAGTATCTGTGCCCTTACAAATATTAAAGCAATACTACAAACAAATTGCCTGATCAATCCTATCATATGCCTGTCTAAAGAGTAAAAAACCGTATGAAATATAAAAAAAATATGATAATAAACTTTAAAATAACTTTAAAATCGCTATACTTTATTATGTTAATTAATGGAAATATCTGCAGGTATACCTACCTAGGTACATATTAAATGAATTTATTTTATCTACAATAAATCTTTGCTCTGATTATAAATACCGGTAAGATATGAACGGCCTAAATAAAAGATCCTCTTTGTGTAGATACATCATCAGTCAAATGAACATAAAACTGTGACTTCATAAAAATGAAACATAAACGTGAGTCACGAGGCTTAGCCCGGCTCGCGTCCCGCCGAATGTTTCCGTCCATCAATAAACAAACATTAAATATTACGAACTCAAAGCGTCGATACGAGCCAAAAATTAAAATTTACGTTTCCCAAATGCACTGTTAACGTGAACATTACATTTTTAAAATCGCATTCGGGAAAGCTGATATAGGCCTACCGGGCAAACGTACCGCGCACAAAACTTGTTTTTTTTTAATCTAACTTTAGCGTTTGTAAAAATTACTATTTAAAAATTTAAGCCTTGGCCGCTAATTAACCGAGAATTAACCCTTCCGTCGCCGAAGTACACTTTAATATTTAATCCTGTGGAAATACTTGGCGCGTATTAAAATATGAAAAATTAATGTGAAACGTACAACCCTTGCGCCGTGTGGGCATGGTACAAGCAATTTTTTTATTGTCTATTTAGGATATAATTTGGATTTTATTTTATAGAATACGTTTTTATCTTCTAAAACATAGCATTACCTACTGAAAAAAACAAAATTAAGCTTTAAACCAAAAAGTGACAGCTTGTAAAGAGGAGTAAATAATTAAGAAAAATGTAATAAACTAAAAATACGATAAAAAAAATAATGGTTCTTTAGGTGAAACGTACCTTGCCGTTGTGCAGTCGCGGTAGAGCACGTCGAAGTCCTTACAAGACAACAACTTGCAGCGGTTGACGCCGGGCTGGATGGCGCCTAGCCCGCGAAGAATGCGCACCTGTTCCACATTGCACACCAGCGGCACTATGTCCAGTCTTTTAAGTTTTGTGTACACTGTGTGCAACCCGCCTACCAAATGTTTCAGAAACAGTTCGAAAGCCTGCGGCAGGCACAACATGGTATCACCCTGAATGATGAAAGCGGCAACTTTTTGCCCGCGATAATCTACCAGCTTGCACTCATTTGCGGACGGATCTGACGTAGAAATGGGTGGAGGGCTGCCATACCGCGGTGGACCATGATGGTGAGCAGCAGCCATCAACTCAAGAGGCGAGTGGTGCATCATCTGCAAAGAGCCGAGCAAACCGAGTCCCGGTGGCGGCAAAGGCAGTCTGGGAGCCAGGAGTTGCGGTGGGCTTACGCCGCGGGCCGGCGATGCCGCTTTCACCCTTGGTGAACCTCCAGAAGATCCGCTCACCTCGCTCGCGGTCGACGCTGAGTCCACGGCGGACTCCATCTTCATCGGATGTGTCTACACACGCATCACACACCCGTCGCGCGCGGTGTTTCGCGCAACAATAAATAAAAAGCCGGAGCGAAACGAGGGCGCGGCCGCGCGCGCGCGCCCGCCCCGGCACCCGCCCGCTATTGGTCGACCGGCAGCTCGGTCTCGCCGCGATTGGACGACGACGCCGCCGCGATGTCTCCGCCCTTTTTTCCGTTGCGTTACGAACGCGCGAAGAAACGTTTCTGTTTCTTTTGGGTGGCGAGCGGTGCGGCGGTGCGGCGGTGCGGTCGCGCCGGGGGTGTATTGATAAGAATGTCACCAGCAATCAATATGAGCCGGGATGCCACCGCGGAAACGTCGCCGCCCGCACGTCCGACTCGCGGCCTTACATATTATGTATGCGTTTCTTGTGCAAATGCTATAACAAGTATTTTTTGACACTTATCTACCACATATCTATCTATATAGATGTTGATCGTATGCTGAATGCTCTACATTCTCAATAATGGGGATAAATGAAAAATTAAGTGTATAGGCACATGTATGTATGTACCTATGTATATACCTATATTAATATTAATAATGATTTTATATATATTAGGTAATTATACACACAAACATTTTATACCTCTTAACAAATCGGGTATTGGGAACGTTTGGTTCGCTTGGCTTGTAAATCAGTGTAGGTCGTTATTTGATATCGAGGTCAGGGTCACAGAAGGTTATTAACTTACTACGAGTTTAAGTTACTCTGTTTCAACGTAAAGTAAATAGGTAATATCTACTTACTTAAAAACTAAAAATTTCTATGTTACTATACTATACTATTATAATATGTTTTTAGATGAAGTAATTACTCATTATTCTAACTTAACAATGTAATAAATATATAAAATAGGAATTTATATTAGGTATAAATTGAAATGTCATCTAGTAGGTAGTGGGTACACATTTACCATAAATAATATGATTATAAAATCGTGACGTAGTGGAGTAGTTTCTTACTTGTTGTGGGTCGATCATTGTTGTGAGTCTAATCCACTCGGTGGGATGGTCATGTATAGATACTTATTTAAATTATAATAATTACCCTATTCTGTTTTTATAAAGTAAGAAAATCACTACAATAATTATCTTACTGCCCCTGTTACATACAAACTGCTTTAGTTCTTTTAACTGTCCGCAGTCTCGTTTCTCATGCTCTTTACATAATCATTTGTAAAAGATCAACCGACCGAGGTCGCTTCTTTTTTCTCATTCTAGCATATTTTTTGCATATCTACAAAACCTTAAGACACTATCTCGGTATAGATAACTTATCTATTTAATCATAGATACAATAAGGAATTAATGATTCCTACTTGTATTATAGTAATATTCCTGCATTACCACTAAGTTATATCAAAGGTAGGTGTTTACACCTATATTTATTACTTATTGAGGTACCTACCTACTGACTGACTGACTAAACTGACTGATGATGAAGACATATGCAGGACCTACCTAGACCTACTGTTACTATCCCATTTGAAAAAATATCCATAGGTATCAGTTGTATATAAACAACAGTTTCGAACTGTGCCTGGTGCTAATTGTATTAGGTAGTATTATTTATTCATTATTGCATAAACTTTTAGAATAACAAAATTCTCATTATAAAAGTAAGTAGTTACATACGTGAAATGTGAATGTACCTATAGGCAAATACATGTGGAGGGGATAAGTATTTTTTAAACAAAAAACAATGGGAAGTACGAACATCTGCTTTTACTTGTGTATCCGAACACTCACCACTCATTATGATACAAAGGGGTTAGAAATTGAAAACAATGCCAATCTATGGCCTTCGACAACGGAACCAAAGCCACTCGTGGCCCGGTGTCACCGCACTGATTTCAGGGTTAATTATTTTTTAAATGTACGGTTTTTAATTTTTGTATTTATAAAAACAGATATAGAGTATTTAAGGTACATATATACCCAATTACCTACTTAGATACTTATTCAAAAGTCTGTTTAGAAGTTTTCATATTTTCCTGAAATACTCATTCATACGAAATGTTTCACAAAAAATGTTTCATAAATAGGTAGGTATATTACCTTAATTGTCCTACCTTTAAAATCCTACCTTTAATTTTAAAATTATCTGAAAGCTTTTACAGTGTTTTTTTTAATAGCAATGCAAATACTTGCTGTAAAATGTATATAACATACAATAAACTAACCTCTTTTTACATACGTATGTATGTATGTATGTATAACATACCCATGTATGTTTTACTTTTATAACGTGACGATAATTAAAATAATTCTAACTCACGTCTATCGTAATGCAAGTCTAATAGAATGTAAATAATGGCTGTAATTACATAAAATATGTGTCGGTAACTGGCTATTTAATTAACACATATTATACCTATATATTAGTTTTTTAATTTACTGCTAACTTAAGTAGCTAATTGTAAAAGCCTGATAGTTGCCCCACTTTTGAAAACAGTATAGTTTTAAATATGAATTTATTCAAAAAAAATTTAATTCATAAATCGAATGATTAAAACATTCGAATTGAATATTTCGAATCGAATGATTAAAATATTCGAATCGAATATTTCCCTAATTCCTTTCTGCTTCTCATTGATATTTTTGAATGCAAATGTCAAACTCCGACATAGGTACGTGGCTCGGAATCACGACTGACTCATGTTTATACTCACAAGGCATTCTGTTCACCTAAAATGAATGCCTGACACAGTTGAACATCCTTATCTATAAAAATGTCGTTTTGTTTGTTTTCAGTTACATTATTCTAATTTACGTAGCAATCAAGAAAGCGAATGTTAAACAACTAACGTTTAGAACCAGAGACTTCACTTGCCCTTAGACTGTCTTCAAAAGTAACTATACTTTTTGATATGGATAGTTGCCCTTTTTTAAAAAAAAAAATGATTCATCAATAAATAAAAACTTTAAACATCTACGCTGATAATTTACACGACACTGAGGTCTGCGAGAGGGGTCCTTATTTATACTATAATAAGAGAGTAAAATTGTGTCTGTCTGTCTATTGAATATTTTTACGCAAAAATCATGCAGCATGCATACATGCGATGTTAAAACACTATAGATTGTGAATAAGAGTCTATAATTTTTAACTATTTGTCTGTTTGTACACGCACATCTTCGGGTCTACTGGTCGGATTTGAACTTAAACTTCAAACATTTAACCTTTTTTTGTTGTATATTTATTAGAGCAGGGCAGGATCTGGGCTATAATAGATTTTGAAGACTAGCATATCTGATGCAGAACTATCTATAGTAGACCAGCTGAATTATGAGAAGTAGTAAAATGCTGCCGTAAAAAAAAATGATTCAAAGTAATAAGTACTTTCCAATGATACCTATATACCTAAAATCAAAGATTTGGAACAACTGATGTAGAGCCACAATAAAATAAATAAACTATAAGAAACCAGAATATGGCTCTATAGTTAAATTTGTGGAGCGTGATGTGATCGTCGTATATGAAAACTCAAATTCTGGAACATCTCACGAAAAACCATTATGTCCAACTAAACTACATGATGGAAATGGATGGAAACATAAGGAAAGGGTGCCGTATCAAAGGACATTTGAATATTCTAATACCTATATACCTACCTGATATCAAACTAAAAAGCAAGAAGAATATCTTTCGTAATAATTATTGAGCGTAATGAGCAGTTGTCATGTAAACCTTTACCGCGTGGAATACAATCTCATGAATCTCAATGGAAAAAGGATAGCAGTCCGTAGGGTGGCAAGGACCATAAAGTCCAAGCCGACGAACGTTGCGGGCGTCCACTAGTAATTAAAATAAAGCGCCAACGCCACTGGTGTACCTACCTACAATAGTGTATTTAAAACCAAGAATCCGGGTTATACCTACCCCATATTGTATCTACAACTATCTATATAAACTACAATAATTAGGTATTTGTTTTGGGTAAAAATAATTGCAAAAAGTAATTGAAGATATATAAAATATGTTTTATACTACTCATAAAACCAAGAACATCAAGTACGAAAGAGTGTCATGCATAAAATTATAATCATCAATGATAAATCTTCGCGATAATGACATGACACGACATAGTGTTTGAGAAACTAATAACAAAGGAGGCCTTATCTATATTTACAGAAACACTAATTCATAATGACTTAAAATCTCTGTACCAAGTTTAAAACTGAAACTATTTAAGCGTTGGCAGATAAAGCTGTCTATTTATTATTCCTATTCATAAATTATTATAATAACACAAATATCCAAAGTTTCTAAATGAGAATATTCTTTAAATAATAAGTCGAGAAAAGTTATAGTAAGCATATCCTCACGTAATTGTGTTATTTCCACAAGTAACCAAGCAACGAGATTATTAGCTGGTTCAACAGGTAATTCAAATAGCCTCTTAAGGAGCTAAATAAAGGTCCAAGTAAAGTAAAAAAAAATAATAACATTTACCTGTGTTATTACAAAAGTCTATTTTAATTGAGTATTTAAGTATACAACTAATGTCTTAACGAAAACTAAATTTACTAGACAATTTGTAATGTCGTTCCCTATATATTCGAAGGACTAATATAATATAATCTTAACTAAAAGCAATGACATATATATTATATTGATCATATAAAAACTAAACGTATCTAATATATAATGATAACCCTTAAATTTAATTTTAATCTGTGTTGTATTTAAAGCGCGGAATATTTTACCTGCCAGATTATCTCGAGTTCTCATTATCAACATACAAACAAATTAACCGTACTCTAATCTCTATCTGATTTGAGATTTCACAACGTTGTTAAATATTTTGAGAGATCTGGTTTACAATTTAAATTTTATGTACCTGAAGATTTGTGGAAGATACATTATTAAATATCAATAGTTCTTGCTATAATTTTCGTACACAATTTTTTCCTACTTGTTCTTAGTTTTCATGTAAGTAGCAAAAAGCATATATCTGTTAGGTATTTTGTTTTCACACACATTTCTTAGAGGGAAGATAGTGAGTAATACCTAAGGGAAAAGAAAGGGAAATATATATTTAGTGATTAATGCCTTTATAAGTATCTATTCTTTCATTGTCCAATTTTAAGTTGGACTACAAGCTTTTCTAATAAGTTAAAATATATATATGTATATATATATATATATATATATATATATATATATATATATATATATATATATATATATATATATATATATATATATATATATATATATATATATATATATATATATATATATATATATATATATATATATATATGTCGATGATATTGAAGAAAGGTCACGTAAACATCCCAGTAAACGAATCCCAGAGGGCATGTTCTAGGTTCATAGGTACATAGGTTAATGACAGAGGACATCTTTCTATAGTCGAACATTTTTCATACGACTCCAATTAAATATTGTAAATGTACCAAATTTATGTAAATACTACATGGAAAGGTAATAATATCAAAATTGCTTTTACATAAAGACTACATGCATTAAAAGTAAAACATGAAATAGATAGATCGAAATATTATAGAGCACACCAAGCTAATACACAGGAAAATTGAAAAAAAAATACGTTAAAACATAAAGGCGTTCTAATTGCTAATATCAATCCCTGACAGACACCCTTTGACGAAAGGAACTTAGTCTTAACGGACACGGGCTAGTGAAAATTACGAATTATTAAGTTAATATTTACAAAGAAATCCTATAGGTACATAATATATTAGGTTTGTTAATTTAATACTTCTTTGTTAACAAAATCGTGATTCGATTTGCACCAGATGCACCAAACTGTATGAAGAGCTTACTCTCGAACGGGCTACATAGAATTGCTCATGATAAAACAGTATTCCCTTGGGTCAGCTCAGGCTTTTTAGGGATTTAATTGCAGAGGTCATGCAACCAAATACGTCTCTATCAACAGAATTAAAAATAGGATATTTTTTTATTTAAATTCCAATTTACAAAAACACAACAATTGCTTATACATTCAGAGAAGATAGGATATCGCCCCAATAAAATTATAAATACTATATTATAAATAATACCTAGAAATACAATAATAAATATGTTTATTAAAACGCAAAAATAAATATCTTGCCAAATTCTCTCTTATATACAACGTTGAGTAACAAAATTATAAACGACCTTGTTAAATTATGAAAATTTCAATCAAAGTTTTCATAAGAATTGCAAATTTATAGTCAGAAAAAGTATTGGAAATAAATAGTCTTCAGCGAGCAATAAATCGGGCTCAACATTGGGAGCTGCAACAGACTGCGCGTCCTCGTTAAACTTTATTTTTGTATTAAAGCCGTAACTCCAGGATGCGACGGCCACCAACGTAATCCCTACAATGAAATTTCAGATACCTGGACAAAATGAAGGAATTATTAAGTTAATTAATCATCCTATATCTTTTCTATAATTTTATTGCATATACCTATGTATAGATAGGTTTATTTTTTATTTTTAGACATTTTAGAAAAAAAAAATTTTACATATGAATGTCTTGATATAAATTATACCTACTTATAAAACATATAAATTCACTTATTTAACACAATTTTTTATAAATAAATAAGTCAAATTTTATAGTTTTTGGTAAAACCAGAGACTGCTTATTTAATGATGATTGATTATTTAAATAAATACTGTTTTAATAAATTTCGAAAACAAATGGGAGTCGAACCCGATACCAACAAAAAAATATAGGTAAATATGATAAATAAATGTCAATATTTCGAAACACTGGCGGACAAAAAAAAAAATATTTTATTACTAAAATATGTAGTTTATTACTTTGTTTTATATAGTATACCTACGTACAACTACGGTATAGGTACAGATGCGAGGTGAAGGCAATGAGCTTTATGAATTAGCCTATTAAAATAATGTATTAAAATTACATAAGGAAATCTCGTAACTTGTATATGTAATATGAATTTAATAGGTAGGTATATGGATTGTTACATATGAGTGTAATTTTTAAACAATAGTTCTCGATATTTAACCGAATTTAAAAAAAAGAGGTGGCTCTTTAATCGACGACGACTATATATTTCCAAGTCTGATCTGACCTGATGATGAAATCCCAGAGAATTCGAAAAGTCAAATCCTTTGTATTTCGTACAATTTCTTATAATAATAATAAATTTGTTTTCTGTAGTCATCGTCTGATGAAATTGCTGACCTGATGTTAATAGGGATCAAAAGTTCTCAATGATTAGATATAAGAGGATGATCTTTAAATATAATAAAGAAGTCAAGTTTTGTATTATTGAATTGAAAATACAACTATTCTACTCCAAAGTCTTTGCCCATACTAATTTGTATATCTACTATGTAAAGATTAATAAATAATTAAACTTAATGAGTATAAAATCATTATTTGGATTGTCAATTGATGTTAAAACTAATATCATATAAATTTTTGTTCGACGTCAAAAAGGAAGAGGTTTTCACCATCCCTCAACACGCAATGCCTTACGTTTTTCGAGGTATTGCGCATGCATTAGCGGGGAACGGAGTGTCTTAACACTTGGTTCCTGAAGCCTACAGTTCCCTCTGGCTACACTGCTATGTACGGGATGTAGCTAAAAAAGAAAGAAATTGTAAAAATAAAAATAAATATTATATTTTTACACTAAAACCGATTCGAGAATATTTATATTCAGCAGTGGATCACTACAGGTTGGAGATGATAATAGGATAGGTTCCTATTGTCATCTCCAACCTTTTCCTAAAGTAATCTTTCCATACAACAAACTTAAACAAATAGTAAAATGTTAAAAATAATACTACAAAGTAGCCTAAACAATATTAAAAGAAGAATGCAGAATGTTTTTTTTTATTTTAATTACTTACTCCTAATGTCCAACAAATTGCTTGTTTTCTTTATGTTCCTCATAAGAGATATATTCAGTTTAAATAATAACTGTCGTGTTATATAACGATTATTAATAATAAAATATCGTCGTTAAAGCAACAAAACGAATAATGCGAAGCACTCAGAGGTGGCCACAACCAATAATCAAATTATTGCTTTTCGTAGCCCGCCAGTGGTGTTCACGCGCACAGTAAATAACGTAGCAACTAGCACGGCAACAGCAGCCACATTTCATACATCTACTGAACTATGAAATTAAATTTGGGGACGAGGTAGTGCATTGTTTTCAATAATTTATAATACCTATACTAATTAATTTATGCTCCTGATTGCAGACATGCTTCACATATTGTCATTTAATAGTATTACAAATGTTAAGCTCTCATAAAGTGTACTGGTATTTTATTAATGTGTCAAAATAATACATACAGTTTGAACGCATGTAAGCTATTTGTAATATATAAATTTTAAATAAGATGTAAAAAAGCTGTAGGTGCATTCACCTAAACCAACCTAGTCGCACAAGTGAAGGAAGCACTTGTGGCGAATTACAACGCCATGTTAGCTCTGTGCCGTAGTTTTAAATGGATATCCATTTAAGCCGTGTTTACGAGGTGCTATGCAGGTCGGCGTAGCTTTGATGTAAAAATCATCCGTCTCTCCCTTCGCGAGTAACACTCCATATTGACACAAGCCGCCGAAGTGCTTTGTCAGAATTATCTAGAACGCTTATTCTGGAACTATCAGATATTTTGTTAATATTAATTACTTAATTAATTTTTACTGAAATAAAAATATTTTAATAAAAATATAATATTAAGTACAATGTTTTTATAGAACCCATTGTGACATAGCGGGATATCGTTTGATTTTAAGCGCTATGGGTGTGATTCTGGTTTGATCCCCACAAAAGAGCGGGAAGCAGATACAGAGTGTTGTGACATTAGGTTTTTTCTTTCCACTCTGATATTTGCGAGAGTAGGAAACATTAGAACATTTATTTAGTAAGTATAATTTTTGAAGACTATCCTTCTTTGATAATTGTCATTTTCTTTTTAAATCGTATTTGATTATTTATTTATTATCATTGTTAGGGTTCCGTACATCAAAAGAAAAAACGGAATCCTTATAGGACTTTGTGGACCGTCTGTCGTGGTGGTCACGTGGTGCTATGAAGCTGCAATTAATAACAAATCGATATTCGAGATCGATAGTCTTTTAGAGTATAGAAAAAATTAAACTTCTATGTCAAGTCAATCAAAAAATACGAGCGTTTATGCTTCATTTATTGCACCCTGTATGAAATTCGCCAGTTAATCAAAACCTACAGTGTACTTCCCGTTGATATAGAATTATGAAATTTGGCAAGAAGTTAGAATACAAACAAAGTAAGAAATATGATAATCGGAAAACGGATCGGATACCATACAAAACTAGTGCATACGACCGTAAACTTAAATTTACCAACTTTTATAAGTTACGTTAACGTTGATCTACAATTATGTAATCGACACAGAACCCTCACTACGTCAGCACGACTTGCACTTGACTGATATTTGTATCTTAAAACTAAGCTTAAATACAATTCAGAATTTTATATAACACTTAAAACAAATAAATTGATTTCGCAATTCTGAAAGAAAAGCGTCAATGACGTACAACAGCGAGATATAACGTCGTCAATAAATAAAGTTTATTAATAAATAACATACAAGAAAGTGTATATGTGTATTTATAATATTAAGCTGTGTAGCGTGGAACGTGTTTTCTTGCACAGGTCAGTTGCTCAGGGCACGGCCTAAGATCCCAGAATAGGACTCGCAACAGTTAACAAGAGGGTACCTTTATTATTTTTTCCAGTTTTCATCACTTCACGCTCAGTCTGTCTTTTGATTCAGTGGCTGTGTAATGTGGTGTTGCCGCATTTATTTTGCACTCTTCCTTTAGTGTTGCTAGTTTATTTTGCATTCTCTTGGTGTTACTATACGCTTTGAAGTCAAAGCTCTTTTGACTTCGCTGAGCGGTTTAGTCGGAGCTGACCGCAGTGCAGAATGAATGATACGTTTACCGTGAATAGCTAGTGTATATATGCTTTTAGTTCTCTTTATATCTAGGATAGTTAGTTTATGAGTACGATATTTGTGTTTATTTACTTTACTTCTATATGGTTTTTGAAAACTTATACCTATATATGTAGTTATTTTGTAACATTAACTATTTATGCTATTGTGCGTCACAGTAAGGATATATATTCTACTCCCACACGCTTATATTTTAAATATTTAAGTAGTTATATGCCCAGTTTGTATATATACCTACAAAGTCTCTATACTGGCAAAATGTAGAGATTGGAGTGGTGTATATTTAATTTTTATATGTGTAGTAATAGCAAGTAATAAGTAGATATCTATATTTGAGAATATTTATCAATATAAAAATTAATTGTATTGTACCAAAGTCAGAAAGAAGGATATTTACAAGAGAAACATTTAAATTGAAATTTAATTTAATATTTAGGTATCATAAAAGTATATACCAATTCCTGCATCGAGTCTGATAATAAGCTACCCGTATACACAATAATGATAAGAAATGAATGAAAAATTATTCACATTCGTGAGTATTGACATTACACATATTGACAGGGGCTGGAGCCCACGAAATCCAACTAGGGTTATAAGCGCTCCTGTATAATATAAAATAACTTTTGATTTTATTTAGAAATTAAAGTAAAAGTTACAAAATAAATATAAGTTAATACCTATTTATAATAAGTATAATTTTAACATTGCAAAGGTACTAACTTCACCTACGTTTATCATAAAATATAATTCCGAACGTGCTTCAAATGTAATATGAAAGCGCATACTTTTTCCTGCATAGGCGGCAGATCCTAGTGTCCCCACACTTCGTTTTCCATACCTACACATTAGCCTAGAGTGTAGGTATTGAAACACTGCGTGAGCAGCGAAACTTAACGCCGCACTTAGTCTTTACTTAGATTTATATTTTTAAAAATCTTATTAGTAAACATTGATTTGCGATCACACCCCTACAAGAAATTTATTTGAAGAGACGCCGAAGTCGGATGTCAACGCATGACGCGTTTTGAATGTGCCTCCTCGACAGTCTATAATAAATAGAATACTTTTATCGGGAACCCACACTCTCCACACGCAAATATTGTAACATAATCTGACTGCGAACGCCTTTGTCAAATGTAAAGTGTGCATAAGTTAACGATCGATGGGTCTACATATTTATAACGCAGTAGTGATGTTAAAAAAAGTATATAGGTATAGTAGGTCCAATTATTTCATCATAGATGTTTTATATTCTGAATCAAAATTGATGACAATATTTATTTGTAATTTTACGTTTAATTATATTGTAATGAAGCTTATTAATTGTACATGTTTGTACTCTAATTATTTCCATAATATGTCAAAAAAAAATTGTTGTGGTTTTCAACGATATTGTATTCGGTAAGGATATCAACTACTTGACAGCCTAGATAATATGTATATCCACCAGAAATATTATTTTTCACATTATAAGGCAATGTATGGAAAAGTAAGTGTACTTAACCTACCTACTAGCATACACGTCTTATTTTTTATGTATTTATATATCTAAATATTTATAAAGATACACGTAAATACGTTCAAAACATATTTATGACAAGTATTTATAGAAAAAAATGTATTCATAATTTGTGTTATATATCTATTGTCTACTTACATAACACTATGCTATTTCAATATGATTTTTCTGTTATGTCCTTGAATAATACTAAATTTGAATTATTGTGCAAATTTATAGTATATGTACTGTTTATAGTATATGTAATATTACTAGGTACATAGTAATATTAGGTTATATTAACTACATATATAAAAAATCAAAGATCATGATTTATACACACTCTTTAAATCTACTTCATTTAAACAACAAAGGGCAGCTGTATTCTTAACGCTTAATGTTTGATCGATTACTTTAACGAGTGACATACACAATGGAAGAGAGTGTTACGATTTGTTTATTTAGACATAGTTAAAATGTAAAAAGTAATATATTTAAAATTCTAAAAGCAAGATATAACTGTAGCACAAAAGTAAATAAATGCAATGGGTACATTTGGTAGTTAGTAAGTTAGTTTGTAGTTAAATTAAATCCACATAAACATGGTTGAAATAAAGTAATAGATCTCATTAGGCTTGAATTACGTATAGGTTATAAGTAAATATATAAAAAAATATATAACAATCAAATGCGTGTCTTTGTGTATATATAAATCTATTCAAAATATTTTTAATTACGCGTCTATTTGCGGCAATTTTTTTTATAACATAATTTTTTTTTATTTATTATAATATAAATGTAACTAAGAGAATTTCGCTATTAATTAGTAATTATTATGCGACGCTATGTACCTCGTTTCAGTGGCGCTCTTTAATCTAACGTTATTAATAGCAGACTAAGCTTTGATGCATTTTAGTGAAATTCAGAACAACGTGAATACATTTTGCTTTACACCGTACACGTGAGCACATAATCGTGTCTTATTAAGAAAATGGTATCGTACTTAATTTGATGAGGATATAACTTTGTGTAAATATTTTCAATATAAATATATCAAATTACCTACTAGTGGCACCCGCAACATTGTCTATGTGGGAAAGAAAATTTGAAGCTTCAGCCATTCAATAAAATAGTTATTTTGTAACTGTTTCTTTGTGTAAAATACATTAAATTGATATAATTACACTAACTAAAGTAAATGTAAAATATTCTTGTATATTATTTTTTCTTTTTCTTAGATATATAACTAGTGTTTTGTCTCTTTTTATTATTTTCTTTAATAAATGATAGGTATATACTACTACTTATAGGTATATCCCATGATTTACGTCACAAATTTCAAATTATTAAATAAATTTAAATAAAATCTCATAAATTATTATTTACTAGCTTTCACCTATGCCTCTATTTTTTTAAGAATATTATTAATTATTATAGGTAAACATGTTATAAATGGTTATTTAAATCATTTTAATTCTCCCCTCTGGTAGACAAAGTGAGGCGTTGAGTTGGTCACTGAACACGCAATGTCTCTAAAATAAGGCGTATAGTATAGGACGGAGGTTCCCTCTGCCTGGACAGCGGGAAAAATGTTTAAATATAATGTGTTACTTTGTCAAAAGTTATGAAACAAAAAAAAATAACTTTTACCGCATCTATATCGCAATTTAAAAAAATATATAAATCGTAGAAGCACTGTACAAATTATTCGCAAATGTATTTCAAAAATTTCGTGTATCTCTACATCTACCCAATATTATCAATATGAAAACATTTTAAAATGCCCCGAGGATACGGCCGTCAAAATGCGTAATTCGACATCGCGAACCCCGGTCACCGCCTAAAATGTAAAAATGGTACCCTTGCATATTTTCCTAAGTGCCATAAAATATGACATTTATTACGGTCAGATCTGCTCGAAACACTATTGATAGGCAAATGAGAGAGTTTTTTAAAAGAAAAACGATGTCTGCTTTTTATGTGTTCTTTGGATAAGATATTTTTAAGAAGTTGCTATTTGAACTGGCGCGTAATAGCCCAATCTGTTATTTGCGAGGCTATTGTGTTAGGTAAGGAGTAAGAACTCTGATGGTAGACATTATGAGATGAAACATAGTACATTTTATACTAAGCCTATCCAAAAGCCTACCTATGGCTCATAAAATGTTTAGCCGTGGACAGAATTAAACTCTTAGTTAAGTACTATATTCGTTCAACATTGAACAAAATTATATTCATAAAATGACATACCTAAGATGCAGAGAAATCTATAGATGAGTTATATGATATTTAATATAGGCATATATTATAGAAAAAAATTCATATAAGTCCAACACTCCCGATAGCAGTAATAACTCTCCGAGTAGGTCAAGCACAATAGTGAGTGCCACCTATAATCGTATATTAAGGCCCTTATCCCTAAGCACCTCCGCGACAATAGAAAAGAATAAATCGCCGAAAAGTGGCCACATAAAAATGACATACGGTTTCAATGGCGGAATAAAGCTTCTAACAGATAAGAAAACACAGTCAACACTCAACACAATGTATGCGCTCTGGTTAAAAAGCGTTGTTTTATAATAATGTTTTTAATATTGAAATATTTCAAAAATGAAACTTTAGAAGTTATTTTAATGTAAGTAATTAAAATTCTGTAGATGTATTATATATATTACCATTATAAGTAGATATAGACTTACAAAGGTACCAACTTACTAAGGCATATCAAACATTGCCAAATTAAATAATGAAATTCGCAAGATATCATAAATATTCACATCTTTTACGATTAAAAATGTTTAGTAATATAAAACGTCATAGAATTACAAGCGTCATAGAATGAATCTTAAACAGGTCAAACACCTACCACCCCTATATTTTCGTTTTGCAAGGGGTAACAACTCAGCTCACGCACCAGGCGGCAAATGCGAAATCGTAATAAAACTATCCATATCACATGTAAAGTAGGCAGTCATAATATTGAAAACTTCTAAAGTCCGCCAATAAATGTGACTCGAGAGTAGACAACTTAGCGCCTTAGGGAGTTCTGACATTAAATTGTGCAGAATCGATAGTACATGACATCAAAAAAAATATTACTTCATTCCATATTTAGATGAATTGAAACTGATCGCAGCGATGTTTGTCTCTGAGTGATACTTACATCACCATCAACACATTCCACTCCATCATGAAGCCATCGTGGCACAGTGGGATATCGTCTATCTCAGTATTCACTTGGGGAAATATAAATCTAAAATAAATATAAATATTATCATTTCAACGTTCTAGTAAAACACTGTGCAGCGTTAAGTTCCGCTACTTAACTCGCAATGTCCAATCCAGCAAGTTTGGACAGAAACAGGAAAAAGCAGTAATTTGACACCAAATTGCCACTGGCTTCCCTGTATGAGCTAAATGAGCAACTAATACATTTTTATACACTTGTTGCTACAGGATATGGATGGCCATGGATACAGAGTCCTCTAAGCCTAAAGTTAATACAATTGAATGAATTTAGTGTTAACCACAACCAAACAATAAAGCTTATCATATTACAAAATCGATATGCTATAACAATATATGCATTACTTATTAAGTAACCTTTAATATGTTATTACGCGTTATGCAAGTATAGCAGCTGTGAGATAATCACTGTTCGCTTTAGCACTCATCTCATTTTCTGTCATTTGGGTGAAAATCAGATAATCTAGCTGTTGTAATAAAGGTATGAGTATTAACTACAAAACAGGGTATTTGTATATGCAATATGCTCCACTACTATTAAACATCGACACATAATATTTCAATTTTTAGATATTGTATGTATAGGTCAATTAAATTGGAATATGCTAACAAACAAATAAATAATAAAATATAAATATCGATACTTATATATCGTTGTATTCACTATAGCAAACACTAAAGGCGTCAAAACGAAGAGACCGCAACTATCAAAGAGAAATCTTTTCCTTGTATCAATAACCGAGCGAGGCGTCGACTAGACACATTGCGCTTTATGTGCTTTGACATCGTAGGTTATCGTATAAAATCTATACGTATATGTGTTGGTTTTTTTAAAAGCATCAAATACGTTCAAATAATAACACAATATAGAGGCTATCGTAGCTGTCAACGCAATGGTAATGGGCAGTGCTGAGTTCGGCCACTCATCTCGCAATGTCTCGAATTGGAGAATGAAGTGTTTTGATAAACTGTTTGATTAAGTATTATAAATAAGTAAGTGAAAAGGACAGTTCCATACTCACCTGCAACTACATTTATCAATAGGTAATGAATAATTGATTTCTTGAAATGAAAATGGCAGTGTATTGATATACACTGCCATTTTTCAACGTTAGTGGTATTATATTTAATTTGTAATACTTTATTAAAATAGATAAAATTGATAGAAGCACATATTGATATATTAAATTGTGGATTAAAATTATATTAGGTAATAATGTATGTATTTATACTTACAGCATCGACTTTTTCTCTCATACAGGTAGCAGGGTGAGGGTAGGCAGAGGGAACCTAGTGTGCTGTGAACTGCGTTCTCCCAATTTTAAAGTAATATCTAATCAAATACAATATTTCTCGACAAATACAATACCATGTACTTGCCTTCCGAAACGCCATTATAGCGCCTAAGTAAGTCACTCGCAGTTATAGTCATAAAACTCATTATTTAAAACGTGTAAATATGAAAGCAAATAATATGGAGAATCGAATAACTTTATTGCTTATATTAAAGTACACTCACATCATCTCGATGCGGCAAGAGCGTGAAATTATTTTCCTTACAGTATGTAGATTAGGGGAGCGTGCGGCAGGGGTGCGGGATTAGTTCCGGTTTACTTTTTATAGGATTCCGATGATAAATGTAACCATTGGATAGGCTGACGGATGGCGCGTGAAACGTATCCAAATAACCACTTTTCCACTACTTTTACATATTTGAATATTTTTATAGCAATGCTGAGCTGAAAGGAGTCGAAGTTGTAAAATTGTTCGATATTTAACGTGTCGATTTTATTTCTTATTTATTAATCAATTAAGATAAAATTAAGTGACTATGGAAATAAGTATGTATATATTTAATAATTCAGTTTTCCGGTACCTGTTTTTGTTGTGGCGCAGTTGGACACCGTATCACTGTAAATGCGATGGTTATGAGTTAGATCCCTAAACGAGGCAACGATTATATTAACATCGTTTATATTAAATTGATAGAGATATCACGCACAAAGTGCGGTTTTGAATATCTTCACATGACGCGCAATTTTTAGAAAATTGGGCGATGGGAATGGTGATTGGGGGGTGACTTAAAGTGAATGGGTTGTCCCGACCTAGGTATCCATGGTAGGGACCATATGCCGAAAAAGACCTGAAACTTGAAAAAAAAGGAAGTACCTAACAAAACTGTTTATACCTTAAAAATTATTGACATTGTGATTTTCTATTACAGATATGAGAAGATTATTTTTTTATAAATGAAAACAAAATTTACAAATGATCTTAATTCCTATATAATAAAGATAAATGAAAATATTGTACATCGTATCTCTCATCGCAGATGCTCGGTTTAGAAGTCAGACAAAAAACGAGAAAAATCACGAGGCAGACGGGAGGACGAACGATTGCCAGTCCCAAATATGATTTATAGATCGGCCGTCATCGGCAATACGCTTTCTATACGTCAGAACATGTCGCCGCCTCAGTTCTGGGGGAAGAAAAATTATAAATACGTATATTCTGTTTACACTCTTTTATCTAAACATGTAATTTGTTAATAATTAAAATAAATCCTTACTTTTTTATTAGTACCTACGTACCTACTGGTATAAATGTTTTCAATATTATACCTAATTTAACTAAAATGTTAATAATTAAGGTAGGTATGTGAAGTCATAATGATTATGCTGAAGAATAAGATCAGTTCATTTAACTGATGAGTTTTATTATGTAGGTATAACTTTAAGTTATACCTGTAGGTATATATAGATTAGAAAGTTACGATATTTATCTTCGGTAAAATCTGGGATCGGCCGAACATTTGTATCAAATCGAACAATAATCGCTCATATTGTCAGTAACAATACAATTTGTTTGAAAACTCAGCGCGTGATAGAAATAATAACAAATGATTCTCGCCCTAACACCGCCTGGCGTTGAAAGATCACGCCTATTGCTCTTTTACTGATGAAAAAATAGGCTTATTGCAAAAGCTATTTATATAATAATAGGTGTACAAGTTTTAAAATTGATTACTAAAAATGAAGTAGGTTTTTACTTATAACATGTAATGCCTTATAACAATGGTTTCATGTAATTTCATTCAAAAAGTTACGTGACAAGATTTTTTGCGGATTTTGAACTCTTGCTCTTTGTATTAAAATCAAAACTGTAAACTGTCAAAGTTTTCAAAATTTTGTTAAAGTGCGTATAAATTAATTCAATACTTTTTCATACCTATATCGTTGTTCTTCTAGATCGAGATTTGTGGAATAACGTATAATTTTTTTAATGTGGTGGGGCTTGAACATCTTGGGAACCATCCAAACGACGTCCATACGTGCTAAGTTCTAATCAAGCTGTGTAAAAATTCTTGTACGCTTGTTAGGACTTATTTAACTATAATGGTTACAATATAAATAAGTTAAGTTCGAATCCCGCTATGTTTTAGACGATTTCTAAAAATATTTTTCTTTCTTAGAATAACACTTTAAAAATGTTTAAAAAATTATTATCGTAATCGAAATATTCCCTAAAGTATAATTTTAACGTTGAATATGCCACTATATACGTCAGACTCATCCGTGAATCCTAATCTACATTTTATATCAATAATATTTTTTATTTAGTTAATTATGAGGCTCAAACTCATTACTTAAGTAACAAACAAGAAATGTATTAGACACATTGTATAATATTTATTTAATTATTAATTTAATACTAATTAGTAATCGGCCGTATTGTGCACGACATTGACATCGGTTAAAAGTGTACTAAGTTATCACTTCCCGGTTAAAAAAGTTAATTTGCATTAACATTTGCATTTGTTAACCAAAAGTATTGATATTTAAATATTAAATCTTACGTTTATTTCGACGGTGACTTCTATTAGAATTGTGTGATACAACTTTAAAATCAAGTTTTAAAGATTAATTTCAAAACAATTTTTGTTTAAATTACAAACTATTGCTAAATATTAATAAAAATTATAAATGTTATTCTTCTTCACTGCTTTAATTTTTATTTGGTTTAGAGAAAATAGTATTCCATGATGTCATTACGGAACGCAACTGATGTCAAAATGTAAAACAAACGTCAATTTATAGTTGGCACTCGACAATTCAATATTTCTATAGTCGGCGCTCAATTGTTGCAGTTGTTTTAACTGTTTTGCAATTCTTACATTTCTTTCGAGTACTATACCAAATAGTATATTAATATTAGCAGCCGTACTACGAAAAAATATATTCATATGTTTCTTGTTCAGAATTCACCCTTGTTTGTTTGACTTGTGACAGAAACGTCTTATCGATCCGTATCGATAATATAAATAAAACACATAATTGTTCAGAATGAGGTGGACGGTACATATAGAAGGAGGTCCAAGACGAGTGAACCATGCAGCTGTTAGTATTAGAGATAAAATTTATTCTTTCGGTGGATATTGTTCCACTGAAGAATACAAAGATTGGGAACCGATTCCAGTACATGTATTAGACACTGTATCACTTAGGTGGGCACCCGTAAATTACAAAAAAAATGATGTCGTGCCTTTTCAGAGATATGGCCATACAGCAGTTGCATATAGACATAAGGTACAAATTTTATGATATAATGCTAGTTACTTTGCTTCCTGATTTAAAATTTTAAATATAAATTAGTATCAAAAATATATTACAGGTTTATATGTGGGGAGGGAGAAATAATGCTGTTGCTTGTGATACCCTCTCCTGTTTTGATACCAAGAAGTTAGAATGGAGTGTGCCTGCAGTAGGTGGTATGGTGCCATATGCAAAAGATGGTCATTCTGCTTGCGTTATTAAAAACAAGATGTATATTTTTGGAGGTTTTGAATATCTTACTGATCAATATTCTCATGATGTCCACTGCTTAAATCTAGAAACTATGCAGTGGAAATTTATTCATGCTCATGGTACCCCACCATGTCACAGGGATTTCCATACAGCTGTTTCTTATCGGCATAGGATGTACATATTTGGCGGCAGAGGTGATTTAAACAGTCCCTATAACTCTGAGGAAGAAATATACTGTCCTCAGATTTATTATCTTGATACAGTTACTGACACTTGGGTAAATGTGAATGCAAAAGGTACTTGGCCTGAAGCAAGACGAAGTCATTCTGCTTGTGAGTAACTTTAATAAAATTGATAAATTTCATGAATTGAAATATTAAAAAAAATATCTTTTAAATATTTATTCTCTATTGTAGGGATATACAAGAACAGCATGTACATTTTTGGTGGATTGAATGCAAAAACTAAGACTCACTTCAATGATTTATACAGATATTCAATAAGAGGAAATTATTGGGAACACCTTACTGTGCATGGAGTTGGGCCATGTAAAAGGAGGAGGCAAGCATGCTTGATTTATAAAAATAAAGTTTTCTTATTTGGAGGAACAAGGTTTGTACAGTATTTTTAGCTTCTTTTATAAAATACAGTACTTTAATGACTATTATTTATGTGCTTAGTACCATTAAATAATATAAAATATGTTACAGTCCCTGTACAAACAACAACAACAGACAAGTAGATGATTCGGAAGATAATCCAGAAAGACTTATAGACAACAGTGATTTACATGTATTAGAGTATTCACCAACACTAAAGACACTGAGTATTCTCTGTGTTTTAGAACACAATTTGGATCAATCATCACTTCCCAGGGATATCTTGTAAGAATTTGTCATGTATACATACATGTACACAAAATATAAAGTATTTTATATACTCTTAGGATACAGCACGAAACTTACTTATTTACATATTTGTTTGCTTAAGTTGATATTATTCCAGTGCACTTAATATATGCCAGATTGCCTAAACTAAATTATTTAATTTAGGTTGTTATTAAAGTAATCACACTTGAAAGAACTGATCAAGTAAAACAAAATTTAAACTTCATTAGCACCACTGTCAATGCATGCTATATCACTTTTTATTACCACCTACTGGCAATATGATTATTAAATGAAAATCTGCTTTGCCAAAATACATCATGCATCTTTAGGCACTTTATTTGAGTTAAAGTGAGATGCTACCTCAGCTTTGTTATTAACCAACTGATCCAATGCACATTCTTCTTGAGGATACATGTTTAATATGTATACAATAAAATAGGCTAGGCTACTGTTATATATAATTCTTTTTTGTTTTTCAGAATTGATATCAGGACAATGACACTACCTAATCGTATAACCAGACCAATAAACCAAGCTGGTTGAATCAGATGTGAAAGCAATTGATAATTTATAATTACAATTATAAAATTATGTTTACCACATATGTATCTACAATATTCAAATTAAATGATTTATGATCTGTTAATTAAAACAAAGTAGAAGGACACACAACTGTGGACAGCAAATAATTAAATGTATGTTTGTATTAAAATTTGTTACTTTAATGTATTAGAAATCTCAGTTAATTATATAAAGCTAAGTAATAGTTATTATATCTAATAATTTTCGTTCAATTATTCAAATGTTTACTTTCAATAGTATCATTGAGAAATCTTCATATTTAAATTAATATTAATAGTTACTTTCCATGGCCTTTTCACTTGGCCATAAACAGTATTTATTTTATTATGTTTTATAACTTAATACTAAACTCTACAATGTGTAAGTAAAAATTTTTTATTGTGTATTTTAAATGTCTGTAGCATGTCAAAGCATACAGTAGCTGGTTTAGCTTCTCTTAACATCTGAGTAGTTACATTACTTTATTTGTCTAAATATTGAGCTTTTAGTAACAGATTTTGAACAGTTATTATTATATTAAGTTATTATGATAGAAAGAAGTTTTTATGCACAACATATATTGAGATTTAAAAAAAATAGAAAATGGTAAGATTTCTTAATGTAGCTCTCTTGCATTGATGTCTGTTAATAATTGATATTATTATTAATTCTGTATTGTTACAATAATCATAATGTGAAACAATTAAATTGTTGAAATTTTTATTTACATGATATATTTAGTTTATTTTAAATTATTCAAAATATATAGTAATGAGGTTTAAATAAATTTTTAAAACTTTAAAATGTTTAATAAGATTTTGATTGTGCTAGTATAAAAAATTTAATAGTAGGTCTGCAATTGGTTATAAATTTTAAAGTCAATAAAAACATGGCTTAAAAGCATTGTTATTTAATTTTTGTAACAAAAAAGTTATTTTACAATTCCGAAAAAACAAATTACTCATCTTCCTTAACAACATGTCTTTTCCGTTCAGGCACAAATGGCACAGTTTTAGGTTTACTATGTGTTCTTCTATTGGCTTCCTTACGTTTGTTCTTTTCTTTAATAGTTTTAATTTCTTTTTGAGCATTAATAATATGTTTTGGCACATGTCTATGACGTGCTATCCTCTTTATTTGTGGGTGTCCACTGAACTTTTCTTTCAATGCCTCCGCATAATTAAGTGCCGTACGTTCCCTTGGTTTAAGCTAGAAATATAAAATTAATAAGTGTGATATTTAAAAAGTAGGACGTTTGTAATGCATTAAATGAAAATTGAGAAAAAATCATAATAGTTAACTAATGACAGCACTCACAACACCAAGTTTTTCTGAAGCTTTAGCTTTCCAAATTCTTATGTTCATTTCATCAGATCCAGTTAATATATATTTGTTATCTAAGGACCACTTCACACAGGTTAATCTTTGCATTCTTTTAGTATGATATACATCTCTTGAATGACCTTTTAAGCTCTCAAAGATTCTTACAGTCTTATCATAACTTCCAGCTACAAATTCCCTTCCAGTTGGTGAGTAGTCAACATCTACTACAGCTGATGTATGGTCCATGTGAATATTAATTGGTTGTTTTAGTTTTCGCACATCAAATGTATATAGGCTAAAAAAAGGATGTATTGTTATATAATTGTAAGATAATATGGTAAATATAACCATATTTTTATTCATAATCTGCACATATAAATAAAATTAAAATGATTCATGTGTGTGTCATGGATGTGATTTCAAAATAAATATTTTTTCAAGTGCTATATATAAATATTTGGTCATAACTTAGTCACAAACAATTTTTTTTTAACCTTAGTTTGTTTAATATTCTGTTTGTTGGGGCTAATCTTAGGAATGACTGAACCAATCCTTCAAAGAACTTTTACAAGAAGATACATTAAGTTATAGAACACCATAGAGGCTACTATTCAGACATCTGGAGTTAATCTGCGAAGCCACAAGCATGCGGGAATAAAATAAATGTGATTATACAAACTTGTAGTCTTCATTAGCAACTGTGAATACAAATGCTTCCATTGGATTCCAAGACAGAGCATTAGATCTTAGTTCCATAACCACTTTTCTTAGTGGTCCAGACTCCCGAAAATCATATAAAATAATACTTCTATCGCTGGCACAAGATGCAAGTAAATTGGTTTCTACCTATGATAAAATGTGAAACATGCATGTTTATTTTATAGTAATTTCGAAAAAAATATTGTGTTTAGTATGTATTGTATTTTATTGCAGATAAGCTGCAATAAAATACAATACATAAATTATTTATAAATGAAAAGAATTCTTACTTGGTTAAAAGCAACATGATGAAGGCTATCAACACCCCATTTGAATACTTTAATAGGCTCATTCCTTGTATTCTCCCACAGTTGACAATGTTCACCACAAGTTGCAAATATTGGTTTGGACCTATGATGAGTAATGCCAGAAACAACTGACATACTTAGGAGTGTATTTACAGGATCCTCATCATCTTGGTCTTGTACTTCAGTGTTCCATGTTTTAATAGTTTTATCATCACCAATGCTAGTAAACTGCTGGCCATTAGGTGTAAAGCAAATAGAACGGACCCAACCCTCATGAGCAACAAAATGTCTAGTGCACTGACGACTTGCTAAATCCCATAACCTAATTTCACCATCAAATGCTCCACTTGCTAGAACTGCTAATCGACTTGGATGCTTAGCGAGACTTGATACTCCATCTGTGTGTCCATCTAAGTTACCGATAAATGGCTTTGCGAACACCCTTTCAAGTTTAACTGCGTTTAAAGCTCTTACATATTCTCGAGGCCCTTCCATGGGATGCAATGAAGGATCATAATTTCTAGGAACTAAAATCATAAAAGTAGAGTTATGCTACAGGTTATGTTAAATACCATGTAGTAAAATAAGAAATACTTTTTTTATACAGAAGAATAATAAATATTAATATACTCTTAAGTCACTTTAAATATAAAACTTCTTATCATATTGATACTTACTTTTATGGATATCTCTTTTGGTAGCGCGTAAATAATCTTCTGGATTTCGACTAATTACTTTGATTTTTAAATTAGACATTTTTAACTACTTTACTAATTTTAATTATAAATGTGTTTGACTATTTTTCAAAAAATAAATAGAAATATAGCTCAAATATAAGAAAACGTGTTTTTGTTTACAAGTTACAACCGTACAGCTGACAACTAGCACACTGAAATGTGAACCATAGATTATACAATAATGTCGGAGAACTGTCACTATATGACTAGGTCTGAGCTGAACACAATCTAAGCCCTTTAGTTTGTAAATGTCGCTGCCTATAATTGCTTAGCAATATTTCAACAGATTTCTTCATAAAGTTCCAATATACAAAACTTCCTTTAACATTACTACAACATATCATGTTTAAAATAGAAGTAGGCTCTAAGAAGAAGTAAAAACGTTATTGATTTTTGAATGGTGCAGCTCATTTGTGGATCAAACATTTTATATAGAAAGTTTTAAATTTTACATTACATTTATTATAATATAAATAAAGATTAAGTTATTAACTTTATCATATTAGCTTTATATTATCTTTTTTAGTAATCTATGCTTGTGACTGAAATTAGAACTAAAGTGACGCTGACGCTTGTAAATTGTAATGATTTTAGCGGGTGTTGTATTTACAAAAAATAATGAAATTTACTGGAATTTTTAATGGTAATTAAATAATGAAAATTACAATGTTGTTATAATTATTACAATTCTAGAATATAAAAATTCTAATACTTCGTTGAAATTAATGTGAAATCTGTAAGTATGTTATTTTTATTAAATTGTATCTTATACATTTATATATATATATATATATATATATATATATATATATATATATATATATATATATATATATATATATATATATATATATATATATATATATATATATATATATATATATATATATATATATAAATTTATGCTATGTTTACAATATAAAATTGTGATGATAAATAAGTAGAATAGAAGTTTAATACAATATTATTGTTAGATTTGATTTGAGCTAGAGTACTCTTAATTAAAGTGTTTAACAACTTACTTTATTAAAACATTGAATTGTTATCTTTATCTTTATCTTTATAAAATATTGTAGTTGTGCATATCTTTATAAAATTATAAAAACATTTAAAAATAAAACATAAAACATTACATATATTTTTTAGACATATCTCATTAATTTTAGTATAATTTATTTTTATAATTGTTTATAAATGTATAATTTAATTTTAGTAGAGATATGAGATTCCATACTTCACTCTTCAACTTCCAACTCCTCTACCAACATGTATTACCTTCCAAATGGTGTTGGGTAGCGGATCTTAATGCCACTCTGTTTAGTCAAATTGGGAAATGCTAATATTTTTTTATATAAACATGTTTCCAACTGAAGATTGAATCACTACTATCACATGTACAGTCAGACAAATATTAGTGATATATTATATTGTGCTTGATACAACTATAAACTTAAAATTATCCTTTATATATTGAGACAAATATTACTTAAAATGACCAAGCTTGCTCGACAGTCTAAATCCGAGGTTGTGTTGATTGGCTGATCTCAAGGTTGGTAGAGGAAGCTTCCTTTCAATTACTTGAAAACATAGTGCTTGTCTCAAGGACAGTATTCTCTTCCATCCCCACTCAGTGGCACTGTAAAAGTCTTACAGCATTAATTTAACAACTGCAAAAATAGTTGTAAAATAAACCTATATAAAAGCATTCAAATATGCCATAACTGATAAGGTAAATGTAAGTTTTGTAGTGTGGTATAATTTACTTAATTCCCACATTGTAAAATAAATTATCATTTTGTACGCAGGTAGAAAAATAAGCATTTCATACACATGTTATTTTGGAATTCATACACAGACTATATTTTAAAGTATATGTTTGAATTCTAGTTTAAATAGTGATTTTAGTGTACATTATATTATTATTATATACTATTGATAAATTATTATATACTATTGATAAATTAAACAACAGTTAAAAATTACCAACAGTTACTGTGTATTCATTTTTTTTTAAACTCACATATTTATTGAAATATGTTCAAAGTTTAAAAAAAAAATGGTAAAAATTGAATTTAGATTTTAATTTATAAAACATTAATAAAATTTCACATATAATTTATATCAAATTCTTTGATTTTATTAAAGTAAGAATGATCGCAAATATAGTAGCTTACAATAAAAACAATTGGGTTAGTATCAATTTCAAGTGATTTCATTGTAAGTGAGAGCCAGTAAATAAATCATAAGTAAATATCGAGAACAGTTGGCCTGAGACACATTATAGTTTGTTTTATACAATGCATGAAGCATAAAAATATATAATTCATTGTTATGATTTGGTTATATATTATTGGTTTGTATTCTGATTACATTGCAAGCACATTATTTTAAACTGAAACTTTATAAGCTGTATTTCTCAATTGGTTATTTCATTCTTATTGCATGATAACTTGGCGTAAAAGCCTCCATCTGCAACCATTTACCCTCGTCATCGGTGACCTTCGTCCACTCTTTTACCAATAGATAATTTTAAGTTAATCAGTGTTTGTGACATAAATTGTTAATAATACAAAAACCATCATCATCGCACCGTCTGATAAGGTCAGTGATTTGTCGCTAGCTTCTGATCAAAGTTTTTATTTGTCCGTTGACCCGCTCTGTGTGTTCGCTGCCGCGCAGTGTTCATTTCATTTACTCGTATGTCGCCCGTGCCGGATAGAGGAAGTCAAAACAGAAGTTGTTCAAACATATTTTGATATTGTATGGTCTGTCATACGAGTACACACTTTGTTTTTGCATTGAGCGATAGTTGAGTCGTCTATAATAAAATAATGTATTATTGTTAGGTACGTATAGCAAATTTGGTATTTTAAATATATATAATATGAATAAATTAAATAATTAATGTGTGCTTGAAGTTTAGTCTATTTTTATAACCTTGGTAACTAAGTTTGATTATAAATGCAGACACCTATTATCTGCCATTTTCTGTTGTGGATTAAAAACATTAAATTAATATAAAAGAATAATATAGATCTCATTGGATAAATACGAGGTAAAGCTCACAATAGAATCATTTTGCTAATATTTTCTTCTTATTTTTTTGAATATTAATCCGAACAGTTTTAAATTCTATTATATAATTACTTTTTTTAGGTAAAGCGGTAAACAGTTACTGTTACTTTACCAACAGCAATATAGAGCTCATACGAAAGCTTTATTAACTTCAATCAGTACGCGAGGGTAGCCAATTAAAAAATCAGTTTAGTTAAGCAATGTGCCCTAAATGTCCGTGGAAATAAATGGATTGTTGATAGTGACACATATGCATTTATTCTTATCTATTTTCCGTTACTTTACCGTTCCATAGTATAGCAGCTTCCGTAAATTTTGTATATTTTATGTTGCAAATATCTTATACTTACTATAATTTCAAGTCTCTAATAAAAAAAAGTTCTCCTGTAAAAATATTTTTAAAAAGTATCTACTTTTTGTGTACTTGTACTTTTCCTTTTAAGTAAAAAATATTACTGCATAATACTTTATTAATTTATCTTTATTGACACACACACTTAGGGCAATTATACTGTTATTTTTATTTTTAGTTAACAACTGAAAAATGTTTCGCGCGGTAAAAGCTTCATATACAATTTTGTGTTTCATCTTATTCAATTTATGGACATGCTCAACGGGGGAACTATTCACAGCTATATCAGATGTCGAACCATTACTAGAAACACACAAAAAGATAATAGACGACTTAGATGATTATATAAATAAAGAATCAAGCAGACTAGCCATATTAAAAAGGTAAGTGTTCTAATATTTTATTATTTGTAGTAATTCAAGAATAAAGCTTTCAAATTGTAATATATATATATATATATATATATATATATATATATATATATATATATATATATATATATATATATATATATATATATATATATATATATATATATATATATATATATATATATATATTTATATGTTCAATAATGTACAATGTATACTGCATAATAGATTACAACTTAGCACTATTATAAATAACTCGTAATGCAATATAATAATTTTAATGTTAACATTACAAAGTAATTTTATATATTTCATATTCAGTATGTGTGTTCTTTTAAAAATAAACCAATGTAGTGAAAAACTTAAAGATGACAACTAACGTTTGGATTAGTTAGTGATTTGAGGTTTCCCCACGACTTTTGTTCGAAAAATATTTATTTTGTATAAAACGTATTTTATTACGTATTATATTGAAAAGTCAAATGTATAAATATCAGTAATAAATAAAAAAAATAAAAAATGAAACAAAATATCTTATTCGTTGAAAGATGCACTGTCTTAAGAATTCTTTCGATTTCAGACATTTGGTCACGTATAGACATGAACACGAAAAAGCTATGGAAGACATTCCCAATTACTTAGGAAATCCTATAAATGCTTTTACCTTAATAAAAAGGCTAACGACGGACTTGGATGACATAGAAAAAAGTATTGAAGTAGGAACAGGTATGGCTATTTTTCTAACTATATGTTTAATTATGTGGTAAAATGTAATAGAATATGTTGAGTAAACTTTTTTTATTTATATATTATTAGTTAATGAAATAGTAATAAATATAATATCATCATTATCAATATATAACTGTATATAATATATAAAAAATCAATTGAGAGGCTGACTAACGACAACGCACAGCCGATACTACTGTAGGCTTTTTCGTTCATAGTCTACAAGTGTGTCTAAAAACGCTTAGACTTTTTGCTTGACACCTACAAACAAAATAATAGAGAGATGTACCTGAGGCAGCCGGACTATGTATAAACATAGTAAGTAATCAATGTTAGTTATAAGCCAAAGTATAATCAAGCATGTTATTAAAGCTTTCTTAATCTTCAGTCTATGTACTCATATGACGAAAGAACGATGTGTACATTTTGTACTTGTTAATAAAACATTATGTACATTATGTACTATATATTTTAAAACAATATTATTAAAATAAAATATAAATTTATAATTGTATTTAACTTAGAAGCTAAATAATTCAAATAAAATCGCTATCAAGTATCAGCATAAACATTGAATAACTTATCTCACACGTAATGTCACGAAAATATTGACTGACAAAAAACGTACTTTTTAGTGTTAGCATATATTATTCTTATTTGCCTATTGATATAAAGGTAAACATTACGGAATCGGTTACTTGTAAACATTAGCACTTCAATCATTTGGTGCTTATTTCTTAGTTTATCTCGTATTCTTGCTTCAGAACTTGCATAATAACTGGCGATTGTAAAGTAAGCAAACGTGCATCACGAACTTCATTATGGCACAATCGTGTTACTTTACAATTCTATATTAAATTTAATGTTTATTTTATATTGAACATTAAGTTTATTTTTGTAATAAATCGTTGTGTCGCAGCGGAACAGCGTAAGCGTAGCGACTGTAAACACGATGGTTGTGGGTTTGATCCTACTCGTGGGAATGAATTATTTTCGTTTCCTTTCAAGGAAGGTAAGAATTCCAAACGTGCCGTTGAGTGCCGTCACTCAACAAAGAGTTAGCCGGAAATTGGGGAACGGAGTGTCTTAACATTGCGGGAAAAGCGTGAAGCTTGTTATTTTTTATTTATTTTTAATTAATTACAAAATGTACAATCTGGCTTAAAGCTTTCATAGTATTTTAAATCGCTTCGGTAACCTCATACGAACGTAAATAGAAATTTTAATATATAAAAAAAAATACTAAAAGCTCGTTTTAATTATAATTATCATTTTATCAAAATGCCTTATAAGGTCTAGCACTAGAAAAACACAAATGGATAACTTTTATACAATACCGCTTATAATAACCGCCTGGATACATAATTTTTTATGTCATACATAAATAATTAACTGTATGCATACACAGATAAAAGGTAGTCTTATAGGTAAGTAAATGTTCTTCGTTGAATGGAGTTGAACCTACTATCTACAGCTCTGAGTCACAGTCACTTTCTAACCTCTTGAAATAAATAATATATAACGTTGTATAAATAAAAATGTTTTTATATTTTATCTATTGTAAATTGTAATGATAATATGTACGAACACGAAAACGATAAAATTTTATAATTATTAGTTATTATATAACATTACACTACGTTTTTATTAATTTTTATATCTTGAGGCACAGCTCGGTAGAGCGCGTTGTAGATCCGATTCACACTCGGGGTAAACGAATAATGTTCATTTCCTAACTCTGGTGCACTCTTAAAGCACGGCGTTGAGTTCCGCCACTCGACAATGTTTCGAAAATTGGGCGGAAAGTGGGGATCGGAGTCTCCTAACACCCTCTTGTCGAGGGACCCCCTCTTATCTACCCAGCTATTTGCGGGATACAACGTGAAGCTATTTATGTTGTTTATTTTTCTTTACCAACTTCAGAATAGTATAAAATAATAGATACCTGCGTGTCTGGTGTATGTTAATACTACTGTGTAAATGGTAATAAGTTATTTGATACGCAAAAAGTTATTTGATTTTAGTAAAGTTTATTATTTTAAAGAAATGTATACTTGAATGATGAGTAGTAAATTAATAAACATTATTTTTCTCTTTCCATTAAACAACTATGTATTTAATATAACGCCAAAGAATGTGTAGTCTCTTCCTTCAGTGTCGTTATGGAAAATATACACTTTATATTCCTTTCTCTAACGTAAAGTAACTTAAGAGTTACTCAGCTTCTTCTCTGCTAGATGCGGCAAAAGTGTTAAGCTGCAAAAAAGAAAACGATAACATTTAATAAAATATTATTGATTATGCATTGATAGAAACATGACGTTTTCATTTATATAACGTATTGTCAATATAACTTTATATATCTATAACAATAAGTTATTATGTTTATAATAACTTACTACACACTACATTACTTACACTGACACGTCAAAATAATTGTATACATCTATTTTGAAATAAGATACAGGATTTCTAGATTTTTGTTGCTATTACTTAATAATATTTGAACATTTTCAGAGTATATAAAGAATATAACCATACTGAACAACCACGCACACGTCAAGTACCCGACGCTGGAGGACCTCGCGGGCGCCGCGCAGGCTCTAACGCGTTTGCAAGAAACGTATCACTTAGACGTCGGTGATTTGGCCGAGGGCAGACTCAATGGCGTGGTTTACAGGTAATATTACGGAACAGTATTATAAAAATATTTGATTATTAATTTATTAATTTTGATTATATAAAAAACGTAATAGCTCTAGGCAGTTATTAGGCAGTTGAGCTTTATAGTAATCAAATTATTTGACATGTATATGTATAGCGGTAAACATTATACTATGTATTTAACAAAAATGTATTTGTTTAAAACATAATATTATCTCATACAAATCTGTTGTTAATGCGAAAAAAGCTTATCGTACTTACAGCAGACAATTGATATCAAACATCGTTTGTTTTTAAATATGTTATATATAGGTAATATACATATTATATATGTAAGTCAATGCCCGTTTATTCACGAATTATTGACGTCTATTTCAATTAAAGCATTTATTTCATGTATGTGCAAGTATTTCATGAAAATACAATTTTACAGAGACGATATACCACCTCTACCGTAAGTAATCTAACATTGTTTCTCAATAAAAGCTTAATGTACACAAATATTTATTGGATATTATTACTTTATTTAAATAAAAATAATTTGATTTATAGATTTCATTCCTTAGGATATGACCCGTTAATATATTATAATAATTCCTTTTTACAGTGAAGATCAATTAATAGCTGTATCGTAAGTTCTTTATATACTTTATATCATAAGAGGTAAAGTAAATAATCTTATAAACACTTTGCTTTTTTGGTGATGGGACATTTGTATTATTCAAAATATTAGTCGTATTATCGTGGTTGTATACAATATTATTGTAAAAAAAATTGAAAAGTTTTAAACGATAATAAATAGTAGCTCTAACGTTTTATCAAATAGCACAAATTAAGTAAATAACACTATTAGAAAGCAACACATTTAATTAAAGTTAATTTTAACTATAAATAACTAAGATTTAGCAAATAAGTTTGTAAGTACGGATTTTATAAAAAGCAAATAATTTTTAAGTTATAACAATGAGTGGTAGGTTAGGTAAAAGAAGGCAGGTTTTGTATGACATTTATAAAATAGAAAAGAAATACTTCGTATGGTTTACTTGTGGCAATAATTGTCAATGGCTTGTAGTACTATATGCAACTAAAAAACGTTCATAGCTCGTCAATAATGTATATATATTTTTTACAAGATTTAATTTATGTAATGTATTATAACTTACTTCATCGAGTGTGGTGTGCTTCTTGATCGATGATGATTTTGATTTCCATTATAATTTATGTCGATCTTGCCTCCTACAGCACAGCAATGAGCGCAGGCGACTGCTTCGAGTTGGGAAAAGCTTTATACAATGAGAAAGACTACAAGAATTCACTATCGTGGATGACTGTAGCGTTACAGAAATATCGCGACGAGGAACATCAGTATTCTTTTTCTGAAGTCGACATTTTGGAATACATCAGCTTTTCACATTACTTATTAAGTAAGATATTGAAGATTTTTATGTCGTGTGTCGTCACTTGTCTTCGTCTAGTCGAAACACCTGGTCCTAAAAATAAATATTCATAAGCTTTTATAATATAATAACATTATAAGGTATATTACCTTAGATCAAATGTGTTAAAATAAAAATTAATATTTTATTTTTAATTTGCACCGACGTTGGCGATGAATAAGTTAGTTATTTAAATATGTTTTCCTTGCAATTTTGTAGATGATGTTAAAAAGGCGTTGGAATGGACAAGAGCTTTGCTGCAAATAGATCCTAAACATGCCCGAGCTCTCGGTAATATACCGCACTATGAGAAAGCGGTTGATGAAAGAGAAGAAAACTTGTGGAAACGGCGACGTGGCGTATGTATTTTATTTGATTTTGTAATGCTTGTTTTTTTCCAATTTCTGGTTATAAAGTTGTATGGAATCTATAGAGAAAGGTAGCTGTAGTGTTTTGTGTGTATCTAGTATCATTAGCATCTCTCTTTGTACAAATGTTGACTTCAATTTATTAGGACATAGGCAACGATGAGTTTGAATTCGAAGAACAAGAAAAAGATGAAGAATTGACAGGTTATGCAAAAGAAAGAAAAGTATACGAAGCCCTCTGCCGCGGTGAAATGGAGATCCCTAGTGAAATATCAAACAAGTCGGTACTTTTTTACAATAACGAAATATATTTACTTTGGGAATTGAACGCGTGACGGCCTTATTGATATTAATTAAGTTTTCAAATAATAGTATTAATTTAACGAATATAACAAATTATTACAAATAACGGATATTTATTTATAGATTGACATGTCGATACTTAACTGAGAACCACCCATTTCTGAAGCTGGCCCCGATCAAAATGGAGTATATGTATCTGAAACCTGATATTATAGTATTTCATGAAGTTATAAGTGATTACGAAATAGAACAAATAAAAAATTTGGCTAAACCTAGGGTGAGTACTTTATTTTATATATTTTTATTGTGTATAAAAAAAAATTCTGAAAAATATTTTTGAAAGCTTTGTTCCTGCATTTTAAATATGAATAAAAAAATCTTTATTTATCTTCCGCACTTACATCGGAGTATTTTTGCCATACTATTTTGTAACTTTCTTTGTCCTGGAAGTATGAGTATCGGCAATAGATGAGAACTTACAAGACATATAAAAAAAATAATTAGAACATGATACCTGGATCAAGGAAAAATAACCATTACAAACTTACATTCAAAATATGTAAGTGCATACGCGCACAGTGCGCACAGTGCGCACAGTGCGCATAGACTGGCGCCTGACTGTGCGCGTGCTCACGACAGTTCAAGCGCGCCACCGTGCACGACCCCAAGACGGGCGCGCTGGTGCCGGCGCACTACCGCATCAGCAAGTCGGCGTGGCTGCGCGACGCGGAGGCGGCGGCCGTGGCGCGCGTGTCGGCGCGCGTGGCGCACTTCACCGGCCTCAGCATGGCCTCCGCCGAGGAGCTGCAGGTCGTCAACTACGGCATCGGCGGCCACTACGAGCCGCACTTTGACTTTGCTAGGGTGAGTGCTCTGTGTGCGTTTATGTGTAACTTAGGGCAATACGTTCTTTTAACTTAAAGTTGCACTAATTGACAATCAAATTTATAATAAAAGTAACATAAAAAAAATATTTGGTCACAAAAAGAAAGTTATAATATCTATATGTATATATAAATGATTATAATAATGTATAATATGTATGTATTATTTTAACTTTAATCTATTTATCTATGATAAAAGAGTAAAAAAAAAATGTCTTTACATTTAATAATATTATTAAAAAATAGTGCAGGGCGATATAAAAACAGGAACAGAATATAAAGCTATGATTTTTTAAATTTTTGTTTGTTTGTACACAGTCAACTTCGGATCTACTGGATAGATTCGAATGATTTTTTGTTGTTTCTCTGTTAGATCAGGACAGGATCTAGTCTATAATAGATTTTGAAGACTTGCGTACTTCATACAGAACCATAGCCATAGCCAGCTTAATTAAAAAAAATAATGAAATGTTGCTATAAAAAATGATTATTTATGATGAGCACTTTTGCATGACACTTGATGCAAAACCACAATAGAACATCTAAACAAAAAGAAACCAGAAAAGTACTTTTTAGTAAAAGTTTTTGGGCGTGATGAGCATTTTCGTGGACATCCCATGAAAATCCATTACGTTCAGCTAAACTACATGATATACGGAAATGGCGTTTTAACAAAAATAATATAACTTTATGGACATTTTCCATTGATATTTCGATATAATATAATATCAAGGATCTGAAACACCTGATGTAGAACCAAAATAAAAAAGCATCTTTAGTAAAAATTATTAAGCGTAATGAGCGTAATTCTCGAGAATTATATAAATAGAGAGAGAGAATTATATAAATATCATATAAAAATCTAGCATCTAGAATACAATCTCATGAATCTCAATGAAAAATATGATAGCAGTTCGTAGGGTGACAAGGATCATAAAGTCCATACCGACGAAAGTGACGGGCATTTGGGGGGGACATTAATTTTTAAATTACTATTGATACTAATATAACCGGGAAAAGGTCTCGGTTCGGTCAAATATTCCTTGCGTAGGACCGTTGCCGGAGCATGACTAACGCTAGTGTGTATGTTACACTGTTTCTCGTAAAAAAACACTTGACTAGACTGTGAACGGAGGAGAACGACAGTGACCGTGAAGTGATTAACCCTTAGTACACGAGGTAACTCTGACCGCAGGTTCAATCGAAAGTATTAACGTCATGTGGAATAGCCTACTTCCTTCCTCGATAAGTCGACATAAATATTTTTCAATTCATACTAGACGTTCCTCAACTTAGCGCGTTCGATTAAACAAACTCCTTGGCTTTATAAAGATTAATTATTGGCAAAGATATACATTTAATATTGAGGTCGCTTAAAATATATGAAACTAAACAATAATTATTATTTAATTATTTTATATACAATGTTACAGAAGCAAGAGAACGCGTTTGAAAAGTTCAATGGCAACAGGATAGCTACAGTGTTGTTTTACGTAAGTATAGACAAAATACAATATTTTTGAAAATATAGAGTAGTAGAAAATAGCATTTATTGACGAAGAGAACGCGGAACTTCTTAATACTAGGTTAACGCTGCTAATATTAACAATGTTGAAGATGCTTAGTACAGCTATTTAAATATATATATATATATATATATATATATATATATATATATATATATATATATATATATATATATATATATATATATATATATATATATAAGAAACAAACAATACTAGAAAAAGTTAGAGGGTGAGTGAATGATATATAATTAAATAAGGAGCAAGAGAAAAATTTATAAACGTATACGATACGTGTCATTTAGTGATATCATATTGTCATGAAATCTGGACAACATAACAGAGAGAGACGGCTTCCAGATGTCGGACGTGGCGCAGGGCGGCGCCACGGTGTTCACGGAGCTGGGGCTGAGCGTGTTCCCGGTGCGGCGCGCGGCCGTGTTCTGGCTCAACCTGCACGCGTCGGGCGAGGGCGACCTGGCCACGCGCCACGCCGCCTGCCCCGTGCTGCGCGGCTCCAAGTGGGGTACGCCGGACGATTCGTTTTTCTGTTTCACCTTTTTTATATACTTGTTCAAATGTAATCACTTAATACAAACATACCGTTTGGAATGTATTCTCATGGGCTCTTTTTCAATGATATTTCAGTAAGCAACAAATGGATCCACCAGGGCGGCCAAGAGTTTATAAAGCCCTGTGACCTTGAATACCAAGCAGAGAGCATGATCCGGACGTTACCCCGGCCAGTGTCGAAGATATTCCGATAGATTTAATGAAAAAGAACTGATAGGAAGGGGACTAGGCAATACAAAAATTTGTTTATATAATTTTACTTATAACGAGACTTTGAAAACTATATTGTAACTATATTGCCATATGTAACGCCATACAAATTTATTTGCTAATAACACGTACTTTAAAGTTTTTTTTAAAACGCTTAGTGATATATTTCCTTATTTTCATAATAATAACTGCAGAATTAATAAACAAGAATGAATGGACCAACATTTTTATCGTTTTGACCTATTATTCATTTATATGCATATATAAATATCTCGATGAACAATTTGCATAATTATTGGTTAATGACATTTTTAAGTTCCTGAAGCAACTTAGTCTATTTGTTATACATATATTGAAAAAATATATAATTTTTTTCATTTGCTACATTAAAACTAAAATATAGAAATTCAAATGCGATAGCAAAAGCTTGCCTCTGTTGACATACCAGTCTAAAAAAAAACATCATCGTAAATCAATAAAAGGATGATTAAATATGTAAATTTCCACATATGATATTTTAGAGGAATAGAGGCTGTCGTGTTTTCTCGTTATTTTATTGTATGGACTTAATATACTTAATTAATTGATTTATCGATAATGGCCATCATTATATTTAATATTTATTATTAATATTTTGATAGTTAACATCCTTTTTGATGCCATAAAATAAATTATTTCTTTCCATGACAAAAAAAATTTAGTCAAATAGGATAACTTACATTTAATTTTTTTTTTATTAGCGTTACTACTGAATTAATTTAGAAAAAACTTTTGACTTAATTGTGAATATTATAATATATTAATAAACGTTCATCTTTTAAATATATATTTTTTAATTCTTGATACATATTAGATAAATAGTATATAAATTGATTTGAAATTTCATGTACGATGGTTGGAGAGCAATTTAAGACAACAAAAACGTTACATATAGAATTTTTAATATACTGTACATAACATTCCTGTTGTTCATACATTGCCCTAAGTCCTTCTTGCAGATAGATTCTTAAACATTTTCTCAGTAGTAGCTTGAAGAAAATTCCAGAACAAACAAAGTAAGTACATGCATATGACTTAGCATTGTACACTACTGTGTTTGCTATGAAACGTTCTTATTCAATTTTCGATTTTCCTGTCCTTTCTTCATTTCATTTCGAGAGTACAAAGATATGATATCGTATACATAGGAAATTATTAAAAAAATTATATATATATTATATATATATATATATATATATATATATATATATATATATATATATATATATATATATATATATATATATATATATATATATATATATATATATATATATATATATATATATATATATATATATATATATATATATATTCAACAAATATTTCAATTTAGTACAATTCTTAATTAAACTAGTTTTTAGTGGTCAAATAGAAATAACTAAGTTACAGAGAAATAAGCGTCATCATCATATCGTCCACACCGTATCCGCGACGTCGATGTCGACATGCATTGGCATGTATTTTTTAAAAAAAGAAAATTAAAAACATGCATAGGAGTAATAACGTCCTAAATATAGCCTACCTCCTAGCCTACCTACCTCGTTAAATGAACTATCCAACACATAATAATATTTCTAATCGAACCAGTAAAACTAACTCGTCAGCTTTATAATATCTTTTAATATAGATGATTTGCTTTCTAATCGTTCATAAGATTCCAAGAACAATATTTTAAAAACGCTATAAAAAAATTCATCTAGCAAAATTAATTTGAGCGAAAATATTTTCGACTCAGTTCAGGTGTCTACATATTTACTTAATAGGCAATATCCAAGTCACAGGTTCGCTATGTTTAAATTTTTATAAGTTTTCTAAATGTTATAAGAAATAAAAATGAGGTTATAACCAAGATATATATGTAAGACGTTATTATGTAAGTACGCCAGTAACGAAACTCCTAACAGTAATAACTCTTTGTTTGTAAGGTCAGCTGTAGTTTTGGTTCTCGTATTGCAAGAATAGATTACATGTTTATGGAAAACTGTCTGTAGTCTGTACCTACACTTATTTCAAATTATTGTATTGTTACACAAAAAATGTTTGGCATACATGAGTATAATTTAATATTTTAAAGTGTTACTCCACCCTACAGTACAAATTTTCATAAAAAGTATCAAAATTTAAACATAGCGGAACTCTTTCAAGTTCCAACGCACGCGCTTGGACACCTCAAGCTTAATTGGCTAGGGCGCTTAGACGGTGTGACGAAGCCTTACTGTGGAATGATAATTAAAAATATTTCATATGGTCCGATATGGTTCGATAAGAATGTACTGCTTATTGGATAAAGCGTTTGGATAGTAGCCAACTGGAACGGGTTCGAGTCCCGCTACTTCTACAATATCTTTTCTTTGTTTTGAATTAGTAGTGTTTAATCAATTATTGTTACTATTATTAATGAACTGAAAAGTAATAAAAAAAACATTTAAATAAGAATATGTTATAGGATTATATAGAAATATTTTTTGATGAATTATGAATTACGTTTTATTCTTTCTGCTTCTAAATTTGAAATATAATCTATTTAGCTTGTTATAATGAAATTTACTTAACATGAAATAATATTTTCAATGATTCCTATAAATTTGTAAATGTTAAATGCAACTGATGTTGGTTCTGAAGAAATCCTGAAAATATGATATTAAATTTTCAACAGAAATTAAAAATACTTACCATGATAGAATATCAAAATTAAAAATCCAACTTTAGAACAATAATTAGAGTTCGTTACACTTTTTCCGATATAAAATAATATTATGAATAGAATATTAAAAGACATTTAATGGTCACTTCATTTGCTTACAAGAGGTGGCAACTAACTGGTGGTACTGGCCGTCGCCGGCTAACGATGCAACCGGAGCTTCAATGTAAACATCCAGTGATAGGAATTCTCAGTTGTCGCTTCCACCCCATAATAATGAAATGATATGTTCAAATAACTTATATGCTGCTTGTTGTTACGAGAATGCGCTATTAAATAAAAAAAAAAAAGTTACATTTTATTAATTGAACTTATCGTCTGGAATAGTATGTTTTCGGCATGTTTGTAATTTCCAGTTTGTACCTTCTATAATTATTAAATTATATTAGATTTTTTTTATAACATATTTGTAAGTTTATCCTTTACGCAATGCTCTATAACAATTTGGACTTAATATGCGCAATCTCAAATCTGAAGGCTAGATTGAACAAATCAACAATATGATAAAAGTAAAGTAGTCATCAATCTTTAATATTAATTCAATAAGCAGTACCTACTATGTTAGTAAAACAATACACTTCCGATTTAAAAAAATTATATAATCGCTCGATATAAGTCTACATGACTTATGATAAAAAAGTCCTTCCGAGATACGTTAAATGAAGCTACGATGTTTATTGTACATGGTGGATATTATTTAGGCAATTTTTTAATATCCTATGGTATAGGATAGGATAAATACATTTAGTGAGTCATTCAAAATGCTGAGTGAGAATTTCATATGAACTATGAGGTAATAATTCTGACTAAAGTTTACATATTTCATTGTCCGAGGAAAAATCTATGGAATTTTTAAACAATTGAACGACAAATTGTTACATCTTTATTGTTTTTCATCGTATTGACTTGACGTCGAGTATTTACAAAACAACTGAGGCTATATGAAAATAGCACAATACTTTAGATAACAAGGTAGAGTCATTTTCGAGCAGTCGTTCTGCTGGAAATTTAAACAGTATTTTTGAGTAAAGCTCACTCTATCTATCACTTATAAAGTTTGATCAAAAACGGTGTTCAATATACAATACTAAATTCCATAAATAACGGTAAAATAAGTTAATATCTTACAATGTAACAAGTAAATTCGAAATTTTAAATGATAGTAAAATTTTAATTTCTTTTATTATTTCTTCATATCTTCATATAAGCTGGTAAGTAAATTTTTTATTTATTTAAAGCGACATATATAGATACATATATACTTTTAGAGATGTCTCATTTTGTCATCTGTTTAGGTTCTAATAAACGGAATGAACTATATTGTCCAGTGTATTTGTAATTGCTAGGTACTACAGCGATTATTCATGCTCATTTGCTCCTGAAAAATATCCTTTGGCAAAGCAAGAAAGAATTGAAACCAAAATGGTTGCGAACTTTTCTAGGTAAAAGGTTACCTATAGGTCTGCAATTTATTTTGCTACTAGTTGCTGCTCGCAATTGCAGCGTCTTCGTGGATTTTATAATTTAGGGACAGGGAGGACCAGTGAGGATCTGGTGCCCACCCCGGATCTTTTAATAAGAAGAGTCAAGGGTTTTTGTAATTCGACCCAACTTATAGGTAACGATTACTTAGTTAACTGAGGAGGTGAAATAAAATACAATTATGCCCCCAAGTAGATATTCGAACTCGTAACCATTGTAATGACAGGCAAACGCTGTCCCATTGCACCACGATGACATTAATATTCAATAATTTTTATTTGTCAATTAAAACTGCCTACAATACTGCAACTTTTGCTTAGACGGAATTTTATTACAATTACGAGATGTACCAGTTCTTAAATATTTAGGTATATGGTATTGTCCAACAACAATGTTTCACTTCAGGTGTGCCGGTTTTTAAATTGAATTATAAACTAGATCTTTTCCAAACTCAACAGCTACAATAAAAAAGGTTCATTAAAACTCTTCCGTATTACTTTTTTTAAAAACCTTAAATAATTTTTTTCGTCAAAATATTTATTTATATACTGTATACTTTTTTTTTACTGATATACTTATATACTGGTATACTTTTTTACTGATTTATTACAGTATAGATAAGTAAATAAATGCACTTTATTATTTAAATTAAAAGTTAAGCTTTTTTAGAAATAAAAGATTCAGACCTTTACTATATAAACAGAAATATGTATGTAACATAAAAAAGTAACAATGAAAAACATGGATTAAATACCTTAATATACTCTTATTTCTGACATTTGTATGTGAAGTCGAATTCCGTGATTCAGTAAATGAATTTATACGTAAATGAATTTAAACGTAAATGAATTTAAACGTAAATGAATTTAAACGTAAATGAATTTAAACGTAAATGAATTTAAACGTAAATGAATTTAAACGTAAATGAATTTAAACGTAAATGAATTTAAACGTAAATGAATTTAAACGTAAATGAATTTAAACGTAAGTGAATTTAAACGTAAATGAATTTTAACGTAAATGAATTTAAACGTAAATGAATTAAACGCAAATAAATTTAAACCCAAATGAATTAAAACGTAAATGAATTGAAACTTCTCTGTTGTTCTTTTTTCGTTTATTAAAACAATAAAATAACACCCAAGGTATATGCAGAGTGGTAAGTAAAATACTATACACCGTCGTACAAAACTATACATGAAAACTTTTATACTGAAAGATTTTTAGATTAGTTCAGTTAAAAATGAAAATTAGAGGCGCTACTCATTAAGCCCTTTGACGTATTTATAGTTTTAATTGTAATTATTGCACATTAACATTTATGATAGCTTGAAATGAAAGAAGATTGCTTTTCCATAGTTTATTGCTCCATTTATAATTACATCAAAAATAAAATATTGTTATAATTATTTAGATTCTTTATAGACATTTAATATTTGATTTTGAAATTACGACATCTATTAATGTAACATTTATAATTTAAGAAACATTCAATAAAGAGTAAATACTGATAAAACATTTAACACATTATATTATCTATACTAAGTCTAACAACCTGGGGAACATCACTTATACTTTGCTAAAGGTAAAAATATAAAAACAATATATTTTTAGTTGTAAGTTTGTTAAGGTTAACCAAAAATATAAACAAAAGCAGAGGCTGTGACTATGTATGATTAGCAGAAAAGTAAATTCAGTTTCATCATTCATAGTCACTATCCAAACTGAAATTTTGTCCTTCTTCCAATGATACCCTGTACTCAAGTCACAACTTCTTCAATATATTCCCATTCTTCAAAACAGTGGGTAGTGTAATACTTAGAGCAAGATAAAAATAGTCCTAAAGAGGATCAAAAATATAACTCTTCAAAATATAATAGAGATTCTCATAAAACTTACATAATATGTTCTACAGCAGAAATGTTATAATCAGACTCTTATATTTTAGGAATGTGCGTAGCTTAAAGCTAAGGGTAGACTACATATGTGTTTAACACTAAATTCTAACGGGGTACTCTAACATCAAAGTACAGCAAAACATCAAAATTTTTAAAACATTTAAACACTGAACATTTAGACAACGAGTGACATTCGAGCAATTGTTTCATGAGCTGACCTGATGAATATTGTGCCTTTGTAATACTTATATTATTTAAGCTTTAGTACCTAATATTAATTATATTATAAATAAAATGGTAAGAAATAAACAGCCCAGTTCACAACTAAAATCTAAGCATTGCAACCAAATTTGAGAGATTAGGGCACATTAATCTCTCATTTCATATAAGTAAATTGTGATAACTATGAAATTAAATTTCATAATTTCGGAATTTGGAAATTACTTCAGATGGTGGCTCCTGGTTACCACCACCCCAGCGCCCCCACAAAGCGGCTCCTCCCTCCGATGCCCGCCGAGCTGCTGCATTTGTGGGGCCCAAACTGGAGGGACCAGAAGAGCGGCCAGACTCATTTTCCAACATACGATTCTTAGTATTTGGTTTGGACCAATGCATAGACTGTTGAATGTGATCCTTCATGCCCAGCCATTGCTTGTATCCTATGGAAATTCCACTGTTTCTCCATTTGTCATAGAGAGCCCTTTTAGATGGATCACACAGTGTCTCCTTGGCCTCCTGAGAATTTGAAGTTATAGTTTAATATCAGCACAATATATTTTATATCTTTATAAAAAATGAAGGCAAAATCTCTTTTAATCCTAATAAATAATATGACCTATATACAAAAATCTTATACCTTATACAATAATTTATACCTTTAGCTTTTGAAATTTCGCCTCAGCATCTTTGTCACCATCATTTTTATCAGGATGGTATTGCAATGCTAATTGTTTGTATTCGGCATTTATTTGCTCCACCTTAAAATAAAACAAATAAAATCATTCTATTAAGATCTAAACGTAAATCCTATTCCATAAACTTAATCATTAAAGTCTTTCGAATCGCGCAGGATTCTTTTGACAATTACATTCTGGATTTAGGTCAACTCGGGGCCTCAGATTAAGGTCAAACATAAGATTAAATCAATATTTTTCTATTACTATTAATTTCCAAATATAATGAACACTTACAGATGAATTCTCATCACATCCCAGCAACCCGTAGAAGTCATCCTCAGGGTCCCTCTGGTAGTTCAGTATTTCATCCACCCCGGTCATTTTCACGACCCTCCCTAACTAAACCCCAATGTGTACTGCAGTACTGCCTTCTGGTGGTCGGGAAAATGAAAATCTGTCAATGTATACGTGTACGGTAAAGCTGGTTGCGACCTGCGTAAATTAAGTTGTATAAGTACAACACAGCTGTTGTGTAGAATTGGATATTATTTAAGCTTTTATGTACCTTATCCTAACGAAATAGCGCCTATAATAGTGTACAAAGATTTTTGTTGTACCAGATAATACATCTCGTTTTGTCTCCCTCTATCACATTTATTGTGCAATTCACTGACACTTTCACTCGTGTTTACAATGACTCACACTGTCAAAGTAACAGTGACAAGTGACATTGACGCTACAGTAAACTACATTGCAGGTTGAACTTCATTTTTACATAGAAATGTTACGGTAAAATAAGCAATGTATTTGACATTATATTTGTTGCCAGTCTTAGATAAAGAACAACCATTCTGAAGTGTTGGCGAATGAAGCTTTTACTGCGCAGCTTCATATTCTCAAATCAATACTCTATTAGAGCAAGAAATTTTATCCAATTTATTTTGCATAAATCTAACTACATTCATATTTATGGATCAAGTATTAATCTTCATAAATGTACCCGAACACTTTATATACAACTTTCGCAGACGTGTTGATCTGAATCATTATAATTTATATTGTTTAATAAATTGTAAAATACCAAAACATTATGTGTACATATTTTGCAGTTTAAATAAAAATATTTTTAAATATTACACATGTACTGATTAAAACAACACACGTTTTAGTATGATAAGATATTGCTGTTGTAAATTGAAAAAAGATCTTAATATGCAAATAAAATATGCAAACTTTTACATGTGATCACCATTTGTCCTATTTAAATTTTAATTGTTCAAACAAATCACATGTCTCAGTCAAAACTTTTCATTTTCATCACGTTAATGTAGAAACTGTTATATATATTTGAATGAATCTATAATGTCAGAGAAGACAACAATATTAATGGCAATGTAGCATTAGCATTGCAAGTTTTTTAAAAAGTGAACTTTTGCTAAATTATATTTTCTGTGTCCTCATATTTTAAAATCAGACATGAGCAGCTTGAGCAGCATGAGCTTAAGATATTAAATAAAAAAATACCTAGTCTTATAAATATTGTACTTGTCATTTGTGCTTTTACATATTATTTGTTAACATATGTAAAGTAGATGTTCGTTAATCATAAATCAGAATTAATGTTAAACCTATTGTTGCTGTTTTTAGGACTCCGTACCTCAAAACGAAATACGAAATCCTTAAAAGATAACTTTGTTGTTAATTGTCTGTCTGTCTGTCAAGACAATTATATCGAGATCGCGTGCAGGTATCAAGCTGAAACTAATTTTAAATATCCGAGTCTGTAGTCACTTAGAGTTCATTTCATACAAAAAATGTGCACACGACCGGGTAAGATTGTCAGCTTTTATAAGTTGTACTTTTTGTTGCCCTACAATCATCCGGTGCGCGAATACTACTCGCACTTAATGTGATTTATTTTTTAGAGTTTAAGTAAACATGAAAACCTCCTCTTAAATATTAAAATAAAATATCTGGATGAACCAATATATAAGACTTAAGCAAAATTTGTGAACATACGTAAAAGTTTAAAATAAGAGATTAATGTGCTCTAATTTCTCAAATTTGGATGCAATGCTTATAATTTACTTGTCAACTGGGCTGTTCATTTCTTACCATTTTATTTAAAATATAATTAATATTAGGAACTTAAGCTTATTATTTCAGTGCCAGGGGAGTCCTGTTTACATACGTCATACCTTCGAAATATCCTGCTGTAGTCCGACGACCATCGGATATATGCGACCATCAGTATGTAGTCACTGTCAATTTCGGCATCACGCCTGTTACCGACATTACGCCTGTTACCAAGAGTGATGTTGGCCATCTACATCTAATGGAAATTTAGTTTCGAGTGATGCCGTCAGGAAATGTCCAGGTGTTTTTGTGTTTGTCCTTATGCAAGAATAGAGATCCTCCAATGGTCAGGATATTAATCACTGCTGTCGTTGATCATTCCCATTATATATATATATATATATATATATATATATATATATATATATATATATATATATATATATATATATATATATATATATATATACTGTGCTTTCTGATACAACATATTCTTTGTAGCTATAGAAATATATTAAAATTATTATATAAAGACGTCATATTCGCTTTTTTGTATATGTATTATATTACACATTATTCATATACAAGTTTTCAACTAAATTGTGTGTCTTAACATTACTGTTCATTATTGCTTGTTAGTCCCATAAGTATAAGAATTATCGAAATCAGTTGCACTTTAATAATAAAAAATATCTACCTATCTTTTTATTTTACATCATAAATAAACATTAGAGACAGTAAAAATAATAACTATTATTTGTATTTTATGCTTTCGTGGATTATACTATGTATTTGGTATACTTAATACTTAAATAATTCTATTAATTATATGATTTTGATATTTCTAAGGCAAATATATTTTTTAACCACGATAGAGTTTCATAATTATGCCAGACAGTATCGATTTTATCAACGTAGACCACTATATGTATTTCACATAAATTAAACATAAAATCATTGAATTTAAATAAAATTTTAAATGACAATGTAGGGAAACCTATATAAACACCAAGGATGACTGATATTGCATATTCCGTGCATGCTCTAGACATTGGCGTTTCAAACAGCTCCCAACGCGATTTTGCATCAAAAATAGCCACTGAAGACGTTCTAAACGTAAGTTGACCGAGCTCATCGGCCACATCGGGTGTGTGCTCCGCTTGGAGTAATAATCGTATTTACACAACCATAATAAACTTTCCTTAATATGATAGTGACCAGTACTTATAATATATACGAAATAACTGCGTTTTTGTTATGATAGTGTATCGGGGACATCGACAAGTCCTGTCAACGAACTAGTGGCTTGAAGATCCACCATCTTTGGCAGCGGAAGTAGCGGCGGATGTCCCGGCAATGGGTGAGTGGAGTGGCATATGAATGCTTAACAACAATGCTCGAGCCTCGTTCCCACATTTTCTATTCGCCCCGTGTCTCCGCCAAAAGTTTGTTCAACCTTTAATTTTTTGTCGAGATAGATTTAATATGTAGACATGAACACATCAGTGTTTATTTTAGAAGTATACGACGCAGACATTATATTGTCCATAAAATATCCAGTCACAATAAATTCAGCGAGAAGCAACTTGTTGGTGGTTGGTGCTTACTATTACTAAGTATATTTATTTTTGAACAATAAATATAATCGTTGTGAAAGATCTTGACCAATTAAATTAAATAATTTTACTTAACTTTCTTATAATATTTTTTTATTATGTAACTTTATTGAGTTGATTATACAAAAAAAAATTGACTGTGCTCCTATAAGTGTATATTAAAAAAATATATATAATAACTGTGCCATGAACAACATCCCAATATTTCAATGCCTTTTATAATATTTTGTATGATACGTTATTAAAAAAAGCATTTTATGTATGCTTAAAATATGTATGCATAAAAGCATATTATATATTTTTTATGTAATGATAAAAAGACATAAAGAAGAAAATTAATAGAATAAGAAAAAGTTAATATAAAATTACTTTTTTATCAAAGAATGATGACGATTAAGAAATAAATTGTCTTCAAGCATTTCGATGTTTGTATTTTAGTCCTGTCCTAACATTGTAATGATTTTTGAATCTAAAAAATAAGAATTGTATTATATTAGGATATTTTAATTACAAATATATTTATCCGATATTATACAGATACATTTGTGTTGTATTTATTTCAAACAAAAATACAAATAGGGTTTTAGTAAAATTTTATTAATATATATAATTATTTAATAAATTATATTAATATATGTGTACATATTATTGAAAATAATACAATACATGCTCAAGTACCTGCCCGCAATTATTGTGAGGAACGTGATGTAAATTATAAATAAAACATTTTTAAGTTCAATAGGCATTAGGAAGATCATCTATATTCATGAATGGTTTTGATGAGCGTAAGCCAAAAATAACTATAAAGTTCATATTTTTATACCATTCTCGTTGTTGTTGACTTATTAATATTTTAAATTATAAGCTTCATTTTATCTTGCATTTAATAGAGTAGACACAGAGAAAAAGTTATTTAACGTTTGAGGTTTGAGTGGAACTCATTATTTTCTTGTGGTCTTACTAGAACTGACAAAAAAATAAATATCTATCATTCCCCCAAATGGGAAACGAAACCACAACCATGATGGTGAAAATCCAACGTTGTCCCACTGCGCCACGATGGTTTCTATAAGTAAATATTTTAATAAATATTATTCATAAATATTTTAATATATTAGGTAAGCATGTACTTATCTTAGCACAGGATTATTTTGTTTTGACTTATATTTCAATAATTGAAACACATGTATGGATATTTTTTATATTTATTTTTATATATACAATTAAATATATACATATTAATATGTTTAATTGTACATAGCTAAGCTTACTTTGTATGTAGTAGCCATAAATATTGTGAATATTATTAGCCTACTAAACATGTATGACATTGAATCAGAGGTACTGTTACCTAGCCAAACGCGTACGCGGACCCAATTTGCTTGAACAATGCTTCAATTAACACTATATTAATAGGTACTATTTGTAAGTGTTTGCACCTTGTGGGATATTTCCACAAAAAACAACAATATAAAAAATGTATTGCATTAAAAAATTTAAATATTTAAATACTTTAGAATGAATGAACGAGAAATAAGGAAACAATCAGTTCATTCATAGGGAGAACAAGGACAATGAAATAAGAATACCTATGCCCAAGAATCAAGAGTAAAATAGAAATTCGTCGTGCACTTAATTGCCTTTTTCCCCTTATTGTAACCGTAAAAAAAATAATCTTTAATGATTTTATACGTTGTTAATTTGTCTTCTAATCCTTACTATAAAAAAAACAGTGTCTGACGTCTGTACATTGAATATTTTTACGAAAAAACAATAAAGGGCGAAGGGCAAAATACTAATAGAATATAAATCTATGATTATTAAAATGTTGATCTGTCTGTTTGTCTGTTCATTCAGACCGATAAACACAAACACATTACTTTTATTTGTATTATCATTCATTGCAATGTGAAAAATAAACATTAATTATTATTGATTCAGATATTGCAATTAATATTTCAAAGCAATTTATTCGACATCGAGCTTATTCATCCGTCACGTTCGCCACTGAATGGATGCATGCATCCTACTCTTATATAGGACGGCTGTACACCTGTTGTAGTTTGACCTGATTTTTCGTTATTCTTTATAAATTGTTATATTGAATTTTGCGAAATTATAAGAAGGTACGTCACCCTAAAACAAGTTTAAAATAAAAAACGCAAATGATAACTAGCAAAAAACACTAAAACGGCTACAAAGAAATAACCTACTAACTTACTGACACATAGACAATAATGTATATTTGAGGCAATATCTTTTTTAACCCTACAAAGCGTGAAGCTAAAAAAAATTACAGAGATTACAGAGATTTATGTCGAAAATTATTATAGTTGTGATCTTGTAATCGCTAAAATTCTGTTTACTGGATACGTTAGGTATACAAAAAATCTAATTGACTGATGTATAAAAATAATTATATGCTGATATGTATACAATTACAGTTTAAATAGCTAACTTATATAAATAAAAAAGGTTTATGTTTGATTGTCGCGATATGAAAATTATTTACTTATGGATAGATAAATACTACAATATAGAAATCAATAAATAGTTAACGTATCCGAATCATCTATCTAAATCTAGTATAAAGGTATTATTGAATTTTCCATCATCTTATTAAATAAAAGCTTTTCTATGCTTATCTTATTTAATTATGTCAGAACACATACTGCTTAGCGAAACAATAATTACGTTGGTACGTAATTATTGTTGTTGAGGTTGGTACCTCTACTAATATATGATGTTACTTTTCATGTCGCGAAGTGTAATTTCAATTACTTGCACGATGGAAACGCCATAATCAAAGATGAACTGATCTTCAATTGTATCGCAACGTTTATCCTTTAACATTTAATATTTTTCTCTCGATATTCATACATACATCCTATGCATATTTAATCGATACACCGTATCAGTTACATAAGTGTAAAATTATGCGTCTGGTGCAGTTCAAATAAGTCAGTGAACTTTGTACTAAAAATATTTGTTCTTGAAGATTTTTTTGTGACAATTTTTTTTTTAATCTTAGAAGAGATTCTTTTGTAATAAGTAGGAATGCTTTGATTAACACAAACAACAGCATATATTATGAAACAGTAATTTTACGATATAATACGAGCTATTCCTAGAATTTTTCTTAATAAATATCGAACACGCATCTTAAGCGGGAAGGGAAAATAAAACGTAATATGTTCTGATTTCGTATAATATGTAGTTTTGTAGAAAATTGTTAAAAAATTATTGCATACTAGTTTATTTTCAAATTACATTATATCATAGTGTATTATAATTGTTAAGTATTTTATTAAGAGTAATCATTTATTTTAGTCTGATAAAAAGGTTTTGACTCATTTGGAGTTGCATTGAAAGAAGCTACCTAACGTTTTAAATCTGCTAGTAATATTTAGTAATGGCTGCAGCCTGGATGTTTGACAAATCGCAACTGATTATCATTATCATTAATCATAACTGATAATCATTTTCATAATTATCACTTATATGAACTCATACAAGTTATATAACTCATATATATATTTACATATAACTCATACTATAATATATATAGTATACTATAGTATATACTATATACTATAGTATACTATAGTATATACTATATACTATATCATATAGGTATATGTGATATTACATTTTCAATAAGATCACAGTCGAGGATCGTTTGCTATGTGGGCTTCTCATTTCTTTAAGAAAACGATATATTATTTTATTATATATTTATATGGCACGTATTAAACGGGGTGGCGATCGTATTAAGTATTAAGAAATATATATATATATATATATATATATATATATATATATATATATATATATATATATATATTAAGAAATATATAATATAAAATCTCCAGGAGGAAGGGGGAAATCTCAATTAGGAAATATATAAAATAAAATAAAATCTGACGTAAAATTAGATTAAATGATCGTATAAAGATGATTCCATTGTATCGACCTTCACATGTTTAGGAAATTTACAAAAGTACTATTATCGTTGCTAGAATATGTTTTAAACAATATAAAAATATAAGCATTATACGATGTAAAAAACATATATATACTTTTTAACTTTAGTAGTTAGTACGATGTATGTATGTGTATGAATTAATTTGAGACAAGCGGAAGCATCCAATTGTATCTAAGCCGTGGCTCGCCGTCGCCATACGATAAAGCCCATCTTTGTCTATTGACCCTTATTCGTTATTCCAAGTCGGTATTTATATGTCATCATTTACATACATAAGTACATACTACATACATAGATATATATTGTTAAATATGTTCTTTGTAATTCATATGATGTTTGCTATGATTAGCTATATTATACTTAATTAGATGCTTGAGCGAAACTATTATATTCTATTATAATTTCTAATAATTACAATGAATTATGTTGATTTCCCTTTAAAATTATGACTGTAGTCAAGTCTCTACATATGACTGTACCGCGCCGTTCCAGCGTATATATAAACACGTGCTATTCCGCAAATACTCCGCGGATTTTGAACTCAAAACATTATTATATGTAGCTTAATCCTCTTTAAATTGGGATTTGTCACGTTTTTGGGCAATGATAGGTGCATACTGTGCATAGCGACTACACTTAGTCATATCTATCAAATCGTTTAACAATTTTCACAATTTTTATATGATACATAATATCGTGGTATATATGGTTTTTTATTTTCTAAGTAACCGTCGCTGTATAATTTCCTAAATATTTATGCAAAGTCACATAAAAATAGGTAATAACTGAAAATCTATGCATATGTATACAAGCAAAGCACATAATATACGAGTAAGTGTATACACTGCTTTTACCTAAGTTTCATCCGTTCCAAATAATAATAATATTACTTAGAAAAACTGACGACCCTATAAAATTTTGTTAATTTTTAGTACAAGAGAAATCTTTGTCTTACAGCAGATGCAAGTAAGGACTGTCAGGCCAACATCTGGTATACTTTTTTTACTTCCACAAACAAAGTGACTTATTCTAAAAGCGTTTCCTATATTTATTTATTTATTCTTAAAATACTTTAGTTATATTAGTAATATTTGATTTATTATCATTATAATGTATATAGTTAATAGACTCGAATAATTGTAGTTTCGAAGTATTAAAATATAGTTAAGGCTGCATGTAAACATGACAGTTGTGGGTGCGATTCCCAGTCGGGGGAATTAATTATTTTCATTTTTTCGCAAGAAAGACAAAGCGTTGAATTCCTCCATTCAACATGATGTATCTCCAAAATTGGTCGTAAGGTGGGGAATGTCTTAACAATAGTTTTCCTCTGCCTACCCTGTATTATGCCTATCTGTTATTTATCTGTTATTTTATTAAAATTTTGTGTGATCGACAAAATATATAAAAGATTGCTTGTTGTCGTCATTAAAAGTAAGTCTCTAACTCAACAGAATTTCACGTTTTAGTGCTCTAGTGCTTTTAAGATGCAAAAACCAAATTAACATAATACAAAGACTGTTCAAACTCCACAATATTTAAGTATCGAATATGTACCATTATAAATTTACCGTATTATTAATACTGTTAGGAATGCAGGGTATTTATGTTTCGCATACGATACAGAACATATGCGTGCGGTTATAAGATGTCACCCTTGGTCTCAGTTCTCAATTTATGAACAACAGTCAAAAGTTGTGATTGGGTGATTATTCTTGTCATATAAAGTTCACTTTGGTAATATGGCAAAATAAATGCTTAAATTAATGTAAAATACTTCGAACAGTAAGTTTATTTTTAATATTTACATAATGAACACAATGCAAGTTTCCTAATAGGCACACGGAACCAACTCCAAAAACGAACGGTCGTCAATATCAACAATGTACTGTTTATTTACAAACAGACGCTGGCGTGTGTTACCAAAATGGACACATATGAGTACTCAAATTAAATCTGGTCGCAAGTTCCCCTTCATAAACGTACGTGATTTTTGTTCGGGTAGGGACGTTTCCTGCTCGCGCGTGCTAAGAAAGCTTCCCTTCCTTGTGAAAGCTCGCACGTGTGGCGCGGCACCTGCGCGGGCGCCCGAGATAGGCCACGGTGCAGACGCAGAGCCCGGCGCGCGGTTGACGGGATGTGTCGTGTTTAGTGCGTTCGCTGATTCTGAAATTATGGGACCCCAATTTGATTATTGCCTACGAGCTACCAGTAAGTGGTTTTAATTTCGCGTCTAATCGTAGCTAGTCCAAAATGGGCCTTCTAATTGACTAAAGTCAATTTTTTATTAAAATTCATAAAATATCAGCAGATTTACTGTTTCTATACGATTTGTTATAATATACGTACATGTATTGTAATACAAAAATTGCCTTCAAAATATAAATACAGTGCGCTTGGATATTCATAAAGCAGTAACCAATTAGCGACTAATACGGAACTAATTACCAAATATTTTGAATATTCTATATTTAAAGTTTAATTACTTTCTTTTTAACTTAGCTCACAACACTACGGAGATAAGATTGTTACAAATCAATATCTGTAAAAATCTTAAACTTAGAAATGTTTCATAATATTACATTCTAAATTGTTATATGTAAAATGAAAATAGCTTGTAGCTACGTACTTTAATTTTTAATTATTAATTTAATTATTATATTATATTTTTTTAAATTTATTTGTAATAGTTTATATTGAAAATTTATTCTCATTAATTATTTTCGCAAATATTATCTACTAATTGGGAGATTCCAAGAATCGCCAAGAATTACCAAGAATTTAGATTGATTCATCAGTTAACAGATGTTACTATTGTAGCGATGTTAATCGTTGTTTGTCATTTAGTAGGCACTGAAGTAGCTGAATAAATATTGTTATCTATTAACAAATTTGCACTTTTAAATTAGTGTAGTTACACATATTTAACTGATTGTTAGCCGTAATGAAACATCAAAACACAGATTCTCTCACGATAATTATTACTATGCATAATAACTGTTAAGGACATCAATTTTTACACGATTACAGTTCGTGAATGAGATTTTGAACTATTGTTACACACTTGTAGTTTTTGTGGGACACATATAGTCCCGAGGGACAATTCAACACGACCCGTGAAACGCATTAACAAAATACTCCACAGATGCGGGCATCGGCGGCGGTCACGGTATTGTGACTTTTCAACAGTATTCATTTAAGACTTTTTTTAAATAGGATTTATTAACTATCCATTATTATATTTGTATGAGTGTAAATGATTAGCATATTTCATTCTATATATCTATATCACAAAATAGGTAAACAGCAAAGCGCTAAGTAGGTCTTATTTAGGACAATATACTGTTTGTCATAAGAATCTTGGCTTATGTATAGATGTGGACAGAAGATTGTCTTCAATTCATATTTTCCGGCTTACAAAAGTAGGTTGGACTACGGCCCGCTCTGGACGTAATGGAGAGCCGTTAGTTCATTGTCGTTATTGAATAATTCCCGCGCAGTACAGTCGTTCGGCGCTAGCCAACAGGCGACGCCGTTTCATATATATGAGAAACTGATGATGCACATCGGTACGCAAGTCTTTGAATAACCATGTTAGGTCGCTATATTGAATCTATATTAAAATATATTGTTGGCATTTACATTACCCAATGATTACTAGCGATATGGTGCTTTTTTATTTTTCTATATCATTCTGTTTTCTATTGTAGACAATCCGTCGTACTTCGCGTTTACGGATAAAGATGTTGCCGACAACGCAAGTCCTCTGTCAACAGCATCTGAACAATACTCTCGATCAGCACCAGCCCGGGCGTGGGCTGATGGAGCTCGACCACTCAGCTCCCCGCGAAGAAGGGAGCCAGAGAGTCCCAGAAGAAAAGAATTTAGGGCTCTACTGAGATCCCTGTCTGCTAAAGAACCGGAACAAGCTGAAGCCTTTCTCAAAGGCCAGCCTAGACCCGGTGATTGCGCTCCTGGTGACATGAGAAACACATATACTGCTCCACGAATAAAGTAAGAAATACTATTGTATATGATAGAATGTGACCTACTTATTATTTATCATTTTCTGCCATACTTGAAACTTTAATTTGCTAGATGTACACGTACCTACTACCTACATTTATTATGTTAATTTACAATAATTATAAATATTATAAATACACATATTTGTTATAATAATATACTTAAAAAGGAAGGAATACCTACTCTATGCTTTAGAGTTATTTATTTAATGTCCGAGTGTTCACTCGACCTCGTTTTATTATCATTGAAGAAAACAATGCATGCCATTACTCATTCTTATTTAGTAGATAAATATTTTATACACAGGAAAGGCAAGATTAGTTCAAAAGTAGTAACCTCAGATGGTACCAAAGAGCATGAAGAAGTATTCTATACAATACCACAAGGGCGAAGACGACATTCGGTTGGAGGGTACTTAGCTACTGGATCTGCAGGTACAGGGGAAGTTACAACAGTGCCTAGTGAGGTACCCAAGATGCCACCGCCTCGATTTAATCAATCTGATGAAGAAACTGTTAGAAGACGACGACCAAAAAACTTCCAATTTAAAGGTACGTAGTAAAGTAAAAACTAACATAAGACGAAGTCGCTTTTATTTATATTACCATCATTTTGTGATTTGTGACTACCAAAATATTTTATTGGGTAATTTTTGTTGTCAATTTCTATTATTAGATAATAATGAACGTAGAAATGGACAGCATGATAAATGGTCGTAAACAATACGTTATAGACGTAAGTTATTATCAGTAAAGAACGTTGCACCCGAACTCTTCGACCTCCAATGATAACGAAATGCATTGTCTCAACCTACCTATAACTAGAAAAACACGCTGCTTAACACGATGCTAGTACGTTGTTTTCTATATTTTATAATATTTGTCATTAGTAATCGTAGGACATAAAATGTTACGCGAGAATGGGGACGATTTACAATTTATAAGACACATAATTGTTTATTTACCAGTAAAAATTGAATTTAAGAAATCCACGCAAAATAAATATTACTATGTTAGCGCTCTTATCAATTTTTGTAAGCTGCATAATGTGATTAAGCTTATCTTTGGAGGCGTTGTATTCTTACAATCGGAGCGTGCTAGTGTTTGCACCAACGTATTTGGCGATCGATAACGTTTAAAAAATATTTATTTAAGACCCAATGTGAGCCCATATTTGTTTGACAAGATAGTCGTCAGAGATGGTGTTGCGATTATTGACGCGGCGAACTTGCGTTTTAATGCTCTTAGTATGCGAAGTGCGTGCGCGCGCGCCGCCTGACGCCACGCAGCACTCCCGCCGCGCCGGCGCGTTGTGCTCCGTCGCGACTCGCGAACCGCCACTTCGCGAGTCTCTGTTCTCAAGACTCGCTTGAAAGTCCTCGTTCGGTCTGCTTACGCCTTGTGTATTCTGTAATTCAGTGCAATGTCATACATGTAGAGCCATATTTAAAAAAGCATTAGCCATGGATAAAATTGAGGAATCAATAGCAAATGGACACTCAAGTGAGTTTATTTTTGTTTTTCACGATATTAAAGCTATTTTTCCTTTGGCAGGATAAATTGTTGATAACAGTTATGCTTAAAATAGTAATAAATATAATTTTATATATCTTCTCAACTAATAATTATGTATATATATATATATATATATATATATATATATATATATATATATATATATATATATATAAATATATGTATATAAATATATGTATATATATATATATATATATATATATATATATATATATATATATATATATATATATATATATATATATATATATATATATATATATATATATATATATATATATATATATAAAAACTATCAAAATTATTTAAAATATATATTAAATATACTTTTTAAAATATTTACTATAGAGAAAAAAGGATAGAAAAAAAGGATAACACGATATTTTTTGGATAATAAAATTTGTTTCTCGCCAAAGTTACAAAGTTTCTTTAAAATCAATGTCAAAAGGGCACCATAAAATGTTATTTTGCCGACAACATGGTTTTCAACGAGTAAGGAATTCCGTCCTTCAGTACTGGTTATAAAGATTAGAATCGCGTACATTGCGTGCTTGCGCTTTGTCCATATTACGGATGCAGGATGGTAGGACTCGCAGAATAAACATGGTATGTATACTTTACATGCATCGGAGCGACTCCCGTAATGTGGTCGTTGTAGGAATATAAATGTAGACGCCTGTTTTGTTCTCCAACTCAAAGTAAAGATCGCCTACGTAAAGATTTATTTCCTTTTTCGTGTTTCATAAAATTTGGAACTTTACAGTGTTCAACTATTTTTTTATATAATAAGTATTTCATCCAAATCAATCCCGATGGTAAAATTCCAATTCTTTTTATAAAAGCTAAAATAAACTGTAATCAGCTTAAGTTCATTTCTGTTCCTTTCGAACAATAGCTCCTGTTGTTAATGAGACACTTGTTACTATTCAATACAGTCGTAGGAAAATGTGCACTTCGAACGCTATATAGTATGCCGGTACTCTAAATAAAATCCATTTCAACTATTCTTGTTAATGTTTCACTTGTTCTGTTAAGTTTAAAACATAATATGAGTAGTTAAAATTCTGGATTAATTCACTACAGTAGCCAATTAGGTCGAATACGTGGAATATACAACAGTAGGACGTAAGTGTTATGAATCTATGTATTAAGCGCTAGATTACCATTATAATAAAATTATACTTAATAAATGTTTAGTATTATAAGTAATCGTAGGTTCTTGTAATTATGAAGTATAATAAAAATAAAAATTGGTAAAATTTTAGTTATAATAGTATTTAACCTATTATATCTTCTTTTAAAAATATTTTTCAATGTTATGTAAACCGATAGTACCTACCCTGTGCGTATAAAATAATATACTACATACATACTTATAAAATTGTATATAAATAACATAATATTCGCAAAACCCAGGTTCCAACAGAAGTCTGTTGTCAACATACTATGATTATTAAAATATAAGATTTTAGGTCACATACCTGTTACCTTCTTATGTATATGGTTTTAATAAATAAAAAAATACTGATGCTATTTATAAATAAAGACTAAGCTATTGCCAGGCTAATAGTCTCTCAATGAATAATACTAAAGTATGTATGTATGTAGCCAAACTCCTCTAATTACTGTGATGTCAGTAAGTATACTATTGCAATGATTAAGAACAGTGAGCAGACAGAACGTATAGAAAAAGAAGGAAAATTTTATTTTAATATCGTGAATCATTCGCGGTGATGCGGCCAACTCACAGTTCATATAAAGTATAACAGTAGCCGATTCTTTGTTTCTATATAATTTTTCTGGTGAAGTAATTGTGATTATTTTTCTTTCAATAAATTTTATGTTTAATGATTAATGTCCTGCACCTACTTCTTAAATTGTATATTATAATTTTGAAATATTTACACATTAAAATGGGTCAAAAATACACCAGATGTTTTCGATAATAGAGGTAAACTCTGACTGTTCCACTTTGTAGACAAAGCCCAGAACATTTTACGGTAAACAGATTCTGACTAAAATTATTTATACGAGAAAACAGTAGATCAAAAAGGCACCTGACTAACCATACCGTTGTAGGAAACTGCAGTATTTCAGCCGGCACATCAAAGACATCGGCCATTGAACTGAAAACAGACGGTGTTCGGCCATTGGTTTAATCATAATCATCCTCTCTCCAAGAAACAAACATGATAGATAGTTTATAAGTATTTTTAAATTTAATGTTTTTGTGTCGGATAAGGAATGAAATTACAATGAGAATCTTTGTTAAATTTATACATACTAAAAAGCTTTATAGAGTCCCATCTAAGCGCTGCATGTAATCGGGTATAGTTATTCCGGGCCACGCTGATAGACGTTTGTCTATTTAGGAAACGGATATTACATTTAGTTGGATCTCCATTTGGCGGCATAGGTGGGTAAGTATAAATCCGTATGAATTTCCGGTGCGCGCGGTGCATAACATATTTTGTAAGCAGCCGATGCGTATGCATAGCGCTAGATGCAATAAAAACTTTAACAGCCGACGCATGTTTTAAATCTTACGTTCGTTTGAGAGAAATATCTCAATGTGATCTCGACTCAGTAACCGTAATTGTCTTTAAATAGGGTCTTATATTTAATTAACCATCAATAATTGCAGTTTATTCCTGAACATTTTATCCATCTTAAGTTTCAATTAATTTCAAGTGGCATCGAGAATAAATTGTTAGAGGCAAGACAAGGGCCCAATACGAGCGGTCAGGTTACGGGTGGAGCGGCACAAGCATGCAGCTGTAATAACGTGCAGATGTCGTCGCTATTTATCATCTAAACTGCGCTTTACAGGCTACATGACTTGATATTTTTGAACACAATTTGTAAAAGTAGAATATGTTGAAGTACTTAACTTCACTCTATTTGCGTATCACAATCGGAACGTATAAGTACCACTAAGTACTTAACTTTATTTAGTGATATAAATAAAAATATCTTCTAGCTAACTTTAAACATAAATAAAAGCAAATATAAGCATACCAGACAGCATACCAGACAACGTTTAGCATCCTGTTAATTGTTGAATACAGCTTAAAAATGACCTACGAACATTGATTCAGGCAACGACCCAACAAGATATCAAATGAACGACGTCGCTCACATCATTCGATTAACCCCCGACGACACTTCCTTCAAACATTACACATTTTACATAAACTTAGTATCCTGACAGTATATCAATCTTACTTGACGCTAAGCTAACGTTTAGGGTGTAGAGCATTTCCTTGTTAGATAATGTGTCAACTGAATAATAAAGCATCTGAGAAATGACCAATATATTGTTCTGAGAATCAGTTAGCTCTCCTTCTTGTTATCTTAATATGTTCCGTTTGGAAGTTTATATACAGATACAATTATATACAATTTTTACTTAAATAACATTATATATAAATTGGTCGTATTCTGCACAGATACAACGCTTATATAGACTGCTCCTTTTTTATTTAAAATAATTTTGGGCATATAGGTGTACAGACAGAGAGCATTATAAGGAAATACTTTGTATTTCTTTGATTTTGAGATTGAAGTTTTCAGTTTTGATAAAAAGTAACTTTACACTATACGATTTTGCAATTGTAGAAATGGAAGACATCGCAATATTATGGAGTTCGGGATCTCCAGAAAGTGGACTTTGGTCTGATTATCTCGTGGCCAGCTTTGACAAGATCATGTCACAGCGAGCGAGACACCATTACAGGTAAATAAAAATAAATGTGTATACATTATTTATTTTTTGATATGAAACAAAATATTCACAACATTACAACGCACTATGTAAATTATTGAAAATAATTAACATAGTATTTTGTTCCACTTACATACACAATATGTTCCTTACAGCTTTTCAGATATCACATATTTTTATTTTTCCTTTATCCCACTGTAACATAAAAATATAATACCCATACTACATTTTAATTACTTATAAAATTACGTCTGTATATTTCATAAACAAAGATGAAATATGCAAGTGCATCCTACTTAGTGCAGTGTTAACGTAACGTCTAAATAGGAGGTTTCCGTTTTTAATTGTATAATTATTGCGGGTAACTGGATAAGGAAAGTAATAAGTTTATGCAAATAGGAAATACATCAATTTTATTGCTTAAATAAATTATTTTTTTGGTTAAATGTAAAATTTCACTTTTGTAGAGTTACACCAATAAAAGCGGAGGAATTATTGACCTCGGGTTCACAGGAAAAACTAGATAAGCTGGCTAAAGCTCAACTGCAAATTGTAATACTCTGCCCCATTCTGGCGTCTAAAATGTCCGAATTAAAACGAGATTTGAACTACGAGAATTTGTTTAAAGTTGATAAAGTCTTAGTCATGCTTCTGGGCGTGGAAAAGAATCATGTAATATCAAATAATTGCGAAGGTAAGTGAGATATATATAGGTACTTATTATATTAAATACATATTTATGATCTATGATGACTATATTAAGATTATGTAATTTACAGATTATCCTGCAATAGACCAGTGGCAAATGATGTGTGTCCGTGAAAAAGATACATCGTTCGTAGATACGTTTCTTACAGCAGCTGTTGGTATATTAAGAACCAAGGATTGTAAAGACACCGCAACAGACAGGACAAGTTTCTCCATTGTGCCGAAGAAAGTAAAAATTGTAAGTGAATGCTCTTTAAATTGTAGTTCATACTTATTGCCTTCCAAAGCATACTTTATAAATACCCTATAATGTATCTAGATTTAATAATTAACCCAAATATAAGAATATTATTAATTTCTATTAACTTCAGTAATGTGGTTTAATAATTTACTTTATATACCTTTAGTAGGTACTACCCGCATAAAGTCGGCACCTACTTGGTAACCTGATAATAAAAACATTATAAACTATCGTATTCCACTAACTTGTTGGCATCAGGTTATCTAGCTTTCTATGCAACTATCATGTAGGAACATTCTTTACTTGGTGGAAAAAAATCATCGTTTCGTAATAACTTACATTATTACAGGGTCAAAGTCGAGTGATAGCACTTCTTAACGACCCCATTAGAGAAGAAGACAGTATAAAGATTATGGTAGACAAGAAAGGCGAAGTTATTCACATACCGACTTTTAAAAAAAGGAACCCTTATACTTTACAATTTGACATACCGGGTACGTGAGTAGAATACAATAATAAAACACTATATTACTATATAAAGTAATAAATTTATTTAATAGATATATTAAATCATAACGTACTTAACTTTCAAATAATTATATTATAGAATCATGCTTGGAAGTGTCTATGTTAGTTTGGGTACGCGTTAGCAAAAATGGCCAATCCTTAGGAAGAAGACAAATTAAATGTGAAAGTCGTTTGAGAGAGTTGGATCAGTTGCTGAGAGCATCCGACCATCCCTTAGAGTTTATGTGCCAGGTAAAATAAAATGAAGACACCTTATGGAATTATCTTTATAATTATTTATTATTTATCATATTGTTAACGGTGCTTATCTTTACAGACATTAGGTTTCAAAACTACAAACAAGGAACAGTTGGATAGTTGGATGCTTAATGCATTTCAAAAGAATATTCCACCACACTTTAATCTACTGTCTTCTACGGAGCAGTACAATCCTAAATCTGATATGACTAGTAAGTTTTATGAATATTATATTATTTTTAAATATAAAAGGTCTTAGATTTTAGGTATCTAAATATTTAATTATTACTTAATACAGTTACGTTATACGACTACTACTATTTATTATTTTCGTTATTAGGAAACATATTGTAGATATTTTAATCTAGAAAAAGGTATGTTTAAGTAATTGCACCTTCAAAATAATTATTAATATTTAAAAAAATGTTGTCTGCCATTTAAGAATGATATAAAATTACCAAAACGTAAAAAAATAGCTTTCGGGAAAAACGCCACCTATGCCAATAATTAATGGTATGATTTATTTTAGATGGTCATAATTCAAGTCAATTAGGCATATCAAAAATATAATAAATATAATTGATAAAAAAGCTCTAATTTTAATTATGATAATATGATTGTAATTTTCAGAAAAAAAAAAACAATTCAAAAGTTATTCTTATTGATTTTAGCTTTAAAGTTATTGATTTTAGATTTTAGTAGTAAGCGAATTGTATGTCAAGTTTTCAATAGATATAGGATAAATATAATGTACTTAGTTTAATGTAAGCTGAATTATACACAGGCGGGGAGGAGTACCCGACGCTGCTGCACTGGGCGGCGCGCTTCGGGCTGGAGCGCGTGTGCTGGCAGCTGCTGGAGTGCCCCGGCGGCGGCGCGGCCGTGGCGCTGCGCAACGTGCGCCGGCGCGCGCCCGCAGATCTCGCGCGCGACCACGGCCACCGCCGCCTCGCCGACATGCTCGCCGACCATCTGGTCACTACTTGCTATAACTAACCATTTCTCGTCCCGAGCTCTTCCTGGTTGACTGTTGACGGTTGTGGGTTCGATTCCCACTCGGAGGAATTAAATATTTCATTTCCCAACTCTGGTAACAAGAGAAAGCAGAGCGTTAAGTTCCACCATTTTAAAGTCTCGTAAATTGTACATAAAGTGGGGAACGAACTCGTCAAACGAACGAACGAACGAAATCTTAATAATAGATACCTGAAGCTAAAAAATGAATTTCTCTCGTATGTTAATTTCCAAAGTCATTCATTTTTTTATACATTATGAATCTAATTTATAAATTTGTTTTACAGAAAATAAACGAATTTTCCAATATGTACTACTATTTGAAAAATATGTCAGACAATGATAAAGAAGATAATGAGAATGATGATAAAGAGAATGACGATAATGACAATGAAGAGAATGACAAATCACAAGATCATCTCTGCATTATTGAAAGCACTGATGTAGTTGATTCACCTGAACGTGAAAACGTCAATGAACCCGAGAGCAACACCTTGACGGATCCGTTCAGTGAAGCGTGTACTCAAAATTTGGAAGTAACTAAAGAAAAAAAAGAAGAAAGAAAACAAAAACCAAACTTGAAGCTACCAAAGGTAAAAGAACAATTTTACCAAAACGACTTTCAAATACACGACGATACAGCAGATCGCATCCAACAAGCAATAGAGCACGACTATCTGGTGCAACCTTCGAACATTAAAGTAGAAAGTCCCAACTTTAGACCTAACAATTTGTACGCGAATAGTTCTAGGCTTATGCCACATCATTCAGATATATTCCTTTATTCTCCCACCGAAGAATCAAAAACGTTTAATATTGAAACTCCGACTAGCGACATTAGTCAGATTAATTTGAGCATCAGAGATGTACGAAATAGCGGTAGCGTAAAGTCTGGCAAAGACGCTACCGGCCAAGAAGAGCTAGCGGAAATTATAACAGATTTTAAAAATAACGTATTTACCATTTCCGAAGTAGAGAAACTGGTTATGGAATGGAGAAATAGAAACGAAACTCAACAATCGTTAAAAGAGAAACAAGAACAGTTAAATAAAATGAGAGAAGAGTATGATAAAATTCAACAGAAAATAAAAGACAATATGAAACGCCCGTCGCCTTTCGAGAGGGTAAAGAAAATGTTTTCGAAAAATAAATCCAAACGTAAGCATTTCATATATGTGGATTTATGAAAGTAATAATTTATTTATGAATTCTAAAGGAAATACTATTGTTTCAGATAATGATACAAACACTGGTGCAATTGAGAAACGAAATGGTACCAGACCGAATAGCAGTTTAAGTGACAGTAAGTTTTTGTTTAATTTATAAGTTTATTTGGTAAATTTGAAAACTTTACTTATTGTTTTTGGTATTTATTAAAGGCTCATCATCGTCAGGACGCCTCAGCACCGTTAGTGGCGGTAGTGTTGGTGAAACTAATAGCGTCCAGTCCGAATTGGATGATAAAGCTAGATCAATGGTAAGGACACAATTCTTTTTAAATCCTAATATAAAAATTATAATGCGTAAAATGCCCAATATATAAGAATATTTAGCTCTAATACTACAGGAAATATAATTTAAGTGTCTAATTTCAGATATCGGCGAGTACTTTGACAATGAACTCGTGCGACAGCGACAATCGCCTTGACGACTACTTGATACCTCCGCCGCCGCGACCCCTCAACGGATGTCCTCAATTTACCACATTTGGACATCCTAAGCACGAAAATAGGTGAATATAGTTCTATTGACACTTTTATGTGTTGTTATCACATATGTTTGAGCTTACGCATTCTTGTCTTGTAGAATTATCTTTGGAACCTGGATACATACTGGTGGAGCGTATTAAAAAAAAATTACGAATAACTTTTTACATTACTATCTTTACTCAGTATTTAATTTAAAATTAATGATATATAAGCACAAATTCCTTCTAATACTGTACAATTTTTTTAAGTGTTCATTCATGCTTTGAAAATGACTTTGTTTCGCGGTCATATACATATATCAAATATTCCCCCGCAGAGCAGTTAGCAAAGATATTTGGGAAACTCCCTCCTGATTTCTTAACGAAAATTTCTTCCATTTTGATTAAGAAATATGTCTTTACAAGAATAAAAAAACAAATGTACAGAACAATTACAACAATAAATAATAAACTTAACCTAACCATAATTTGTTGACCAAATAATACAAAAATATCATATTTGTAATAATCAGTAAGTTTTGCTACAAATATCTTAATAGCATCTAGTCATAATAATTAAAAAGTTATTTTTAATTATTATGTCTAGATGCTATTAAGATTTTAATAAAACTAGAAATATCTGTACTGTTCCATATCTTATATAGAAATAACTGATAAAAATATCTCCAAAGATGTTAAATTATGGTAATTCGTTATAGTTTTAGTCAATTTAAATTTTTATTAATTTAATACGGTTAAATTAATAAAAATTTAAATGATATATTTAAATCTCTTTATCATCCCTAGAACTCTATTCCGCTCTTTATGTTCTCTTAGTAGAGAAATAGCAATTTAGATAAAACTATGCCTTTTAGAGGAGATTGAACTGATGACCGTCGAAATGACAGTTATACACTCCTATTTCACCGCGATGGCGTCCATTTTCAATGTTTTATATTTGTTAATTAAAGTTCAGAACAGCCTTTGCTAAGGATTTCCTTATTATAATTTATACTGTTATATAAGTTTAATTATACTGTTAATTATACTGTTATATAAGCGAATCATCAATTTGAAGTTGTCATTCGCGTTACATGCCTGTTATCATATCAACCTACTCATATTGTGTTACCAGAAAACTTAAAAATATAGTAAAACATTATTCTGTTTTTCTATAGCAGAAGCCAACATATGGCCACTATCGTAGAGAGAGAAGCGTCGGCGTCGAGAGAAAGATTAGACTGCGAAGGTGACACGAGCTCTACGCACTTGAGACTGAACTTCTCGCCGCGCGACAGACCCGCCGCGAACCGGTGCGACGATCGCGACGGCGCACATTTGTATATGAACATATCTGCTACGCACACATGAAATACCAAACAAGAAAATGTCTCATGTATAAACTACAAACGATAAAGCACCTGAACAAATTATTAACAGCCCTAATAAATAATACATATGTGGTCACTCATGACGGCCATCAGCCTTATTTGATTTCAATACAAAATTACATCAAGATGCGATATACATAATAACGCGGCGTCCTAATGAATGCATTAAGCCATTTACGTCGGTCATACTATGAATTAGAATGTTTATAATATGCTAGTCTAACGGTTATCTTTTAGTTAAGTACCAGTAACTAACATGTGACTTGGTTTAAGCTTTAATGAGTTAATATCAGGTAAGTTACAAAGCAATGACGACATAATATTATGCCTATATAATAAATGAAATATAATGTAAGGGATAAATAAATTTAAGTGGAGAAAGTTGACAAGCATTAATAAACATTAAAAACAAATCAAGTGACTATCCAATATTTTATTTCTATGTCGAAATTGATTTACAAAAACTTTAAAATGCTGTTTGAATATTCTTTCGTTGATTTTTTCATTATTTATGTAAAGACTGAAAATCATTTTAATTACCATGACAACACTGTAAATATGTGTACATATAATTTATAAGTAATTTTCACCATTTCTATTTATTTTCAAGTAAAATTTTACCTTTAATGTTAATGGTACAAAAATTAGGTAATTTTATTTCAGTTCATGTTTATTAATATTAAGCAAATTCGGAAGGGATCGGAAGGGAGCGAGAAGGGATTATAATAAAACCACATTCTTTATTGAATTATTATAATTATTTTTCCAAAATGCATTTATAATAAATGAAAATAAATTTATATAAATAAATGTATTTTTTAAATTATTTTATTTACCCTTCGTTTTGTTAAACGCCTATATTAATAATCAGTATTGGTAAAAGTCTTAAATAGCTTCATTTGAATATGTAGCATATTTGCAATTCTTTCTTTCTACTTTATATTTAAGTGTTCACGTTTCTTATATTGTATGAATCAATGTGTAATGATAATATTTTAATGGCTGGTTTATTTATTTTGGGGCAGCCAATAGGCCAAATAGTAAATTATTCGGGAACGTTCGGTCTTTATTCAATGGGCTAGTCATTTATAAAAAGAGATATGCTGTAAAAAGTCAAATTAATTTTTAACGACTTACTTTTATATATGTATAATAATTTACAAATATTTTTAACAATAATGCCAATTTATTATTTAAAATAAATAAACTTTAAAAAGTAAATTGTGCTATTTATATGAAATAATCATAAAATTTTTATAAAAAGTGATGACATGACAAACAAGTGCTCCTATTGAGGTAATATATTGCAATTCAATATAAAAAAAATCAAAGGAATATATTATTTATTTGGTACAAAGCAAACAATATAACATTAAAAAAAAAGCTTAATTAAAAATCAAAAACACGTCAATAAATTGTATCTTATATTAGATATTTTATATATATTTTTTATCTAAATAAATAAAATTAATAGAAAATAAAAACATTTGTTTCTATCGAAACAGAAAATATTGTACTGTTATTTATTTGTAAATCATATTTTGATAAAAAGTGCGTGATTTATGTAAAATTACGTAATCAAGTACGTCTAGGACGATTGAATTGGACCTAATTTTAAGTGTAATTAAGCGTCTTCATAAGGCAATTTTACGTCAGATTTTAAGTTATGGTAACATTAAAATATCGTGAGGACCGTCGTGGCGCGGAGGCACAGCGTCCGACCGTAAACGCGACGGTTTGTGGGTTCAATTGCCATGAGGGGAGAATGAATTATTTTCATTTTCGTTCGCTCTGGCGACAAGGCAAAGCACGGCGTTGAGTTCCACCACTGTCTTAATACTATGCTTCCCTCTGCCTACCCTGGTATGTGCAGGATACAGCGTGAAGCTAATTAAACCCTTTATTTTTAAATACCGCGTCTAAGCCATCTTCGACAGATATCGAATCTGTCGACTTCGACATTGGTCGACAATTACCCTATGCCTTCTCCTACTTCTCCTACTTTCTCTATCTCAATAGCGAAAATCCTTTACAGCCATTTACAACTTCAGTTGTTAGCACCTCTGTAGGAAGGTTTTCATAAAACTTCGCTACTCAAGGATTATGGAAGAATTCTTATTTAGCAGAGAGGTGAGAGTTCCTGGTAACATTATAAAACCGTTAGCGGTTATAGGAACGGATTTGCGATTTAAATTAAAATAAATTATAACAAATAAAATAAGTTCAAATTTTTTAGCAATTGGCACAAAAGATTTTGAACTTAAGATTAGCGTTGATCATCTTATTATTGCGTTTACTATAAGGAGGTTTTAACGTGATGGGGTTGTCCATTGCTGGCGTGTGGCGCGTGTGGCGCGTGTGGCGCGGGCGGGCCTGGCTTGGCTAGTATGGCCTGATGCATGGCCCACACGGCCAGCGGCCGCATGTAGCCCACGGAGCGGTGGTTGCCGTTCTCGTAGAGCGCCTCGGGCGTCTCGAAGGACAGGCCCATCTTGGTCAAGGTGGCGTACATCCCGCCAGCCGTCGCGAACGCTTCCTCGTGCATACCTGGAACATTTTGTCTCCCATTATTGAAACGCGACTAAACGGTATAGAAATTTGTTTACGAATGTGTGAAATTATATTTATTTAATGAGTGTAAGCCTCGTAACTCATAAAGGTTTATATTTTATAAAGTTTCACGCTCTATCCGCGTCTTGCACGGGAGGCGATGGAACCGACTGTTGTCAAATCCGTTTCGCAGTTTACGACCAATTTTCAAGACATTATGTGTTAGATAGCTAAATAAAATTTTACACACCTGTTATCTTTGATAGTATTCCTATATCTCAGTGTAATTCCATAAAAATCTGGGTATCATCATGGATAACATCTTATCTAAGGCTCTACAAAGTTAAATATTTACAAATATATGATCTTTTAAAAAATAGAAAAGTTTTCTTCCAATCACAACAAAATTTTATTATTCCCTGTCCTTCCTATTCTTAAAAAATCTATTATGTGTCTGCGTCGTAAGCTATCGTGATAAGCTTCAATAGCTGAAAGTCCCGCATCCTCGATATCTTCATATCCTCTGCACGCTCTTTTCTATTATTTTCCATCCTAACAATCCTTGCTACCTTAAGGAATACTTCAATTTTCATAGAACCGTTACTTCGTTTCAGCATAAACTTCGCTCCAAAATCGAACAACAAATTGAAGATACTTATTTGTAACACAGTAGGGTACTGAACATCGTTACTGTCAAGAGCGTCACTTTGTGGAATGATTTACCATTTTTTATTCGGCACTCAAAATCGCTTAATATATTAAAAAAGTACCAACGCTTGACGTTATTATTTGGCACAACAAACAAAAATTATAACTTATGTGAGAATATACCTATTTATGTATGTATATACATATATACATATATATATATATATATATATATATATATATATATATACAGAGGGTGTCTGGCCAAATATCTGTCCGATATTGGTACTGGGCATACGGGTACGCGACCCCGGATCCTCGAGCCACCACTGTCATACTCCTTCCCAATCCATGAAAGTGGTGTCCTTACCCCCCCCCCCTTTTCTACTAATCTTTTCCCCTCTCATCCTTGGCTTTTCCCTCAAAAATGGGTTTGGAGGTCAGATGGCAATCGCTCCATTAAAAAGCCGCCACCTGCCACACATATGAAAAGGAAAAAGATGTTGCTGGGTACTGCTAGGGCGTCGCCGCTAAACGACGCGCAGGCACATCGCCCTACACCTGTGTTAAATGGGCAAGGGCTACCGTGTCAAGTACGGACACGGCTAAAGAAGATAGTACCCAGAAGGAAACTCCGCTTTGCAACGTGGAATATTGGCTCTCTAACCGGACGATGCAGGGAACTAACAGATGTACTCATGAGGCGTCGGGTCCAGTGTGCTTTCCTTCAGGAAACCCGCTGGAAGGGCAATAAGTCTCGTAACATCGGACAGGGTTACCAGCTCATATACACTGGGTCTCCTTCCGGTAAAACTGGTGTAGCAGTAGTTTTATCTGAAGAGCTACGGAATGGTCTCCTCGAAGTTGACCGACGCAGTGACCGCCTGATGCGGGTGAAGGTACTGGTTGAGGGGGCTATCGCCAACTTAATAAGTGCATACGCTCCCCAGGCTGGTTGTAACGGGGCCGAAAAGGAGTCATTCTGGGAGCAATATGAAGAGGTTCTACTCGCTATACCATCTACCGAGGTGATCATAGTTGGGGGAGACCTTAACGGTCACGTGGGTAAGGCTGCGGATACGTATGAACGTGTCCACGGTGGTTTTGGTCACGGTCGCCGCAATATAGAGGGCGAAAATATCCTAAGAACCTGTATTGCATCTGATCTGGCCATCGTGAATACGTTCTTCCAAAAGAGTCCGCAGCATCTTATTACGTATGCGAGTGGACTCCATTCAACCCAAATAGATTACCTATTGACCAGGCGGTGTCATGTTGGCAAAGTAACTAACTGTAAAGTCATTCCTGGCGAAAGCCTCACGGCCCAACATCGTCTTCTTGTCATGGATTATGTCGTTACCCCGATAAAGAAATTAGCCGAGACGCGTAAGTCTAAGATCAAGTGGTGGTTGCTGAATGGACCGATGCAGACCGACTTTCTGGCAGAGGTTAACAGTCAAAATTTATCAACTAACACCGAAACTGCTCAGGATGCTTGGGATCGAGCTCAGTCAGCAATTATTACGGCTGGTAAACATGTTCTTGGCGTTTCTAAGGGAGGACGTATTATGGACAGGGAGACATGGTGGTGGAATGACAAGGTACAGGGGGTGATTCATGATAAGAAGACTGCATTTAAGGAGTGGCAGCGTTCCAACTCTCCTGAAGACAGACTGGAGTACATAGCAGCGAAACGTGCCAGCAAAAGAGCTGTAGCCAGAGCCCGCAGTGAAAGTTTATTACCTCTATATGATAAACTTGAAACTGTGGAGGGGCAGAAGCTCATCTACAAATTGGCACGTGCTCGGGATAAAGCGACGCAAGATATCACAAAATGTCTTTGCGTCAGAGATTCCCAGGGCAAGCTGCTTTGTAGTCATGCTTCTGTGAAGGAGAGGTGGAGAAGTTACTTCTTGGAGCTGCTGAATACTCAGCACCCGGGTAGTATTCCGTCTGAACCACCTCCTAACCTGGGACTTATTGCTCCAATAACCCTTGATGAAACTCGGAATTGTCTTCGACGCATGAAGAACGGTAAGGCGGTGGGACCTGACGATATTCCGATCGAAGCGTGGAAATCGTTAGGCTCTCGTGGTGTGCTCATGCTTACTGATCTTTTTAACCGCATTTTGAACACTGGGACGATGCCACATCAATGGCGGCACAGTTTTATTACCCCTATTTACAAAGGAAGGGGCAGTGTTCAAGATTGCGGTAGTTATAGGGGCATTAAGATTATGAGTCACACCATGAAGCTCTTCGAGCGCGTGATTGCCCTCAGGCTCCGCCGAGAGTGTACTGTCTCTGAGTGTCAATATGGATTTCAGCCAGGATCAGGCACTACGGACGCCATTTTTGCCCTCAGAATTTTGATGGAGGCACACAGGGAAAAGAGGAGAGCTCTGCATGTGGCATTCTTAGACCTGCAGAAGGCCTTTGACTGTGTGCCACGTCAGTGTATCTGGTGGGCACTGCGATCCAAAGGGATCCCTGAATCCTATGTTGCTATTATCAGAGACATGTACAACGACTCTGTTTCTACAGTTAGGACCGCTGTTGGCGATACCAAACCCTTCCCAATTACAGTAGGGGTTCACCAAGGCTCAGCTCTTAGTCCACTTTTGTTTAATGTAGTGCTAGATACTGTCACGGCTCACATCCAGGACCAGCCTCCATGGCTGATGATGTATGCCGATGACATAGTACTCATTGACGATAACCGACTGATGCTGGAGCGTAAAGTGAATACCTGGAAGGGTGCGCTTGAGAACGGTGGTCTTAAACTGAATGTGTCAAAGACCGAGTACATGGCTTGCGGGAACCCAGACTCGAGCACCATCCACATCGGGCCTGAGCCAGCCGTTAAGTCGGAGAAGTTCAGGTACCTTGGATCCATTATGCACGAGTCCGGAGGCATCGACCACGATGTCCGCGCCCGGGTTAGCGCTGCTTGGGCCAAATGGCGGGAGGTCACTGGTGTGGTCTGCGATCGCAGAATACCGCCCAAACTCAAGGGGCTGATATACAAGAGCATGATCCGACCAGTTCTTCTATACGGCAGCGAATGTTGGCCAGCATTATCTCGGCACACTCAGGAGCTTCACGTAACGGAGATGAAGATGCTGAGGTGGATGTGTGGCGTTACTCGGGCTGACCGAATACGCAACACATTCATTCGAGGTAGTCTTGGGGTCCGTGACGTAGCGGATAAGCTCCAAGAGCGTCGTCTGAGATGGTATGGCCACGTTTTGCGCCGGCCTAAGAACTACGTCGGAAGAAAATGCCTTGATATGTCTGTCCCTGGAGTAAGACCCCCCGGACGCCCAAGGAAGCGATGGCTGGACGTCGTGACGCACGACATGAGAGCCAATGGACTAACCACTGAGGATGCTCAAGACCGTGCAAAGTGGAGTAGACTAAGTAGGACAGCAGACCCTGGCAATAGGCCGGGATAATGCTAAGTGGTAGAAGATATATATATATATATATATATATATATATATATATATATATATATATATATATATATATATATATATATATATATATATATATATATATATATATATATATATATATATATATATATATATATATATATATATATATATATATATATATATATATATATATATATATATATATATATATATATATATATATATATATATATATATATATATATATATATATATATATATATATATATATATATATATATATATATATATATATATATATATATATACATATATATATATATATATATATATATATATATATATATATATATATATATATATATTGTATATGTAATTTTTTAAACATTATATTTATTATAGTATGAATAACGTATGTATTTTATGTATTTATTATATTTCCGGTTTTGCAGGGTTATGCCTCAGGTGACGTGTAACAGATCGCCGTGACAAGGTGCCGCTGGGCGCACTCACCCTCGTGCAGCATGAGCGCGGCGAGCCCGTACACCACGCCGGTCCACACCTCCTCGCTCTGCAGCGCGCTGGTGTCCACGCCGCGCGCGCGCACGTACCCGTTGACGGCGCCGCGGCTGCCCTCCAGGAAGCGCTGCACGTTGTTCTCGTATATGGTGTGCAGCGCCTTCTTCACGTTGGCGTCGGGGAACACCTGCTCCGTGCACCCTGACGCGCGCAGAAACCTGCCGCAGTAATGATTATGCTAGTACTAATTGAGGAATAAGACAATTGACGTATGAAACTTTATATGGAGAATGATTTTCATTGTTTAACTTTAACATAAAAATTCACAAGAATCAACATTTTGGTAGGGAACAAAACGTGACGTCGAGTCGTTTCTCTCCCGGCACACGGGAATCGTAAAAATTAACTTAGTTATTTAAATTTAAATGTGTCTAGTGTTTACCAATGGCCAGCCAACTGGTCCGCCATAATAACGTCACTATTAGAAGGTTTCGTGTCGAAGCGGTAATAGGAGCCGTTCCACAGCTTCTTCTCGTAGGAGGTGCGAGCTTGTTCCAGAAGCTTCGAGAACTCCTTCTCGTCGTCCTCGTGTCCGAGGATGCGCGCCATCGTCTTCACCGCACTGATGGAGGCCACCCACAAGCCCCCACAGTATGCACTTAAAATATTAAAAAATGTTACAATTATAATACAAACACTTCAAAGTAAAATTTTATTTAAATTATATCAATAATAAGTATACCATAATACTACCAGGGGGGAACCACTTCACTTAAGGGGGATACTCTACAAAACATAAAAGTAGATCTCCTCCGTAGCCAATATTTAAGACACGCTTTAAAAGCGCTGCGAATATGACCACTATGAAATTATTTAATATGTACAGCATGTACTTTTTAAATGATATAATAACGCGTTATCGACACGCGTTACACATACCTGGGACCGGTCATAATCCACGCGTCGTACGTCTGATCGGGGAACCCGCCGTTCTCGATGAGACCGTCGCCGTCCTTGTCCCACATTTTGGCGCGCCGCAGCAGCGCGGAGCAGGACGGGTACATGTCTGCCAGGTACTGCTCGGAGTCCCAGACGGCGACGGATGGCTGGCGCGGCTCCAGCCTCTCGTGGAACTCCTCCTCGACGGCGCTGCGGTACAGCAGTTCGAGTATGTTGTGCGCAGCGACGGGGGCGGCGGCGGGGGCGAGCGCGAGCGGGGGCGCTGGAGCGGGGGCGGGGCGGCGCGCGAGCGGCGCGGGCGCGGGGCTCGCAGTCGCGTCGTCGCGCTGGCCGGTGGCGCGCGTATACAGGTCGTCCTCGGCGCCGTCGCGCATGTCGTCGATGTAGGCCATGGACTGGTAGCGCTGGGTGCCGAAGGGCGCGTGGTGCGCCTTCAACAGTCGGTAGTCGCGTATCACTTGCAGGATGAACTTCAGGTTCAGGTCCCGCCACTCGGACACGTCGTGTATATTGTACGCGTTGATTTGCGTAAACGGCACGCCTTCTATGAACAATATCACACAGCCAGTTAGTATTTTTGATGTATTATGTGATATTTACTTGTCATAATTATGAATCTTACCAGGTTCTCCCAAATCGTGAGGAATGGAATCTTTGATTTTAAATTTGCAAGACTTTCCGTCGTACAACGATTGCCTCAATTTCGTCGTTTCCACTGCGATCGAGTCTCGAAACATGTATTGTAGCACAACCTGTAACAATTATTTATATTACTCACAACAGAAAAATATTTCCATTTCTATGTAATCAGTAATGTAACAATTGTATTGCTATTTCCTTTGCTATTTCCTTTAACATAATATTGTGTATTAATTTAAGTAATGAAAAATATAACGAGATAAAACTTACCTGTAAATTTGGCCAAAGCTGTGCCAGAGCAAAAGACGCATAAAAATGTACGTCATAAGTATTATACATGCGATATTCGTGTCCCTCCAGATATCCGAACACACCGAGTTCGTGCCTAAAATCAAAATTTAAATTATAGATTATCGTTTATATCGTTTATAAATGATTTTCGTTAAAACCATGAATGCACATTTAAAATTCATTGATTTGCATTGCAAATTGTAATGGTCCATTTACACGCTTGACTTGCTTGCTTGACAAGCGTCTAAGCAACACAATCATGTAAATGGTGTTTGGCTTGACTTGTGAGAGCTTGCAAGAGCTTGTTGCCGACTCGGGCAAGTACTAGTTTCTAAAGCTGAACACGTATCAAAAGATGCTTGCTGCAAGCGCTTGCGACGTATTTACACATTAGCGCGTATTCAGATACAGATTCGATCATGAGTTCCCACCGAACGGGTGTATTTCGCTGCGCATAACATGCCAAACTTTTCGCTTTTTTTATAATTTAAATAAAAATATGTCAAGCCGAACCCAACATATACGTAATTTTTTGGTAAAAATAAGCAAGTGATTTACGCTATATTGGGATCAGTGATACTTACCTAGGATCAGTCTCGGGATACTCGTCTGAAACGTCGAACCATATGGTGCCGCCGTCCGCGATGAAATAAAGCTCATTCATTAAGGCACTTTTTAACCAGTCTGGAATATTGCTGTAGTCATATAAGACGTTCCATTAGTCAAAATTAATGTATATTCTAGTTTCTAATATAAATTTTAAGCATATGGTATAAAAAAATATTGCCAAGGTTAGGTTGCATATTCTTGATAGAATAATGTACGACATATAGATAGGTATTGTTGTTACTTTACTTGTTATTCAGTATGGGATCTTGCCACTCTGCGAGTTGTTTTTCCCAATTTTTATAGTTCTTGAGTGCGTACGCCGCTATACTGGTACCAGAGATGCCATCGCTGCCGAAGAACTTTGTATAATACCTGAAATAATATTCAAATAAAAACGCCTGACCAAATAAATATTTTATATATGACGTATGTATAGGGCGTCGTGCGATGTGATCGGAAGCGATACATCGGGTTGCCTCTGTCTACCGTCATGGGTAGCCATGACAATTATGTTAACGGTGAAGAAAGAATGATGCACCCAAATACTCGCATATACAGCGTAGTGATGTTGTCGTCCTTATTCCATAATCTTAACCAGCGCTTATACATAGTACACTCGGGAACATAGACGCGAGGACTCAATTACCGGCGATACAAACTATATACAATTAGTAAGCAAAACTGTACGTATTGTAATCACAGATATGAAAGCACACATGTAAGCCATTTCCTATGGATGTGTTCTGGCCATGTGTAGAATGGAGAGACGCTGCAGCGCAATGCAACATATTTCTTTACATTTTATAATAAACATACCTTTTATGTATTTTACAATCTTTTTTGTATTTTATTACCGGCATATCCCACACAAGACAAAACTCAGTTGAGCGGCATCCTCCCGGGTCTAACGATATAGTGTTTGATAAACCGATGGAGTTATCTATAACAGAACGGTATATGTTTGTTACGTTTTAATCTATAATCTATAAGCGCTTGAAGTTGGCTGGAAGAAATCAGTGTTAAGGCACAACTTTCCTCTCTTGGTTTTTCGTTTAACTTCATTCTTACAAAATCCTGCACCCTCCCAATGTGTCACGATAGCGTCAATTGATAAACTTACAAATAAAATAAGTAAAAGTCAATAATCAGTATGCAAAAAAGATAACATCATACTTCGAGATAAATTTAAGACTATCTAAGGCTACTACTACTGCTAGAATAAGACTAGAGTAGACCAAGTGCAGTTAAAAAGTAGTGGGACAGCGTAATATTTCTAAAATAGTACAGAAATTGGGAACTAGGTCCTCTCTGTTATAATATCCTGTTTGTCCTGTACCTGTCTGTTATAATGGGAATACATACTCATTAAGAAATGTATAGTATGTAGGTATAAGATTTAGTTAAATTTTTCATCTAAACGTGAATCATTTATAAGCGTTATTGGTCTTTGGCCTTGTAAAGCATCAATACGAGTCATTCAAATTATTAATTTTGTTTCCTTGCAAACGTATGACTACGTAGATTAACTAGATTAGAGGCGCAGCGGAAATATATACTGAGTCTTTGGTAATTCGACGTATTCCCTGTCCCCTAGGCAGAAATGCAGTTATCTTAAGATATCTTATTGTTGCGGGTTTTTGTAGAAACAACCTAGTTTTGCATTTAAATAATAATTAATAATGGTAATAACGGTGGGCCGTAGTCATGAATAGATTGCGAAATAAAATATTTTCAAGTTCATCATCATATAGTTATTTTCCAAATCTTTGTTAACCGGTATAAAATTCGATCAGAGTATCTGAGATTAGCATGATTAAATTTAAACACAGCACATTGGGTGTTATTTAACATGTGTACAACATTTTCATTACTTTTTTATGATGAAATATCTACTTAAAAATGAAATACCTATGAATAATAAAATACTCACTTTTGTATATTTTTTTTGGTTTTTCCTTGTCCTTTTTGGTATCGGGTTTTTCACCAAAATTGGGCGGGGGCTTCGGCATTTGACTGGGATCGGGTGCCAATTTCCCGTGTTCCTTTAAACATTCCCATACATAATTGCACGTTTTTGTAGAGTTCCACAGACAATATCCTTCGTGGATCGTTTCATCTTTCTGTTTCTTCTTCGCTATTGTGAACGTGCAAGGTTGGTCAAGCACTTTCTGTTCTAATGTTACGCCGCATGTTTTTTCTTCTGAATACCTCTCTAGGTCCAATATATCTGAAATTTTCATTATTTAGTGGCTTAATTGCTACTGATCTAAATAAACTAAAACTAAAAAATGAGGTTACAGTATGTTAAGTCGAAATTATTACCGAAATGTAACACATAAAATTTACAATTCAACCCAGTGAAACTGAAACTAGCTAGTTCAAACAAACTGAATATTTAAAAAAATATATAAAACTTTTATTAAATATAGACTTAACAATTGCTTATATTTAAAATCTTCGCAATGAAATTTATTAGAAAAAAAATTATATCATAAATACATGTTATTTAATTAATCTGTTTGTAATGTAAATAACAGTCGAAAGCGATAAATACATTAATAATTAACACCTGTTTATCTAAATAATGAGATCTGATACTATTATTACATAAAAAAAACATTATCTTTAGTATTAGAGATGGAATTTTTTTTGGCAGATAATTTTAAAAAGTCAGCCGTATATTTGGTAATACACAATTAGATAATATTAGCACCATGTAAATTACGTTAAATTAGTGTGAAGTGTAGTATTTGCGTTATTGAATGCCAGATTGAACAACCTCATTGTGTATCAAAGTTGGGATTGCGCCAATTATTTTGATTTTATTTTTAAATGTTAAAGAAAAGAGAAAATTTATAATTATAGTTTTGCATGACTGTGCTATAGATAATTTGTAAAAATGTATAAATAAAAATTGTATACTTTGTAAAAATGTAACGTTCTAGCCGACATCTTTTAGCAAACTATAGAGATTTTGTAGTTACATCTCTCGGTCATAATTCTTCCACATACAAATTAACTCTAAGTGTATCCTGGTCACTTTGTTTGTAAGTTTGTTTATAATTATTTCCCTAGGAACCTTAAGTTCTGCCAGGATAAGGTGTTTTAAGATTCTAGCCGGACAAAAAAACTGATCTAGATGATTTGAAACATGTTTTTTTTTGTTTCACATACAACATGTTTGTGTTTAGAAAAAAGATATCGTACTGCTTCTCATATTTAATGTCAACTGCTTCACATAAGATAAAACCTTGACCTAATCATGGCAATACTATAAGTATTGAACGCTGTTTAAGATTACCTTACATATGTTTAGTTGTTTTAACCGTTACAAATTATATACATTTTCATTTAAGGTTGAATACCTACTTTGTGATTTCTTCTTATTAGGGTCTGCCAAAACTTCTGTCCATGTAAATGTTATGCTAACATGTCTTTTTTCATTGCTTACATTTTTTGCAGAAAATACAAACACAGCACATGGCAGGCTGCTATCCTAAAAAAACGAAATTAATGAGTGATAAACTTGAAGATGTGAATAGTTATAGAAATGTCTTGAACAAATTAGATTAAATTTTAATGATTTCTAAAATATTCCTAAAAGATTGTTCTATTTCTTTATCTATTTATTCTGTTCTTTATGAATATGTTATATAAGTAATGTAAAAGTTAAAATATAAACTTTATAGATATAAATCTATTAATATTATTCATAGCATGAAAACAAATTAAATGTGTAGTTTTATAAAACAAAAAAGAAATTTCAAAGGTGTTCTTCAAAACATAATAATGTACTATATTATCAGATGCATACCTTATAATTATGTGGTATCACTGGTGATATTTGTCGACAAACTAATTTAATTCCATATTTTGTGAGGTCATAAGTAGTCCATGCTCTGGGATACAAAGCTGTATACTCACAATCTGCTCCATTAATATTCCATTCCCATGACTGTGGTGACTTTTTTGGTTTGCTATTACAAAAAAATTAGAAGAAAATGAATTATACAGCAGAAATTGTAAAGAATCGCTTATGCATTATAAATACAATTAATTTATACAATGTATACATATATATACTTACTTGTAAGTAGATAGCACAGACTGAAAAATTGTTTCTTTTTCATTTCTTATATTTATAATAAACTGACATTCTGGTATTGTGACATATTCATAAATACCAGGATACAATTGGAAACGGCAAAATTCTCCTTTAAAACCCCTACCAATTGTTCCACCTCCTATACCACCTATTGGACAACCTTTAAGAAATTTATTTTAATATATCACGTTCAATGTTTTTGTAATAATATGTGAACATTGGTAATAAATGCATACCATACATTCTCTGAGCTGATATCATATGAACATAATCCATTATTGGGCGTCTCTTTTGAATTTTTTTAGTTAAATAATACTTGATGTACCTAAAATAAATAAAACATTAAAATTACTTTTACATTTACCATTATTTACCTAAGCAGTGTGGTTTGCAATATATTACTTACCTGGTAGTTAGGGGCATCATATCAAAAATTTGTTTAGGCCTAGGAATAATTAACTGTTTGCTTTTAAGCGGAAATACATGATTTAAGGGGAATTTCAGTCCATATTTTGGCGGTTCATCCAACTCAATCGTCTGATCTCCAATGGGTTCTGTTTCCATTTTCTGAACTTATGATATCAGATGTCTATATTTCATAAAATTGGTTATTGAAAAAATTGTCCTATAGATAAGATATCTTAAATACTAAATATATCGATGGACAACACCGAATATTTACACAGAATTGGAATATTCAGAAAAAAATATTTTCTCATTAATTAGTACTTTGTAATTAATGGATAATATTATCATAAGGCTATATTATTGTCACAATTATTATAGCCAATGTATCGTTAACTCTTTCTACATTTTATCGTAACAGATTGAGCGCAGTGAACAAAGGTAAAGCTGAAACTGAAAAGTGGAAAGTGAAAACTGAATCTAAAAACTCTTCTGTCAATGTCGCTATTTGAATTTGACACAAATGCATCAGCATTTGATGATGGATCTGTTATAAATATAGACTTTGTGGTCTCAATAGTCAATAGCTATTTTAAAGCGATCAGAGTCGATATATATAATCACTATCAGTACTTGTAATATGATCATGATATGTAATTAATATAAATATAATACAAACCTTTAAACAAAGAAAAAAATATACATTGGTACTTGATCACTATAATTTGTATAGTCAGTTTATAAAAACATATTAACGAAAATGTTATCTGTGATTTTTTGTTGTCATTAAGCTGTAGACATAATCCATGGTTGAACTTTCTTAATATTTAGTTAATTTGTTTTTATATATTGTTAAATTAACTATTATACGTTTATGATATTCCGTAAAGCTTAAATATAGCTATTATTTAATTCGTAATTTTTTACATTTACTATGTGAAATTACACTAAATAATGAAAAATATTGTATAAGTTCTCTTAATAAAAGTACTTTAATATTTATAATAAAGTTATCAGTATATACAACAGCATACAATGGATATACCCGTTCAAATAGCTATTCGTCTCAAGCCTCCAAGTATTGCTGATTCTTTGCAATGTATATTCAGTAATCCAGTAACACAAATTGTTATTACTGAAAGTGGCCAGACATTTCATGTAAACAGAGCGTTACCCGTGGATTGCACACAGGCTCATCTTTTTAGTTCATTTATGGTACCCCAAATTAACTGTTTCTTAGATGGTTGTGATACATCAGTAGTTGTATTTGGACAGGCTAAATCTGGAAAAACTTATACTTTGTTTGGACCAGGTAAACAAAATAAACTCCTATGATTAGCAAAATGAGATGATTTTTTTTGTTATTGTTTTTGCTTTTATTTGGCAAACTCAAGATGTTTAAACTAAAACAAATATTCTATTTCTTAAATACACTTCTCACTTCTTTCAAACACTTGTAAAACTTCTGAATATTGAATTTCTTAACATGTAATAAAATATTTTAAAGTTATTTATTATTATCAAAAACACCTATAAATATTGAAGTATTTTACAAATTAATATTTAATTGCAGGTTTTGAATGCATACACAGTGAATGTGACCAAGGAATAGTTCCACGTTTCTTAACAGAAATATTCCATAGACTTAGTCAAATGCCAGAAAGGGAATATATTTTACACATAACATGGATGCAAGTTGTAAATAATAATATATTTGATGTATTAGGAGCAGGTTTAGTAAGATGTTCTAATGTTGAAGAAGCTTTTCAATATTTACAATTAGGCTGGAGACAAAGGTGTCTAGGAAATAACCATACAGTTTTTACTGTAAGTATGGAACAAAAATGGGTTGGTACTAATGGTGTTCTAAATCATCGAATGTCTACTGCTAGTTTCTGTGATTTAGCTGCTTATCCTGAACCTGGATTATATGCTTTAGAAAATATAATAAAGGAACTAGTAGCTGGCAATCCACCAAAACAAATAAACTATGACAGATGTATTTTAACAGCCATGCTACGAGACTCATTTGGTGGTAGAGCATTTACCTGGGTAATAGGATGTATTAGTACAGAACCTGATGACTACCAAGACACTTTGAATATTCTCAATTTATCCTTATGTTGTAGGGGTATTAAGAATTTTGTTACTGTGAATTTATTTGCTGACAACAATACTCCTGTATACACAGAAAAAGCTACAATACCTAATGACAATGCATTTAATTTGCAATTTGCAACTGAACAATGGATAAAGCTAGTATCAAATGCTGAAGGATTATTTAACAAAATATTACAATCAAAATCATTATCTGAAGCTGACATGAGTCAAGTGAGTGAATGGTTATTTCTTAAAGCTGAGTGTGATGAATGCTTAAACACTGATATGACTGTAGATAATAAGGATACAAATACAAAACAAGGCTTGCCGAGAATAGCAGAAGACACTGAGCCCAGTGAGCCCAGTGAGTCAGATGTAGAATCAGATTCTGAAGACAGTGATTCAGAAACAGTTTTTCAAGATAAATTAGAGAAATTCATGGAATATTTTAGGGAAAAAACTGATCAGTTATTTGCAGACAGATGTGAGGAATATTTAAATCATATTGATTCAGATGATATCACTATATCAGAAACCAGTGGTTCACAGTCATTACCAGTTATGACATCACAGTCACAATCTGGTAGAAGAAGGACTATTCAACCTGGAGAAAGTATTTCAGGAGCTCAATTAGATTTATTAAGAAAAGTTGCTGCTAAGGCTATTTCACCAGAATCACAAAAAATTATTATAGAATCTCATAATAAAGATATTGATCCAGAACCAAAATTGATAGAAAGAGAATTGTTGAAAATGATAGACTCCCCAAAATTAAACGAAATTTGTAAGAAATATAAAATTACTAAAGAAAAATATACACAAAAGCAAATATTGGCAAGAAAGCTATCAAAAGAAATAAGCAGTAGTCAAACCCAACTAAAAGAACTTATTAATCTCTGTATAGCTAAAAAGAGACTGATAGATGATCTGTCAAAAAGTGTGTCCTATAACAGTAAAAACAAAATGTATTTAGAAAAAATGGATTCAAGTTTAGTTGATCAGGATACCTTAAAAGAAATCAAAAGGCATGAAACAAATTTAAAAACATATAAGAAACAAATAGACCAAATAAAAAGACAAATAAAGAAGGATGAGAAACGTAAGAATACTTTAGATATGGAGTTACTTAAAGATAAATTAAAATTAGATGAATTATCAGAATCTTCGCTTGACATGAAAGATAAAAAATCTCATACTTTAAAACATTTTACACATAGAATAACACAATTGGATAGCATTTTAAAAGAGAAAACTAGTGATTTAGCTAATTTAGAATTATCAAAGGAGAAAGAACTGATGTTGCGCAAGGAAATAAAAAATTTAAGGAAGACTAGGGAATGCTTGCATGAGCAACGTTGCAGCTTAGGACACAAACGTAAAATATATAAATCTCTTTCAGATTCAGAGGTAAGTCTTTAAAATTGATCAAGTTATAGTTTTATGATTTATTGTGAATTCACTGCTTTATTGGAAGTCAACTTGCTTATTAAATGTCCCTTTGCTTTTCATAAGACCCAATGTAACCAAATACGAGTTGTATTTATTTTTAGGAGCGAAAGTTACTTGAATGTGAAGAAGCTATAGAAGCGATAGACACAGCCATAGAGTACAAAAATAATTTAATATGTGGCAAATCACCATCCGCGTCACTATCAGACTCTCAAGATAATAAGGAATCTAGAAGTCGAGGGGAGCAAATGCTAATGGCGAGACTAGACAAATTATCTCATGATGAAATGAAAACACTGTTGTACAGATACTTTCAAAAGGTATACTACATTTTTTTTCTTTATAAATGCTGTATTATCATTTACATATTTTGATGGTGTTGTGCCATTTCGTTACTAAGGCCACTTGTTTCTTTTATTGGATATAAAGTTCAGCCCTCGGCTATCGTCTCACTGGGGTTCTAACTGTAAGACCGATGGTTGTGGGGCTGACCTGGCACGACAAAATTGGAGCCACTTAAAACAACTAATGTTTACAAAACATTCGAGTGGAAAGCAGATAACAGAACGTCTTGACACCAGGTTTTCGCTTTCGACAAGTTCACGCTTACTTATAATGCCTGATAAAGCATGAATTTAATAACATGTGTGTTATTAATAATGTGTGTTATTAAAGGGGATATTTTGAGGTCTTGACAATATATTTTGCGTCTGCCCTGCTATAGATATGCGAAATAAAAGCTATAAAAAGTAATGGGTATTGGTAAAGGAGGATATTTGTCGGCAGGTGGTGGACCTGCGGGGCGCGTGCGCGGCGCTAGAGGCGGGCGCGGCGGCGGCGGCGGAGGAAGCGGCCGCGTGGCGCGCGCGCGCCGCCGCCGCCTGGCGCCACGCGCAGCGCCGGCCGCCCGCGCACGCCAGGTAACTCATACTATTACTTGGTCGTAGTTATGTTTGAGGACATGCAATGGATGAAGATCTCATGAGCTTATATAACAGAAATCTTTTAGTTTATAGGGTGCGAGTGTGTGGTGCCTAGCTTATAAAGTCATATAAGCTTATTAATAAAATATTTTACTTCTTAAATGTTTCTAATTATTTTATATGACAATTTAATGATTACAGATTCGTAGGCGGCGTAAACTTTGACAGAGCTCTATCCCTGGGCATGACAACGGACTCGGAGACGTCGGACGACGCCATGCGGCTCGTTGACAGGATGCGGCAACTTGCCAGGTATCCACCGGTAAGTGTACTCAGTACTTTTAATGCACCTCCAGCACTCCATCCTCCTTTCAGCAAAACTCCACAGTTAATGATGACTTAATTAATATTCGACGTACATTGTTGATGAGGCCTTCGTAGGCCAGCGGCACAGCGTCTGACTGTAAATGCGACGGCCGTGGGTTTGATTCTCACTCGGAGATAATTAATCCTGTGGTAACAAGACAGCACGGCGTTGAGTTCCGCCACTTAACACGCAATGTCTATGAATTGGATTCCTCTGTCTACCTGGCTATATGAGGGAAATAGCGTGAAGGAAATATTTTGAATTTGTTTTAAATAAATATGTACTAATTTGAAAAAATGACTATAATCAACATGGGCATCTATAGGCACATGCTAAGTGACTCAACAGTTTATAATAAAAAACGTAACATAAATAAACACTCTTATAATACATCTACAGGTTCCTGTAATTCCAAGTCAGAATCTCCGACAACTCATGCCAGCTACGAACCTACCAGTTGCTAAAGTAACTAAGGAAAAGAACAAACTTGTCATCATACAGCAGAACAAGAAAAACTGATATAGGGACATCTTTTTATTTTGGCCGCTTAATATAATCCTAGTGCTCATTATTTATTTATTGCTGCGACTGATATTTCTGTTATTGATTCACGATGTTATTTACTGAAATTATTATCTAGTAATTGTTAATATTCGGTATCGATTATCGTCTAAAATCGATATGCACCAATATTTCAAGTCATAATTAAAATTATACATATATATGTACATATCGATTCTAATGAGATATGATTTATATTTTATAATATTAAGGCTGTTCGATTGTCAGAACATTAGATGTGTATCAGTGACAAATTATAATTTTAAGCTTTAAATGTTTTTACACTTATATTGACAATTCTAAAGAACTTCTTGCCTTATAATAAGTATTAAAATATAACATAATCAAATGAAATTTTTAAAATTGAATGCTTATATTTAAAAGTTTTTGTAGTATAAAAACAACAATCTAATTTCCTACTCCTAAAACCATATTTAGAACTAGGTCAGTTCCTATTTCAATAAAAACTTTTATACATATAATATATATCATGGAATTCATGATTTCATGAAATCGTCAAATGTCTATTGGTCTTATGATTTAGCCGAACCAAATACATGATCAACTATTTGTGCTACCTTCACACGAAATATATATATATATATATATATATATATATATATATATATATATATATATATATATATATATATATATATATATATATATATATGTATATATGTATGTACATTTAGATAATTAAAAAAAAGAAGCAAATCTCATATATGTTTATTTGTTAATAAAAATTACATGTTCATTTAATGACAATAACGGAAACATCGAATTATAAATCTATTATATACATCCATAAATAGTTCTATGCAGTTTTATATATATTTTTTCTGTATAGTAGTTTTTATGGCACTGGTTGTATTGTTATTATAATTATGGCAATTTTATTAAAAGCTTTAATGAAATAGCTCAATAGACTGATTTAAGTATATATAATGAGATAAATATTTTTAAGCTATCACATTAACAAAAATATCCTATCATCACATTCACTATTCTACAATTTTACTAACTTTTCTTATTATAATAATTCGATTCTAATAAACTAATAGATCTATGTAGATGCTGTAAATAATATAGATATTTCGAATCTGTAATTAAAGATGTTGTAAATAGTATTTTGTATTTATTTAAAGTTCCAAGGTATACATAATACACCTTCTGACAATACAGAATAATAATGGGTAACACACAGAATGTTTCCTCGTAATTTCTGAAAAAAAAAAGGTATACAAATATAAAAACATAACTATAGACTAATTTAAAAGATATGTTTAGTTAAATTGTTATTTATGCGGAATAATATTAACAGCTATATAATTTATTAAAGTACATTATACAGATTGCTACTTTTACTCACTGTTCCAAGTATGTCTGTGCGAGTCAGAAGTCTTTCACAGCAAAGAATCATTAAAGCTGGAGTAATACTGTCATCTTTCCTGAGATCTAATAGGTCATATCTTTGTTTGACTTCTTTGCATAGCGCCCGTTCCACATGTTTATTTCTATAGTAAAATAGTAAATACTTTATTATTGATTGAAATATTTCAAAAAAACTATGAGACTATAATAGCATAATACATTGCTTATAATTACTGAAATCTTTTTTTCTATCTTCCAACTGTTTTCCTCCTATAACAGGGTAAACAGAAGAAACTTAGTGTTATGACACTATCGGCCCCACTTTTCGTTTTATTTTATTTATTGTTAAGTGGCGGAACTCAACACCGCGCTTTGTCTTACCAAAGCAAGGTAAATAAGTAGTGTAAAAAAATTATACATACATAATGTGTACATTTTTTATCAAATCCGAAAGCAAAAAGAATGTCAAAATGACGTTGCGAGATGTCTTACGACGGTGGATAGACAAGAGCTACTAAAATAGTATTGGAAATGAGTGGGTTTGCTCCACTGGCACGCTCGAAACGCCATATATGAAAAAGAAGAAAATGAGTGGAGTTTACATGCTGTACTCAGTGAGGAGTAATGTGGCTTCATCGAGGTGGCGCGCCATGTAGGCTATGAGCTCGTCCGCAGGACACGACGACGGCGTTATGAACTGCCCCGTCGGGGACACCATCAGTGGACCTGCTTCACTGGAATGTATACAGAAATTTTTTAACATCCTTGCAAATTGTTTTATATATATATATATATATATATATATATATATATATATATATATATATATATATATATATATATATATATATATATATATATATATATATATATATATATTATTCCTTAGATATATACACATTGACACGAAAATTTCAATTTATAATTAACCGAAAAAATACTCACGGTTCCACAACTATTTCGTATTTACTAAGAGATTCGGGTACAGATTCAGGAATTTTTTTTCCTCGCCCATAAAAGTCTCCTACAGAAGTGATTAATTGCCTGAGATGACTGCAATATTGGGCTGCTGATACTTTTGGCATAAACTTTCTAAAAAATAATAGTGTCAATTTAAAAAAAAGAGCGAATAGTCCTTGCACACCGACGGCTGTGTCAGCTTCATGATGGTAAATCAGCGGAAAATACAACTTTATAAAATTGACAAACATAAATTTACCGTATGCATTTATTTTGAATGAAATAAACTACTTATATAAGTTTGTAATCGTTTCTTTCTGTGATAAACTCGTAAGTTACAAATTATCAGATTTTTCCTTTATTTATACTGTAAGGTGTATCACTTACAGTATAATTTTGGCTCAATTTTAAAATTGTATGTCAACGGGAAGTACTATAGCTTTGAATTACGCGGCGATTTTCATACAAATTACACCAACATACACGATATTTAATACAGTTTGATTAATGGACTTTTTAGGGATTCCGTACCTCAAAATGAAAAAGATCACTTTGTTTTCCGTCTGTCAATACGATTTAGTAGAATTTATCAAGATCGCGTAGGCATATCAACCTAAAGTTAATATCAAATATTTGTTTTTAAATTAGATTTTGTAATATAATAAAAATGCGTAAATACCTCCTACAAATATGTATATCTCTCAATATACTAGACAGGGCTCTCTCATAATTGGGTATTTCTGTTAAGGCACTATCTTCTTGTCTCACTTTTTTTATTAACTGTAACAAAATTTATAAGAACATATATTTTGCTCCGCAATCACAATAAAGTTCAAGTTTAAGTTATATTTAAAAAAAGGTATTACCGATAACCATTCGTTTCTAACGTCAATTATGTTAAGAAATACATCGCCGTCTAAGCTGACACCTGTGAATTGGCCTAACGCGATAGTTCTTCCTGAAACAAGGAGTTAGAAATAAACGCTTAATGCGCAAAAAATTGTTGATAGTAAAGCCACCACACCATCCACTATGCACAGATCTTGCTATGGCTCTTGACTGACTGACTAATGTAGGCCGTGTTTTAATTCACCGATACCGGCTCTTGTGGAGTATGGTGTCTTCAATATTTCAAATGCTGTTTATAAACATAGAAGATTTGGCCCAACTAAGTGACATGGGCCAATGAATTGCTTGTGTTTCATGGACACGAAAAGAAAAATCCAGAATTGTAAAAATTCTGTACAAACGTTGTATAATAAATAAAGACTAAATTTTTTTAATGTCCTTTTTTTATTGATATAAGCATTCCATTTTCTATGTAACTATGGCACTACAGCATAAAATAATAAATATATATATATATATATATATATATATATATATATATATATATATATATATATATATATATATATATATATATATATATATATATATATATATATATATATATATATATATATATATATATCAGAGACTATATACCTTTTAAGTTATTCATATGTTTTGAATGTTGGGATGCCATGGAGGTTAGGCTTTGAAGGGCACCTCTTATGTGACTTATGTTCCAACCACTATCATACTTAACCTGAAATTACACATCAATTGAGAAAAAAAATCTGTTATTTAAGCATAATAACATAGATATTGTTGTGTCCTATGTTAATCCTACAATATACCTTATTTATATAGACTTGCTATATTCAGTTACAGTAACTTTAAGACCATATAAACGATAAGGGTAAAGCGAGATACTTGATTTACATAGCAGAATGTTTTTATATTTTGGTCATGATATCTAAATTTCTAAATATATTGTTTATAAGACAAATCATATATAATTTGAAGAAAAAAAAAACCCATTAAAAAAGTAACTGCATGATTAAATTCGGACGTAGTTTGGATTTTGAAAGAGCGCATAAGCAATTAGTAAAAGTAAAAAATAAAAACATTCTTTGATTTGTTTAGAATCCATGATATAACATAATACGCCATTAGCAGACGGGCAAAGACCGAGAGTTTGACTTCTTGTTGAGGGTAGTCGGGTTTCATAGAAAAATTATCACCGAGCGAAGAAAGAGATTGATTGCATTTAATAATATTGATTGATGAAACTGTATTACATAATGGTGTTATATGTCAATAATAGAAATTGAAAAATAATTAAGAAATTGTTTAAGGTTATTATTTTGTGTTACTTCCAAGGTCCAATCATCATTGTCCTCAAAAGACAACCAAAACCTTTAAACTATAATGTAGGTTTGGTCTATTTTAATATTGGTGTTTATCCCCCATAATATTTAATATAATTATTAATATTCTGGTATATAAACTAATTAGTCACGAGGCGAAATGGGGTTAAGTTCAACTATATAAACACAGAATTCATACCCCAGAGAGAAAACCAAAACAATGTCAGGTACAATAAAATGAGGTAGAGGAATTCAGTACGTGCACAGGATTGACGACGAGATCTATTAAATGTTATTGAATATGTCTGTGAAGACGAAATACCAAATATACTTCATACAATCCGGGACGTATATTTGAGGGTAAAAGAACTCCTACGATTTCCGAAGTGACACCGTTAAAATTCCCAGAGCTCGAATTCAAGGCTTCAATTTCATAATAGTAAGATCGAATAAAAAGGCGGCAAAATGAGAATAATAAGTATAAGATGTAAGCTTTAAAAATGCGAAATGGATAAGTTCTCAAGTATTTTGGATAGGAATGGGAAAAGATTAGAAATAGGACGAAAAATTGAAGGAGTCTTTGGGGTTCCAATTTTCGTCTCCAAGAGCGTTAATTGATGCTTTATGCGAACAGTATCGTTTACATTCGATGCTGTAAAGTGGTTAAGGATATAACAAGCGATTCTAGAACCTCGTCTCTTTGTGCATCTTAACATAGCGGCAGATATATGCAGCATATGCTGACTTCTACCATTGAAATACCCGTCGTAAAGTAAAATTCCATCTTCACCACCTGGATGGTTGGCGGAGCACCACCACACAGTGAGTTTCAAAAGAAACTTCCTACCACGTAAGACCGCACTGTGGAACAAATTTCCTGCAGAGGAGATTGAGACCTTCAAGAAGCGAGCGTACACCTTTTTAAAAAGCCGAAGTCATGGGTGTCTATGGGCGGCAGTGATCACACAACATCAGGTGACCCGTCTACCTCGGTACCGCCCTCTGATATAAAAAAAACCGGAGAACGATCGGAGAAGACGAAAAAGACGAGATCGGAGAAGACGAGATTGAAGAAGGAGTTCATGTTGTAGTCCATCTGTCTGTCTATCGTCCGTCTGTCAAGACCATTTTCTTAAAATCGCATGGAGGTATCTATAGGGTACTTTCCGTTAACCTAGAGTTTGACAATAAGGAACTTATTGTACCAACAAAGGAAAACAACCAAAAATTTAATTAAATTACAAACTTATTTATGTAGTTTATTGAATACAAAATAATTGAAAATTTTCACTTGACCTACAATCATGAAATTAGTACGAAACCTTCGTTATACGCACATATGACTTTTCCAGTAGACTTCACTGACTTCAGTAGACTAGAAAAAAAACAACTTTACTATCTATTGTGTCTGCTCGCATCACATAGAAGATCTTTATTTATTCCACCAAAATTACGTAGCAGAAATATTCTTTTTAAATTGACAAATCTTGCAAGGATCATCACCAGGACATTGTCCATGTCCTTTAAAACGAATGAAATCTGTAGATAACACCATTATAAGGTCTAGAAGAGAGAAAGTACATCCAGGAAAAACGTGGGTAGCAGAAAGGTAGACGCAAATTTCTGCGTATAAACAAGTATTGAAAACTTCATCTTCTTCGAAGGCGGTACTAGTAAAATCGTATCGGATTTGGTAAGGTAGAGGTTAAGGGGTGGTAAACTGTGGAGCTAAAAACTGGTAAGCTAAAGTAAGGTTAATGCACATTTCAAAGGGACCCCCCCTGCTCTGAGCTCCTCTCCCTATAAAGTGATGGCCACGTCACCTGCATAGTGAATCCATGAAATGCTAAGTAGTTTCTTCTCAGTATCTACTAACCAAACCAGAATCATAAAAAATAATTACGTAAATCAGATTTATTTATTCATCACAGGAAACATGATTTTGAAATAAGGTAAAAAAAAAATTAAGATAAATGTATAATTTTGATTGGAACTGGTATAATAAATGTTATAAATTAAATGTGTAACTGCATATATTTATCTTAGCAATAAGCAAGTATCGAACATAATAAAAGATTAATAATTATTATTTTAACAGAAGCAATAAATAATTTCACAAATAATTATTTATTTATTATGTTTTGAATTGTTTTACAATTAATAAATTGGTATATTTATATGTGTATTTCAATATGAATTGTAAATTTTCATTTTACACATAAATATGAATTTAAATTGGTGTGTAATATATTACGCAATCAATGGGCTGCAAGAGGTATAAAGATGTATAAAAGCATACTTATTGAGGCATTACCAACTTCTTTTATACCATATGTTTTGCAAAGCTCTTCTATCAGGGAGTTCACATGATGCCTTGTTGCACTTGTCAATTCATATTTTTTCTTTCCATCATTACTATTTTCTGTTATCCATTCGCTAAAATTTTACACATTTAGATGTTAATTGAAAAGATATGACATTTAAAATGTGCTTGTTATTTAAATACCATTAAACGTTTAATTTACTATAAGAATATTGTTACACAGCTATATCTTTTATCAAAAAAAAGTACACATACATTATATTGGAGATGGCCTTTTTTTCTTCAACTTTTCTTTTAATTTTTTCTGCCTTTTCAAATTCAGAATTATATTCTTCATAAGCTTTTGTAAAATCTATTTTCCTTAAATATTAATAGATATATAAATTAATACACTTTAATAAAAACTAAATGTCCTTTAGTTTGTATGTAATTCTAAAATTGGTTTTTAATGTTACCTGTTATTAATTTTGCTTGAAGATCTTGGTATCTTGTCTACATAGGTAGTTGATATTTCACAGGCATTTAAAATTTTGACCACAGTTTCTCTTACATTTTTACTATTTAAACATATTTTAACTAATTTAAAATTACCTAAAAAATTTAATTGTATTAGTGTGAAATAGTCTACATAAAATAATAATATAATTCTATTTAACAATTACCTTCCGGCATGTCCTTTTGTCTTAAATAAAAAGAGAGAGTGGGAATGGACATATTTCGACTAGACTGCTGAGCTTCTATTAATGCACTTAGTTGCTGCAGAGAATTCTCATTTATTTTCTATGAGTATAAATTAAATAAACACTTAATAATTATAAACTTTGCCCACCTCAAATAAAGTGATGGGAAATACAAGCAATTATTAAAATTATAAATTTATATACGCTACTCTTAAAATATTTGGATGACATAACATTATATATAATGTATTTAAATAGATTAAATTATAAACATACCCTTTGTTCTGGGTATTTTCCAAAAAGATCTGGGTGTACACTAAAATAAAACGGTCTTAAAGCAGTAGAAACTTCTGCAGAGCTTAAAGATCTGCAGAGAATCCCTCTTAGACAGGTACATCTAAAAATATGATAAAAAAATTAATTACTTTGAGAAAAATTTCAAATTCATCATATGAGTTAAAAACTTACCGTATTTGTAATCTGCAAAACATTATGGAGCCAAATTAATAAAAGTAATGTTAGACGTTTTACGCGTTATTTTTTATGAAAACATATTTCTATTTTAGTATAATCATAATTTGATCATTATTCATTGATATTGTCAAATAGTGAATTTTGACGTACAAGATAATTATGTTTGACATTTAGCACAGATAATATTTACTTTGAAACAAAATAGACAGGTAGATCTATGTGTCACATGGATAATGAATATCGCTACTTGTTGAATTATACCTCGAATATTTATTATACAAAATGGCATGTATATTCTACTACTAAATATAAATATGTTAATTTATTAGTCTAAGTGTACTTTAAATAATAAGGAAATATCGTTTTTTTTTTATTTTGATTATAATTTTATTATTTTTAAAGCAGCGGGGAATTTAAAAAAGCACGTCACCCATTTTATTATTTAAAATAGTATTCACAAGTGCCAATATAATAGGAAGGCAACTTTATAAGAATATATTTTATTATTGAAAAATAGATCATAACATAGGAAAGTTGAAATTGGATAATATTAATAACCGATGAGTTATTTATAATATCGCTATTCAGTACTTACAGTATAATCTGAAAGCTACACCCAGGTTGTATGGAGATCAGCTGCAGAGATAGTGATTTAGTGTTTAGATGCAGACGCAGTAGCGCCATGTGCCGTACATATCCCTCAAGCCTTTGGTACTTAGCTTTTGTCGAGCTATCTTATAATTGCTATAGAGCCGAGTTCAATAATTAAACGATAAATACACCAATAGAGTGGAGGCGAGCGGAGGGCGGCAGTCGAGTGTCGGCCGCGTTGCGTATCAGACATTCGCGGCAAGTGTTGGACCTAAAGTTCATTCGACATTTTTCTATCGGACGTCGAAGGAATCTCACCGGACTGGTTCCCGCGCAACGCTGCGTTAGTGCGCCGCTCTGGTGAACCCTTTCGCTTGTAAATGTGCCGATATTTACATATGCGCGCTAGATCTTGCATCGAACTTTCGATCAGCGCTCGCATCTCCACTGGTGTGCTCTGCGAGAAGGCCGCGGGCGCGCCTGCGCCTGCGCCGTCGCCGCCGCCCCAGCGCGCTCACCTTCTGCACAACGTGCGATGATCCACGTATGTTAAATAAACAAGTATTTGCTAATAATATCTTGGTTATAAATATTTTAAATAATTATAAAATTTGGATATTGTGTGACTTTCGATGTATATTAATGTTGCTACTTGCGTAATATCTACTTATGATCTGATATGTTCTTGTTATAGTGATATAACAACCTAACATTCGAGACAATATGGAAACTGTACAAATGGTTTGGTGATACAATATACATTAACAGACAACAGTAAAAATACAAATTACGGATATTTAGGTTATTTACTTAAATAAAGACATTCATGCCATAATTATACAATAAAATAAAAGCTAATACTACTCACAAGACAGCATAATTCATTAAGAATAATTTCATATCAAAACACTACCTATGTACTGAGGAAAATTTTCTTCATAAGCAAATGTTAAAATAGTCTACAGTAATGTGCTAAAACTGTTCCTTTAATCTATCTTAAGTTAACTAGTCTAACCTGTTATGTCTCCACTAACCTAACGTCACGAACGCGTCTTGTTCATTTAAGTCATAAAATACATTAGATAACTCTATAGTTTACATATTATTATGACGCTACCTACATATTATATAAAATCAATAATAATTCGGTACTCCGTGACTCCATGAATTTTATGTGTAACCAATAACAACGACAAATTAGCTTTTACAAATATAAAAAATAGTAGCCTTTAAAATAAAAACAATTTGTAAGTATATATGTACATAAAAGTCTCTACCACGACGACTAAATTCACATGGACGACAAATAGGATGTGTCCTGTCCTTCGGAATATAAAGCTTGAGTTAATTTGCTTTATATCTAAGGCATATAAAGCTTTGATATAAAATTAGAATTAGCAATTGGTGTATATATGTAACTAAATAGTAGGTACTTTAGAATTACCTTTAAATATGTACTCTACTTAAAAAAATATATGTTTTAAAAAAAGTATAATGTGTACATTAAACAAATTCAGTGTTCAAAATTCAAAATTGTTACAAATTCAGTGTAACACTTAAAGTCACTAACAATTTACCGAAAAGTAAAAAATATCGAAGTAGTAAAGAAAAGAACTTGTTGTAATAAACAGAAATTACATAATACGGTAGCAAATGTTAAATTAAAATTATAATAAATGTTTCAGAATAAGAATCAGGCACAATATGGTCAGACATTTGAAATTATATTGTGATCTTGACCTCTGCGGTCTCTAGGATTACTTACTAGAATGCAAAGGTCATCTCGACTTTATTGTATCATTAATGAAATGCTTAATAGAAAAGGAACTGTAGTATGTAACTGAATTGTCTCAATTCTAAGTATATTTTTAATTTACTGAACGAAGAAACAGGAAAATTGCAAGGAAGTATAATTTGCGTCATTCATTTTATGTCGTATATAGTGCATATGTAACAAGGTAAATGATCAGAGATATTATTTAAAAGGGACACGTTGATTATATGTATGTATTATTACATTTGTTAATTCATTATTACTCTCCATTTTAATTGTTATGTGCATTTATTGTGACAATTCACTAAAAATAATTCCTTAGGTACTCGCATAGATAATTTTGTTGTAAAACCATCTGAAAATGGCTTAGATAATTCCATAATCAGCTGCTTTTTTCATCTTTCAGCAAAGGAAATATAAAAATATATGTAACATTGACATTATGAGATAAAAATTTATTTCAAGATTTATTTTTAGTTTGATCACTACAAATTAATAAGTACCTAGTCTTGTGTTATTATTAAAATAATCTATTCAAATACCTTTAATAATAAAAAAAGGGTTCAGGTAGTATATTTTGATGTTAAAACTTTTCATATTTCTGCAAGTCAATAATGTAAGCCACCGGTCACTAGGCCAAAATATGACTTGACGTAGATTTTCTAGTGTTATCGCTAATGATAGAATCATTAATTACCTATAGTTTATATTTGATAAAAAAAAGGTCAAAAGACTTGAAGAACTGTGTTAGTGAGACTTATAGATTTTATGTACAAGTCTTAAGTCTACCTACTAAAATGATGTGAATGAAGCTTCACCTTCATACTCTTACCGTAGCGGAGAAATAAAAACAATTTTAAAAATTTATATTATTCCCCTGGGTGATGGTTAAAAGTGAGTTCTTTCGTATATTTGTTTTTAATTGAACCTTAAGTTCTATCAGTATCCCCTTATATGCCCTTGCTGCCCACAGTCAGCAGCAAGTTTGTTCACCCTACCGACTAGAGGCTTAGCTATTCTTACCGTCCCCATACAAATACAGTGAAGACTATTAGGAGATAGTTATTTACTGGATTTAAGTTGTTCAAAAAGCTGTTAAAGAAAAATCTATCAGTGCTGGGGAATAATAATGAATTAGAGCGCACGCTTTTTAAAGCTGACGCCCATCTCAAAGAAAAAAATCAACACAAAGTTAAACTATGCCTCTTTTTTTAAAATATTCAGGGGCAAAATAAAAGCAACCGGAGTTGATGTTATTCAGAGACGTTTAGCTATTAAACAAATTATTGTACTGTACTGTTTTCTTCGATTACAACCTACCAATGAATGACTTGTATTATGAAGAGAGGTACTTACATATAATAAATATTATGATGTTATGACGTTTATTTTCATAAGGGACGTTCTTATATTGTACACGTACGCACACGCAATAAGGGCACGGTAAAATATAAAAAAATATCGATATTTTATCTAATTGTGTGCAAAAAATATTTTTTCGTATTTCGGCTTTTTGTTTATTTTAAAGAAGATAGTTAAATTGTTCTTGAAAATATCTTTAACTCCTTAAGTGATCAATATTTAATTAACAATAAGGAGCTTTAAAAAATTTTAAAATTTTAAATTTAATTTATAATACTAATTTATTAATTTCTTTTTCACTTAATGTAGGCCTTAAAATGTTTAATAAGGTCTGCCAATCCATGATCTCGAGTTTTGGCAATTTTCTAATTCATACAGATATTAGAGCTATATATTATCATGTCTTTTACAAAACATTTTTTTTACAAGATATATTTAATAATTATTATGGCTATAAGAATATATAATAATTTAAAGACGAATTAAAAGAATCTAACGCTATTTTTTGTCTCAGCGGGCTGGAAAAATTTTACACACATATTTTAAAAAATACACCAATTGAAATCCGAACCGGTACCAAGTACTGTAAATAATTAAATAAATACATATATTTATAAACTAGTAGATGCCCACAACTTCGCTAGCGTGGACTTTATGTTCCTTACAATCGGTTTTCACTAATTGATTTACCTGAATAAAAAATGTAAAGATTCATATCTTATCAGTATTTTTACATCGCCCTGCATAGGTTTTTCGAAAAAATATTCAATGTATAGACTACAGACGCAATTTTTTTACTGTTTTATTATAGTATAGATTATAATGCTAGCAATGAATACAACGATTTTATTTATTCTAATTATTTATATTTTACGCAAATTATTGTTTTTATATAAAATATATTCTAAAGATTTATCAAGTACTGAAATGTCAGTGATTGTGTTAAATAATTATCTATCAATAACTAAGTAGTTCAATTTATACAAAACGAGTGCATATCATCGCCAATTTAAGTCTCTCAATTTTTAGAAGTTGTATTTTTCGTTGACTTTAATGATCATCAAATTTATACGGAACCTACTACTCGCATTTGATCGCTATTTTCAGGGATACCTCGAAAGAAAAAAATACCTATGTTCTCAATAATAAAATACCTATGTTCATAAACCTAGATGCGTCGAGGATTGGTGATCACCGAAGCATATAATTTAAAACCGACGTTCACGCTGTTCTGATTTTACTGGCACCGCCCTAAAGAAAAGTTCCTATATGTGACTATATACCTACTACATATATAAAGAAATTTTATATATATTAAATATTTTTATGATCGATTTTATTAAAGTGTATTATTATTGAAAATATATATAAACATATGTATATTATTTTAATAATAAATTAATGGTAAAAAGTATTGCGCTACATTTTCAATAAGAAAAATAGCTTCTTAAAAATATGCTACTTATATAATAAAAGCTAGATAATAATGTAGAAATAAATTATTTTTAAGAGTATCATCGGATAGTAACTTTTAAATAATTTCGAGTAACCTTTATAAATAAAGTTATTCTTAAAATAACACAATAGTCCATACTACTGATATTATTGTATTTCGTTCTAAACTATTATGTGGAACGTTGTATAAGGCTCAATTCTCTTGCACCAACACTCACATCAGCTTGTTTCATTTCTTCCACAGATCAGGATCTGTTGTCAAATAAGTAACAATCTGAAGAATTAATAAAAAAATATATATCGAAATATAAATAATCAAAATAATTAATTATTATTATTTTCGATCTATTGATCGAAGATATTGTTTGAACGATTTATTGATCGAAGTACCTACTATGTATTGTTTTTGAACATCTCACTCTAACTCTTGAACAATCTTAGGACGCTATATAACATTTTGCACGGCGTTTTCTTTAATCCTTTTAAAACGTTAATTTACTTGCTGCCATACTATGACACCCGTTTGCCTTCATATTAGTTTTTCAGCTCTGCTGTAACCATTCAAAAGATTTCCTGCGATGTAAATATAAATATAGATATATTTTCATGTGTTTTCATAAATAACAAGTACTTTATATAACATGTTACATACGCATAATCAATATCACATCATGAAATTAGCGTAACATGCTCGATACAGAATAGGAGCCTACTATTCTTTCTCTAAACTTAATATGAAAATTTTAACTTCGTGCTTTATACCTGTACATAGCAGAAGAGGCACCTCTTCTCCACCTTTTGCTGAATCCAAGATACTGTGTATGGAGTAACAAAAATCAACACTATGTTTATCAGATGCTCACCCACTATTATTATCTTATAACTAATTTGATATAATCAAATTACTGATTTGATATAATCACTATATTGAACTATATTTCAAATGTAAGACACTTTAATGACGACATAATATATTATTTTTAAAGTGTTATTCCATTAATTTTGAACGAAGAATTTGACTTCCTGCAAACAAACAAACAACTCAATTTTCGTATTCTTACATAGAATATAAATGATATTACACTTTTAGTACCTTCATTAGATTTGTTAAAGACATTAACATTTGCGTAGAAATTGTTTATGTTCCACTTAGGTGCTTTTACACGTTATAACATTATATTTTTCTCTTCAACGTAATAAATAGTACAGCGTATAAGCTCACTTTTGGCTTGTGATATTATGTTTAACATAACATGTTTTTCAAGGTTAAATGTCACTATTATTGGTACACTATGGACAATATTCTTAAAAGATAGTTCAGTCTTCAATTTTCCATAACAGGATATTCGTTATGTATATAATATATTGATGGTTTTTAATATTACTACTGAAAATATAATGATATGGGATATTCCTTTTAAATTTGAGAGATAGGTGAAGCATATGCTTTACAAAATTATGTTCAAGTTTTTATTTATTATTTTTAATGTATACCTAGTTGTTGTAATATTCCACATTACGGTAAGAAGAAACCGTACAATCTTTTTAGAAACAATATTAAATTTGCAATTTTTATTGTCGTTGAACGATTTCCAAAAGATGCGTGTTCGAATACCGCTACGTTCAAATATTTTTTAATGTATGGACTAAGTATATTAAATGTATATTATTGCGGAAAATAATGAAATATATGTAAAACATCATTTAAATTCTACAGGGAACGGCCAAACCGAAGAATAAAGTCATTAATAATGAAATATTAAAGTTATTATAATTATGCATGTCCTTTACTCACTTTGTAAATTAATAAGGTCGTATTTAAACATTTAAACTTTTGCACAAGATCCTTTAACAAGTAGAACGTGTGAAATAATAAGTCATGACGCTAATTAAACAGTGTCGTGCTCATAGGTACTATCTATCCTGTGAAGACTGGCAGTTGCGTAGGCGCTTCGTAATTACTGTAATTATTAAAGTATGTCTTGTAAAACGTGTAAGCTTCAAACAATTATACATATAATATGAGTATGTGAGTTACATACAAAATAAGAAGTGATTTATATGCACTTTTATTTAAAAGAAATAAATATGGATATTGATTCTAGTTAAATTATTTTGGATGGAGCTTAGTAAAATAATTTTCATATTAAACTTTTCATATTATTACAAAATTAAAACAATGCAAGTCATAAATAATAGAATAGCAATGTTAGTCAAAGTAAGTAGTGAAATTATAAATTTTTATTCTAATAAAGAATAAATAAATAATAACATACCTAAACCAATAGAATTGTAAACAATAAGATTAATTTGTTTATTTATTTACGCAATAAACTTTCGTAATAAACATCAATATGAATTATGTTTTTTGTGGCCATCGTGTTATCCGTGCACAGGAATAGTGTCTGGCGGTTAACCTGATGTCGATACCCACTTGGAAGTGTTTGTTCCTTTCGCCGCTTTTGGAAGATAAGAGGGATGTTGCGATCTGCTACTCAACAAGAAACGCCTCAAATTAGGGAAGACGGAGTGTCCTAACGATTGGTTGCCTCTATCCTGCTATAAACACGTGTATGCATGGGCATGGAGTTAAAAGAAAAATATATAAATATAGACTCTATGTAACCAGGTCAAGAAACAAATATTTAAAATATTTTATCGAGCTGTTTAAGTTTGGGGAGTATTAATACATTTTATTATCGGTTCTCAGATGGACCAAGCTATTTCAGATTGTGAATTTCGAACATTTTACGTATAAGTCGTAGTTGCGGAAGTTGGAAGCACGGAGCCTATATTCCATTGCGTTCTACATTATATCTTAATTCGTCATTTTAAAAATGTATAATAAAAAACGAATTGTCTTACCGGTTAACTATTGCAGATGGATACATTAACTATAAATAGTATGGCGATGGTATTAACCAATCAGATAAAGTATAATCTATATAAATAAAAGACAGATCAACATGCATCTTGGTGCAGATCTTCGGAATGCATCGACGACCTTCAATTTGACACGACGAGCTGACATTATTGCATTATGATAGCGATCTCTACATTTGTAGGCTTCTGCCAATGCAATTGGAACCACTAGATATATCTTTAGTCGGCATCAATCATAAAAAGACTCTATTCTTACTTGCATAAGGATAGTTCGCTTGCATACGTTGCAGTACGTTACAGGGAAGTGAAATTAAATCCTAATTGATAGAAACGTGAATCTAACTCGTTCTTTGTAAAACAAATTGCAGTAAAAGTTGTACGTATCATATATTATTAATTTTTAAGCTTACGCTTTTGGTATCTTAATATATAAAAATACAAACACAATAATAATTTATAATGATGGAACGGATTTTAAAATATGTCTTTAAAACATAAAATTAGCATCTTCTCAAGTGACAATTGTGGTTACGGAACTCTTAGTCTTGCATTGGAATATTGAGCCAATAGGTACGTATTGGGTCTAAAAATATACGGCAAGCGTGTACATTTAACGATAGTGATTAAGAATACACATCCATTGACACCTAAAAAAGATACCTCTATATATACCTACATCATTTCTAATGAGGTCTTTTTAAAATTTAATAATGACGTGTGTAGTTAATAAATATTTGATAGGAATGATAAATATTTGATAGAATAAATGGTTTCACAATGTTTTTTCTTAACACATGTAAATATCTTAGGGAGCGCTCAATATATTGTTTCTATATATGAAGTCGATTTCGAATCACTTGAATTGTTGTAAAATATGTCAATTATTGTATACATTTTACCCCGTATTTCATTGAAACCGGGGAATGTAATCCTGTCAGCTATGCCCGTCGGTCGTTGATCTAATTGAGCATTTGAGCTGTGCGTGCGTGCTAATGGGCTAATTACGTATATGAGAGAAGAATTGGTGAGTAACGCAAGCGGCAGGACGCGAGTGATCGTGGGTGGCAGACGGCATGGCTCCACGGCCATAGTTCGTTATTGTGACTACTTATACCCTCATGATATATTTATAACATTTTTGAATATAAAAAAAGAGTTTGGATACAATT
>JAXRJS010000014.1:8940000-8990000 GCA_037127375.1 Dione juno | reverse complement strand
AGCTATATTTATGTTCGTATGCAACAGTGAATATAAATTATTATAAGTACCACGGATCCCACCTTATTTATATTGTACTTAGTTATTCGCTCGTTATTCATCATAAAGCCAAAACAGTGTTCTTACTTTCAAAAAAAGCTGTTTCAATTCTAATGTCATAATGTAGTTCTGGCTTCTAAGAAACGTTTGATTAGTAGGTATTCTATCAGCTTTTAAAATGTAAGCTAACATATTTTCATACTCGTAATAATCAAAAACCAGTAACTTTGTTTTATAGTACAACACCGTGTACCTACACCGTTAGGCTTTACAGGAAAAGTATGAGAACTTCAGTGATTTACAAATAATAATATATACTGTATTTATTGACATTATTATTGTAACAAATATGAAAAGAAATTATCATTAAGTAGCAAATTATTTTTAGAACCTATAAATATATTAAAGGTATAAGACAAACGTAATTGTAATTTATTTGAATTAAAGATTTTTAAAATTTTTCTTATAAACTTTTATTGTTAACTTTTTCATTGGAATGATTTAACAGTTAAGATGTCCATATATAATATTTATAATAAAAAAAATGTAAAATGACAAATTAACAGAACCTAAAGATATATTTTTTCTAATTATGTAGGTTTAGATTGACACATGTCTACAAAAAAGATGTATGCGGCGCAGCGGACGCGGCCCACTAACACACACGTTTCTTACCATCCTTTTCGTAGAAAGACACAGGCAACTAAGATAAAGTGAAAGCTGCTTATAAACTTATAAAGTCAACGTTTATTGCAATCCAAATAGCTCATAGAAAATGGTGAATAGCAAATAGTTAAATACTTCCGCAGTCATCCCTTAAGCGTATACTTCCTATAGTTATCGCTATGGCGTCGGGACCGTTACTATTGCAATTCACTTATATAATCGTAAGCATGTAGCAAGTAAATGAAATTGTAAATATTTTTGAAATTACTAAATGTATTTTTAAAAAACATCGCAGTGTTGCACCAATCTGCACTGCAAAGGCACGTTTTGTATTCTGCATTAGCAAGTCTGAAAAGGCATTACATTTTAGTAGGAAAATATAATAGTCATTTTTATATTCAGTGATTGAGGTACGTAGGTAAGCATATTAAAATAAGTAAATAAGTAAAACACGAGCAAACAAGAATTTAATCATACTATAATTTTAAGAAAATTCGTGCGTCTGACTTTAAACGCCATACAGGTGGGTTCGATTATCATTTGGAACAATCAATAATTTTCATTTCGCCACTCTGGTACGACAAAGTACGGCGTTGAGTTCCACCACTCAACTCATAATACTCCGGATTCTGATGGAAGGCGGAGAAAGAAGCTGGAGACCAGAACTGAAAACGTTTCTCTTTTTTAATGATAATTATTACCGTTCTAATTTACAAGTCATAGCTCGAGTAGGTGAATTCATAGTTCTGGGGAATAAATCATCAGAGTTCACCTCATAACATCCCCGTTGGACCATCCAGGCATACCTGTCACGAGCTCTCCAAGATCGTACGAAACACATTGAGTTGTCTGCATTTGAAACAATTTAGTTACTAATATAATCAATCAGTGTTAGTCACTAATTAGATGTTTATTAAAATATCGGTCAAATGCAAGTTACACTCGCGCACCAAAGGTTCCGTACTAATTTCATGATTGTAGATCACAGGATAGAAGTATAACTTATAAAAGTTGACTTGAACTTGAAGTTAAACTTACGGTAGTAAGCACTCATTTTGTTGGCAATACACTTATAAATTACCAATTTTATTTTTTTTTTCCTTTATTTATACTGCAGGTAAGTTCTCACTTCTTACCAGATTTTATAATTCTAACAGATAATTCTAACATTATAGGTTTTGATTACGCGGCGAACTTTATGCAAAATGCGTAAATATATATACTTAAAATTAAGAACATTAATTAAAAAATGAATAGTCGAATATATATCGTATAAATTGACTATATGTTGTTAGCTAGTGGCCTTTACACCGGCTTTCTGAGAGGCCGAGCTGCTCAATATCTTGGCTTGGTCACTAACTAAACGAAAGCAATATATGTGTAACAGTTTAAATATATTAATATCTATTACATATAGTGCATAAAAAACACCTTTGGTGCAATTAATCAAATAATATCTGCTGCTGTTAAAAGGGAAGGAAGGTATAACAAAATCTCCTCCGCAGTGATCCCAGGTATGTTGCGTGGAAGAACAGTTATAACAAAGCAAAGCTTTCACTGTTGTCACAAAACACAATGTTATCAATATTTGATACATCCGTACTACGCTATCCGATACATGATACGTAAATTTTGTAAGTTAGAGTGATTTATTTAGAAGGAAATATTTAGAGATGGAATAAAACAGTTTTCAAAATGTTTAATGACACGTTAGACTATAGACATTTTATAAGTATTATTTATGCATATTGTCAAAAGATTGTTCATAGAGTTATTATATTATTCTTTTATAATATTATAAAAGAATTTTAAAATATCGATATTTTATTGAAAAAAAATATCGGTCAGGTGCGAGTAGTACTCGCGCCCCAAGGGTTTCGTTACCTATTTCAAGATTGTATGTATTCCGCTGAGGAAAATATTACTTATAAAAATTGACAAACTTAAATTTGCAGTCGTATCCACTCAGTCTGTATGAAATGAACTACAAATATAAGCTTGTAATGGTTTTTGTCTGTGTTAAACTTATAAATTATCAACGTTAAGATTTTCTCTTTTATATACTGTAAGTGATGTGAGACGTCAAATTTCATAAGTAGATCAATGAAGTACAATTAACAAGAGGTGATAAACTTAAATTTGTGGTCGTATGCACTAATTTTGTAAGAAATTACTTACAGATAAGTTTGTAATGGTTTTTGTTCTTGGGATACATTTATAAATTTCCAATTTTCATAATTTTCCCTTTGGATATTTAGTAGTAACTTATTGCCAATGACACAACATTTATTATAAGCTTTTAGAATTCACAATACGACAAATTTAAGTAAATAAGATTTCAGATATATTCTATTGAGTTGAGTTTCATACACAACGAAAAAATTATGCTAGTCTGTTACTTTGGTTTCACAAATACATTTCTTTTCCTTAAAATGAAAAGCTGCTTATTTATATGAATTATACAAGTCGCAACGATCTGCTTACATTTGTGTTACGTGGATAAGATGTGTAACATGCTTGTTCTATTTACCACCTTTTGTCATAAAGAAGGGGACTTAAACTTAAAATTGTTACCGTCTTTATAGGCGTAGATACCTATTTCTAGTTTATCTCGTTATATTTATCAATAGTAGTCGCCTGCAACTTACTTTACGATCCTAGCCATCCGATTTCCATTTACTGATTTATTGTAATCGAAAATTAGGTCATAGCTTATTTTCCATCTGCACCTTCATTCCATTATTTTATTATTTTATCGTTCCACATAATAAGATTTGACTTTGACTTTCATATCAAAACTCATCACGCTGACCAATTGTCTCTAAGTCACAATTTCAATAAATATTATCATGTTGATGATTTTTAAGTACGCACAGGTTTTCCAAATCTTTCATTTTTATTTTATATTGTCTACTAGAGCGGATAAAATATTTTAAACTCCATCACCAACCCAAATGGGGCCAAAAAGGGGATAAAACCCAAACTATTAAATGTTTTTCAGACGTGGCATGGCGTCTGACAAACTAAACTTGCGCGACAGTGAGGTTAATCTAAAAATATTATTTATTAATATTTATCGCCTTAAATTACGTTTTGGCTAATAGGTATATTAGACACATATATGTCTTGCTTTAATCACTTTTGCAAATGCAACAATTTCTTTTCGTATATTTTAGCTGGACTACTATCGTTCTTCAATTCATTAGATTTTGTTTGAAATCTTAGATTTTCTTATAACTAAGAATTCTCATTACGCCTAACAACTTATACTAAAGATAAGATCACTCCATGTTTATCTAAACCTAAATATCCCTTAACCTAAAAGTATGTAATTTCGCAAAAAGGTAGAATTTATAGTACAAATAAAGGAAAAAGTAAGTATATCACAGAAAAAATACATTACAAACTTATATCTATAGTTCAATTCATACAAAATGAGTGCATATGCCCGTAAATTTGAGTTTGTCTACTTTTATAAGTTGTATCTACTTTCCGTTGACCTATGCCCAACGTAACAGCGACAATCTTACATTATTAAAATATTTAAACAATAAAAATGAGTGACCTTCACACATAATCGAAAACGAGCAACGTAACCTTGCGATATTTTTCACATTTGATTTGAATAATTTTATTGCTTGCAACGGATCTTCTTCATATAATTTATTATTGATAGTTCCATTATAACACAACAACTGCCAACTTTTAGGAATAACTGATGAATGAAGGTATAATAAAACTAGAAATAAAGCCATGGCCATGTTGATTAACGGAAAAAGAGGACCGTGAAGTTTATATTATAACCACCGACCCGCTCGCGGCTTCGCCCGCATAATCTTGGTAGATCGCGTTCGTTTATCACAATGCAATTTTTGATTTTCTCGTCGTCTTTTTTGAATCACTCTTGTTAATTATTAAAAATCGTGATCAATATACCTATATGCTTCTTGCATGTATATATTAAAACGTAAACGTATATGTAATTAACATATACTCTGTAAGTAGATTATGTTCTAGCTTTCCTATTTATAGCGTAAAAACCACATCTCCACATCCCATAATTGATTTTTAAAACAAAATCATAATAACACTATTTATTTTTTATTTATTATAACGCCATAATTTAAAGAATTAAATGTAATTATTTTTAGGGTTCTCTACCTCAAGAGAAAAAAACGGAACCCTTATAGGATCACTCTGTTGTCCGTCTGTCTGTCTGTCCCAGGATCAAGCTGAAATTGATATCAAATATCCAAGTCAATGAGCTCTTGAGGCACAGTAAAAATCAAACTTCTAAGTCAACACAATCAAAAGATATGAACGTTTATGCTTAATTTTTTGCATTTTGTACGAAAATCGTCGCGTAATCAAAACCTCCTTCCCGTCATTCTAAAGTTACGAAATTTGGCAATAAGTTGTACTATAACAACTAAAAGAACAAAAATTTAGAGATATATCCTAGAAAAGAGACCATTACAAACTTATACTGTAGTTTATTTGATACCAAATTTGTGCATACAACCGTAAACTTAAGTTTATCGACTCTTATTAGTTGTATTTAATTGACCTAGACTTAGAACTTACAGTATATATAAAGGATAAAATCTCAAATTTGATCATTTATAAGTTAAATTCAGAAATAAGCCATTGCAAACTTGTATTTGTAGTTAATTTCATACAAAGTGAGTACATACGGCTGCAAATTTAAGTTTGTTATTTTCTATAGTAGTCTTTTCAGCATCGGAATACGTACAATCTTGAAATAGGTACGGAACCCTCGGTGCGCCAGTACTAAAGTATTACTCGCACTGGACCGATATTTTTTATTTTTAAATACACCCCCCTCCCTTGGTGTTCTTTATTCTAGTCCTGACGAATGTACTACTAATATATTCTATTTTTAAAGTTGTCAATGTTTAAAAAAGTATGAATATTATTATTAAGTAATTTATTTGACAAAATCTATTATATAATTTAGCTTCACTTGCTAGTAATTGACGTAATTAAAATATGTCTATATGTATAACTTAAATGGGCCAAGCCTCGAGCGAGTTGCTAGTATATAATATGTGTGTATGTATTATATTATTATTTAATCCAAGGCGTCTGTTAAAAATAAGCGCCGCAGGTGTCCGACAGGGTTGTACACTTTCCCCTACTCTGCACGCAGTCTACACTGACGACCGCGTTGCCCACCAGGACATCACGTTGGCCCTACACGCTGATGATATCGCGTTCGTGGCCAAGTCCCTTTAATCCAGTGGGCCCTCGATCTGTTACGGGACTGGCTGGTGGAGTAGAGGCTCACGCATTAGTTATAGAATATAGAATTTAAAATATATTTATTATTAGAATATATGTATTATTGAAAACATTGATTTTCAAAATAAAAAGGACGTCTTACCACACATTTTATAGAAAAGTTTTTAAGTGTTTGTTTAAATTTCTCACGTAAAAGTAATATTTTTGATAATGAACACATGGGTGGGCATGGCAATTACTGGGATTGAACAGAATCTCAATATTATACATTTCTCCAACCTAATAACCCAAAGCAACCTTGAATTTTCTGTCAGAGATTCACTGTCACTGAAGATAAAGAATTTGTTGTTTACGAAGTGGGCATGCAAATACTGTTATCTGGCCTAGTTCAGGGTCAGGGACTAGTCCTAGTGTTTGTTCAACTTAATTCGTTCCATATATGATGTCCTTCCACTCAAAGGCCCTCTTCCTCTTAATGTGTGTGTTAACAAACACACAAATTAAGAGACCTGGTGGAAAGAGATGTCTATGTTTAGTCTTCTTCTTCTGTGTATCTTCTTTTCCCATTATTTGGGGTATATACTGTAAATATTGTAATGTGTTTATTTTGTTAAATCTGATGGCTATATTTTAATTGGATCACTTTTAAACATCTTTTTTACCGTACAAACTCTTTTGAATGTTCTCCATTCAACGTGAGATTGGCGAAGTGAATTGTGTTCAACTGACACGCTCGAAACACCACAACTAAAAAGAAGATAATTATTTACTTGGAAACGGAGCTGGTTTTTGTCATCTCTTCAAATAGTATTGTATTAAATAGTAACACGGTAGCATTCATTGATATGGTAAAAGCAAAAATAAACAAATTTTTCTTTTTTAAATTATATTTTGAAGTTTTCGTAAATTGATAACTATCCACTATCGGTGAGGTAACAATTTTAGTAGAACCATTTTCTTCAATCTATCATTCTAATTCACAAACTAACTGATAATAATTTTAAGGTGCATCCAATACTTGCTTCTATGCAACACTCAATACACTGTAATGTGTATTCACATATGGCAACTCGTAAAGATTTAAGTGTTATACAGAAGAAAGATAATATAAACAATAAAAATAAATATATATTAATTATATCATGTCAATTTAAACTACAAAACTTCTGGATGCACCCAACGTGCAATAGCTTCGCCGCTAAATGTAACCCTTCGCTGTAACATTCGCATTTCACACCAAAATAAACCGCAACATCGAGATCTTTATTCTAGTACTCTATTTAGATAAATCTAGACATTCCTTTCTTTAACCTTGGACCCAACTAAACGCCGACGACGAAACAATTCCTTTCATAATAATGAATATAAGTAATAGAACAATATAAGTACAATAAAAAGGTGAACATTTATAATATAGTACACATATTTTAATACATATCTAATTCAAAAACTGTGTTAAATAAAAGATATTAAAACAACTTTTTTACACAACTATTATATAGGCACGTACTCGTAAATACATATATGGTTAAAGAAAAATAATTAGATTTTGCAAATCATTATGGTCAAAAATAGGTGTTTGCAAACAGTTTATATAGTTACAGTATAGCATTTTTGGCAAGTTTACAGTAAGAATATTCACCAATGTTATAAAGTATTCATAAATTTGTTATAGTGTGATAATTAAAAGTTTAATAACTCTACTTGCATGTCCTTCTGCTAGCTTCAGGCAAGTTGAAATCTTAGTCACTACTTTTTTACACTGTATTAATATATAATTTACTCATATTATTTCTTATAATTAGAAATCAATGATTCTCAACTTTTGTGACGGCATTTTGTAAACGACATTGAAGATTGGCAGCATGTTAAGTGGTGATCATTAACAATTCAATAATAAGAAAAAAAAATTAAGAAAAAATAAATTAAAGTATGCATCACACAAAATTATATTGCACAGTGGTTCAATCACTGTTTATTTTGTCATTGTATAAAGCGGAATTTAAACATGTATAAAGAAATTTAAATACAATTATATAATTTAAAAATAAACACAAGTCTATTGCTAAAACAAAGTAATTATTAAAAAACATTAAATTAATAATATAATATTATTTAGTCACATAATGATAGGATGGTTGAATATGTCATAGGTAATATATATTTATGTAAAAAAATGTTCATTCAAACTTCTCACAATGTTCTTTAGGCTTCAGTACAGCCAGCAAGAGTTGGCAGTGTTGAAAGTATTATTCAAAAAAGTTAAGTGCAACTGTTGCAGCTACACATTTTACAATTACATTTATTAAACAACTTTTTACACACAATTTCAAAACAGGCATAACATTATAAATTTAATTAATTCAAACAAATTACAAATTTAATTTTCCACGCATTAACATGTATTTATTTAAGGATTAGGACTTCAATATGAAGCATAACCTATGCATTATTTTTGTGTGATTTTATTATTTAACGTAATCTGTGCTGAACCATTAGCTAGGTGCAATTAAAGTAAAATAAAATACCTACTATTTAAATATTTTAATTTATTTAATATGCCACATTGAAAATTTTAAAGAGTTTATTATTTTCCATCGAATTCCTCTGTATGTTAACATTATATCTCCCTTCGTAAATTTATCGTACAAAGACATACAATATCAATGTAGAATAATAAAAATTAGAATAAAATAAAAAAAATATGTACATTTGTCAATTTCCCATATGAAATAAAAATTGCTTCAAGATTACTTTAACGGATACAAAATATTAAAAGGCAGCAACTACATACAAACATACATATGTACACAAAGCTAAAATTTTCTAACAACATTTTTATAAGATAATGTTCACATTGGTTTAATTGCAGCGAGGGTTTAAAGCAACGAGTTAGCGGCGGCTTAGCTTTACAGCAAAATACAACATAATTTTAGCACAACGAGATTTATTCCAATGTTTAGAGGATGTAGACATTATTCATCAAACAACAAACAATTTTTAATGATTGATTTAAAACAGAAAATATATGCTCTATTTTAATTACATAGCTCTATTTTTCATTTCATCATCATCTAAAATAAATAAAATGATCCAACCTTTTTTTATGCATCTTAATGATATTGGATTTTGTTCTCGTTGTGCACTTTGCCCAAAACCTAAATAAAATCTAACTGACAGTCCAATCCAGCCCCCAACGTTCTGAAACTTTCAACTGTGCAGCTGCGGCATCTTTTAAAGAGAACAAATGAGTCATTTCTTGTTCTGTCTTTGCCAGTGCAATTGCCTTTTCAAAAAGTTCTAATGATCTTCTCAAGTTTCCCCTGTAAATATTACAATATGTAGTTAAAAAAGTATGAAAAATTAGATATCTATATTCTATATCTATATAAATAAAATTAAAGTGTCTGTTTGTGATTTAAAGTATGTGTTTTTTCAAGTGCATATAGTTCTTTACACGTTACTGAAACATAACAATACATTTGTACTAATCTCAGGAACGGCTGAACTGATTTTTATGAAACTTTCACTAGAAGATAGAGAAGGTTGTAGAGCATCAATAAAGTAATTCGAACGGAAAAAGTAAAAATCTTAGAAATACAATACATCCGTATTATATTAGAGTAAATCCGAGAACTTCGATCAAGCGAAGATGCGAACTGGTCGCAAGGTTTTTGTGTAAATTTAATGACAATTTAAAGTTTACTTTAAGTTAGTTTTAAGTCCGTTCTTCCGGTTTGACAAGTAAAACGAAAAAAAACAATAAAAGTGCTTTAGATTAGTGAGACAAAGTATGGGTCATCTACAGCGAATGTGGTTGCAATAGAAAAATGCAACATTAGCAGTGTCCTAGTCGGTAAGGAATACAGCCAAACAATAAGTGCAGTCCCATATTAATGAGATTGACATTAGCTTGAAGAAAATTTGACATCTTAAGAAATAACAAGAATTTGCCACACCAATGTCACAGATTTCCCAAACGATGTATAAGAAACTGAAAAAGGGCTAAAATAAAAACAATGAAAAGAGAAAAAGGTCACCGTCAAAAACAACAACTCGATCTAGTCGAAAACAAATCAATCAAGTGCACTTAAGAAGATTAATAATACAAACTCATTTGACTATATCAATTACCCTAGACCAAACTTTGCATCAGAAGGCAGTAAATAATAGCAACCAAGAAAATATAATACCCAGAACCCAACATAAAATCAAATAATTAAACAATTAATACTACCTACAAAGATGATTTTATATTTTAAAGTTTGATTATTCAATGGTGGATACGATTATTATTAGTGTTTCAATAAATTAAAATTTTACTATGTTTGGAATAAATATCTATAGCCAATTATGTAATTTATAGTAAATAAATACATAAACACTATTGACATTAAGACCTCATAAAAAACTAAATATCTTTCTCTATGCTTTACATTCAATTCAATAGTAAAATGTTACATAACAACATGATGCATACATTTTAACATATTTTTTAATAAAAAAATTATTTGTAAAAAATATAATTTAAAGGATATTCATACTACTATCTTCATATTCAACAATAAGATTTTTGATAAGGAAAAAATCCCAAATAATTTTTACCCATAGACTATAGATAAAATTAAAATGTGCACTGATAACCTTTATCTACCTAAGATATACATTGTAAAATCACAAGGCTTATACAGAGATATATTATGACAAAAAAATTGAAACTACTATGAATTGAATATTTAATATGTTAAATAATAATTTCATACCTTTGGACTTCAATTGTCCCTAGAGTCTCATATGCAAAGTCACATTTATCATCAATTTCAATAGCTTTGTTAATTAATTTAACAGCTTTATCAAAATCTGTACTCTTCTGCAATTGTACAAGACCTTTGTGGACATACAAAGTTGCATTATTAGGATCTACAGCCAATGCAGATTCAAATAGGGCTTCTGCACGACCCCACTCCTGCTGATCTGATAAGACTTGAGCATATAAAATATAAACTTCTGCACATCTTGGGAATCTTTCCAAAGCTTTCTCAAAATCAGCACGAACTTGAGTTAAAGCTCCAATGTTTTTATGTAACTGAGCATGTCTATAGTCAGCATAGCACTTCTGAATATAAGCAATTGAGAAGTCGGGATTAAGTTCCACAGCTTTTGCAAATTCAGCTGTTGCCTCATCCATACGTTCCAACAATAGGTATACTTGTCCACGATGATGATAAATATCAGAGTTACTAGGATCTAACTTGGCTGCATTTGCAAAATCATCCAAGCAACATTCTGTATTTTCTAATTGAGTGTAAAGTGAGGCACGTTTAATTAAAGCATTCACTCTGACTTTGACTGGTGCTTCACTGTCAATAACTTTAGCAAGATCAACCTGGGCATCTTCGTGCCTACCAAGCAAAAGGTAAAAAGTTGCCCTTAACAGCAATGCTTCATACTTATATTTACCATCTGACTCTAACTCTTCAGTACAGAACTTCACAACTAAATCATAATCCTGGGCATCAAGTGCTTGTCTTGCTTTCATAAAGCTATTCTCAGAATCTTTATTAACTTGAATCTTGTTAATGGGATCTTCAGAAAATGCTGAGAAGTATGTTTTAATAAAATGCTTAGATGGCATTACAGGTTGTCTCATTGCAAGCGCCTCTCTGGCATGTTGCCTGCCAAGAGCTTTCAGTATGCGATCAGCATTAACTAATGAACTCTGAACTTGAAATCTTTCTAGAATACAAGCGGAAGTTACATCTTCTAGAGCTAAAACAAGATCACCACTTTTTTCAGCGGCTCGAGATCGTCTTAAAAATGCTTTAACATACTTTTCGTTAAGTTTAAGAGCGAATGTACAATCTTCTTTAACTTGCTCCCACATTTCTCGCTTTTCATAGCAAGCTGATCGATTCTGGTAAAACGTAGCTAAATCAACAGGACGATCAGGTGGGCATGCTTCAATTGCTTCATTGTACAAAGCAATAGCTTTATCATACTCTCCAGCATGAAAAGCTCGGTTTCCGGCTCCTTTTAATTTCATGGCTCGATCAATAGCGCTTTCTGCGGCTTTAGCGTTATCTTCATTATCTAAAGAAATAGTCGTTTTAGCTTTCAGTTCAGCTACTTTCTTTGCTTCCGGATCTTCTAATCTATTTCTTAGATAAAGATAACCTAAACCAATAGCTAAAGGAGCACCAAGAAGGATGGCTAATTGCCATTTAGGGAAGGGTGTACTACCCGTCGACATAATTATAGAATAAATAAAAAGTTAACGTTTCACCATTTATTACTATGCCGATGGAATCGAAGCACTAATATCAACTCTAAATTTTATAATTTCCAAATCCTTGCTATTCTATAACCTTTTCATCTGACGCTTTGACATTAAAAGGCACAGATAAAGAATATGGATAAACGTAAATATAAGTAATAATAAACAAAAAATTACAATGAATTGATATTAGGGGATTCATATTCCTAATTCCTTAATTAATTATTTACAAATCAGTTTCACCATTGGGAAAATGGAAAATAATAAATTAATTAAGCCTCTGGCTTGCCTTCATTAGCCATTAATTCGAGCACAAGAGCTATAGCTTGAAAGAGTGGAAGTGCTAAATCTGCGAAATAACGTGGTGGTGAAATTGGTGCACACCTCTCAACACATTTAGCCGACCACACCGATATTGCACCCGAGGCATTACGCCGCGCTGTGGAGGCCCATCTAGTGGTAGACCAGTTGCCTACCGCTGATCATCCAAACTCCATTCCATAGTTTAATGTATTATATTTTCCATAATTCCTACGTATTATCCGGCGGCTATCTACCATTACCCATCTAATGCACCAGCATAAAAATAGTAACTATTATTTCCTTAAGTTGAGCCCGTAAGTTATAATATCATGCCAACTCAAATAAAAATGGGAAAAAAGTAAATTTTAAAATAATAATAATAAGTCATTATCTTTACGGCTTTGCCATAACATTCATGAGAGGATACTTAGGGTGATTCTCTTTTGTCTATGACATTTAACTATCGTAATTTATGTCATACTCAGAGTATTGTCAAATGTCAAAATTTCTTTCAATTTTCAGAAAAACAATTTAATAAAACTTTTTGGATAAAGTTTGTCTTAAAATTAAAATACGGTTTAATTTTTTTTTCTCGTCTCGACAATAAAAAATTGTCTCAAATTATAAATTCAAATATTTATACTATTAATATTAGATTTATTTTTAATTCACTTTACTCATAATTGAATTGATATAAATACAAAATAAATTTACTATTAATAATTTAAAACATGTATGTTTTATGATTATTATTTATTTGAAACTTCTTCCAACAAAAAAAATATTTTAAAGAATTTTATGAAAGTTGTATTTATTCTAACGCTTTTTAATACTTAAAAACATCTACCGCTATTCGAAAATGTTCTCGTCAAAACTTATTAATTTGGTACGTATATTGACGTATTAAACAATACGATTTTTAGTATAAAGCTCATATTTTTACTATACATTTAATAATTGACTTATTTTTTACAGGCAAAATTTCACCGTTTTGTAAAATCATCACATATTAATGTCCCCTCTTCGATTTCTATGCTACAACATGATCGAAGATACAAAAGCGACTTATATGAGCCAGATTATTTAATTGTAAGCTTACTTACTAAGGCATCAGTAACTAGACACAGTAAAAATATTATAAGTACTACTTAAATTATTGTGTTAAAATAATGACAATAAATATTTGTGAAATGTTTATTTAGACACAGGTTTTTGAAAAGTATATATACTTAATTACATACAAAGTACTACATAACCTTAAAATTCTGGTTTCCATACATGAATATAAATGAATTGTAAGACTAAGTATAGTATAAACCATAAAAAATGTCTTTTTATTTTTTATATAAGCATATCATTTTTTCATTTTATATAGAGCATGCAGCCTGATGAACCTGTATATGATTGTTTAAATCTACAATTAAAAGGATATGATTTTGCATTGTTGGAATCTTGTCAAAAAGAAATCCACAGATATGCTGAAATCATGGGAGTAGAGGTAGAAGAATGGTGAGTATAATATACAAAATATTGATGAGTAGATTTATAGTTATATAATACAAAAACAGTATTGAAGTACTTTCAGAAGAAATTTATGTGTAGATCCAATAATTAAGCAATTATATATTTTTAATTATATATTTATATGTATATGTATATATATATATATATATATATATATATATATATATATATATATATATATATATATATATATATATATATATATATACATATACATATATATGTATATGTATATATATATATATATATATATATATATATATATATATATATATATATATATATATATATATATATACATACATATATATATATATATATATATATATATATATATATATATATATATATATATATATATATATATATATATATATATATATATATATATATATATATATATATATATATATACATATACATATATATATATATATATATATATATATATATATATATATATATATATATATATATATATATATATATATATATATATATATATATATATATAAAAAATATAATCTATTACCATTTATGTGATATATTTTCAGCTGGGCGGTACCAGCACAGCAGTTAAAAGTGCAAAAATATAAGCCAGGGACTACAGCAGTTGATTCTGAATACTTTCTAAATGTTTATGAAAGAAATGTACAGGTATAATTTGTTTAAAATGTACTCATATTATGCTCACCTAGTGTTTATAAATAAATAGACATTAAACTTTATTGAAGTGAAATTATTGCTGCTATGGTTGGGCTGCCTTGGGTCTGTCCATTTCTTAAGGAATGACTTTTCATAGTTGGTCAAACTAACAAGGTAATGCTCGTAATTGATACACATAGCCATATTTATAGTTATACACCTTTATAAAAAAAAATATAGGTTAACATATAAACAAAAGGTTCAATTGATCCAACCATTATATTGATTTTAGAGAATTATGATATAATAGAACCATTGCTGCGTAAATATACGAGTACTAAAAAAAGAATAAATTTTGTGAAAGAAGCCTTGTCTTAAATTTAAAATCCCTTCTCTATTTTAGAATCGGCTCCTGATTGGACATATGTGAGAAGCATTACAAAATCCCTAACGATGTTGATGTTCCTTTACTATTGAATGTTTATTAGCGGAAAAAATTAACCAATTTCTCTTTCCACATTAGGTAGTAGATGTTCCTGCGTGGGCTTTAGGTACTTTACTACGCGTTTGTCGCGCTTTACTGCCCGAAGGGTGCACGCTCAACGTCCACGAACATACGGTCGAACATGAAGAAATACGATATGTGCCGGACAACGAATTAATTGAACTTAAGCAACAATTGGAAGATATGGGAGGCAGCCGTGTTGAAAAGAAAAAGAAAAAATAACTTAAAAAGTAATCAATATTTGTAATGGCTAGTTAAAAATATATGAATAAAGTGTAGATAAAAGGTTATTTTCTTTTTAAAAAAAATATTATGTAGCAGATCTTTAAGTGTCAAAACCTGTCGGTTTGCAGATTTTTCATCCAACGCTGTTGTTTGTCTATCAGGGCGAAGATATTAATCTAAATATAATCACTTCCCCCGAGTGAGTCTAGAACACACTACCATTGCTTGTTGTACAAGCATGTGTACATGCTGTGCGATGGTCAGGCCCTGGCTGCTGTCACGTGACAACTAAAAGTGCTCGTTACGCCCAACCAATTTTAATAAGAATTATTTTTCAGCTCAGCACATATTTTTTCGTTATAGTTTTTGGTTGATAACTAGTATAGTTTAAGCCACCTAGTATAGTTAACACCAGCAGTTACAATATTACTCTTAATATTAACACGCGTGTGCACAATAAAAAAGTTTTCAATTATATAAAGGTATATTAGGTTGAGGTAAATTTGTTTTACAAATATGGTAGACAGACAGACAACCGCACGCAAAAGAAATCCAGTGTTAAGACACTACCTTCCTCATTTTACGCCTTTTGAGGCATTGCGTGTTGAGTGGCGAACTTTACGGCGCGCTTTTTCCTTGTTGCCAGAGCGAAGGAAATGAAAAAGATTCATTCTCCCCGAGTGGAAATCGAAACCCACAAACCGTTGCGTATATAGGTAGACGCTGTTCCTTTGCGCCACGACGGTAGAGGTGCATAGTGTACATAAACCAATTTTTTTTTTAAATTAACATATGTATATATTTTTTTAAGTATATCTTAACGATTTTTAATACTTTAATACATAGATGTCTAAAAATATGATACCAATAATAGTAATTTGTTAAAAAAATATTGTTTTCGTTTATAGTATCGTAAAAAATATCCGCATCTGGAATGACAACTAGACACTCCGAAGGTCAAGCAAGCTACTTAGGATTAGAAAGCAGTCAATATAAAAAAAAAAACATATAAATCTAGTAATATTCACCATTTATCAAATGTTGTGTATTTTAAAATGACATTTTTCAATATTTTAATCTCTGGTCACAGGAAGTTGTCCTTTGAATTTGTTCAAACTTCAAAATGTTTGTTACACATAGCCGTCGCCATATGCGATCATTTTTTGACATGCGTATAACAAACTATATTTTCTAAGACAAACAATTTAAGAAAGGCACGGACGAGAAGTAAGTCTGGTAAAATAAGGTGTAGGGGAAAAAAATAAATATTACAATCGTATGACAATATTCTTGACGGTTATAATCAAGTCTATTATATTCTATAGACAATGTACTTTTTAGCTACACGCTTTATTCTGCCTAAATGTAGTCGGTGTCATGACTCATGACGCTGTTTAGTGTTAACTGCTTTCCCTAAGAATTCGAGACTGCGTTTTCTGTGGTGACTCCACTTATTAAAGTACATCTTCATCATCCTAATGATGAAGATGTACTTTAATAAAGATAGATACTGATTATGGGAACCAATAAAATATATAGTATGTACGTACTGCATGGAAAATGCTTGTGAGGGTTAAAAATTATATAATTATACGGAAACACGTGACCTTTCTAAAGAGATATTTTTATCTGACATTAGTTATTTCTGTGGTACTATTAAAATTAAAGCAACATAACAAGGCGAAATGAGAACGTTTCAAATGGAATTAACGCAATGTAATACGATATCCATTGCTGTAACATTGAAGTGGGTCGACAATCCTTTCCCCGCATCAAGATAACTGCCTTCTAACTTGCAACATCAATCTGGACAACGTGATTTCGAGTAGCCTGAAAATAGTTACTCAAAGTAAAATAGTATCGTATCGTATAGTATCAAAAACCGAAATATGAAATTGTAGCCAAGTTCAATTTAAAATTTCAATTTAAGTTGATTTCAACAAACTTAAATATAATCGAAAAAGAATAAAATAATATTCTAATTATTTTGAAATTAATAACGTTCAAAAACAAAGAAAGAAAATCCATTAGTCAGTGCCAATGTAATTATTGGTATACCTACTTAGGAATAATATCAATGTTTTTTTTGTGAGTTTAATGCTGTTATATATATATATATATATATATATATATATATATATATATATATATATATATATATATATATATATATATATATATATATATATATATAGACTATTTAAAACAATACAGCAGTATTCCTTATCAAATAAATATATTACATACGTTATCATTATATATAGAACAACATAATATGAGGAAAATGGGACAGCTGTGGAAACGGTTTAAGTTACACAAAAACAATGCCATCAAATTATTCCCTTTAAAAAGTTCTTAATAAATGCCGCGCCAGCATATATCTGTCACTTAATGTCACTATCCAAAACTTTTTGATAATTCACAAAAATAAAAAGTTCTTAAAGGAAATATTTTTACATCTAATTAAATGCACAAGATACGTAGTGCATGTACTCTTCACTATTACTTAAAAGAAAATGGTAAAGTATATATTATTTTAAGCAATTGGCAACGTTTAAAAACACCAAGTCACACTCGGAGCGTATGACTTTAAATTTGAGAATTAGAATTTTCATCATCACAGCCGTTGTTGTGCCCACTGCTGGACATAGGCCTCTCCCAAGGATCTCCATGACGATCGGTCCCACACTATCCGTATCCAGTGACTTCCGGCGACCTTGACCAATTCGTCGGTCCACCTAGTAGGGGGCCTGCCCATCGAGCGTCGTTCAGTTCGTGGCCGCCACTCAAGAACCTTTCCACCCCAACGGCCATCGGTCCTTCTCGCTATGTGTCCTGCTCACAGCCACTACAGCTGCGCAATTCTTCCAGCAATGTCAGTAACTTTTGTTCTCCTACGGATATCATCATTTCTAATTCTATCACATAGAGAAATACCAAGCACTGCTCTCTCCATTGCACGCTGCGTGATCTTAAGCCTTTTAATGAGACACATAGTTAGCGGCCACATCTCGCTTCCGTAGGTCATTGTCACTGGCAACACACACTGGTCAAAGACTTTTATCTAGAGACATTGTGGTAATTTGGATACGAAGATATTTAGTAGTTTCCCGAATGCTGCCGAATCCGAGCTGGTCGACGAGAAATCTAACTTCGAGAAAGAGTTCTCGAAGTAAGACTCACCTAGCTGGACTGCTTGTCCCAGGTATACGTAGTGGTCAACAACTTCGAGTGTAGTGTTCCCAATATTGACTGGAGCAGTACAACATGAGTGTTTAACATAATTTTAGTTTTTTCCATGTTAATCTTAAGACCTACTCTTTGGGAAACACTATTGAGATCTTCGAGCATTGTGTTCAAGTCTTCCATGGTTTCAGCCAGTAATACTATATCATCGGCAAAACGAAGGTGTGGAAAGTTCTCGCCGTTGATGTTTATGCCGTATCTTTTCCAATCCAGAAGCTTAAAAATATCCTCTAACGCGGCAGTGAACAGTTTCGGAGAAATAACATCTCCCTGTCTCACACCGCGCTGTAGTTCGATAGGATTAGAGCTCTGGTTCTGTAATCGGACCGACATAGTGGTGTTTTCGAATAGATACCTTAACACTTCGATGTACCCGTAGTCTACTTGGCACCTTTGGAGAGACTGCAGCACTGCCCAAGTCTCGATCGAATCAAAGGCTTTCTCATAGTTCACGAACGCCAAGCAAAGTGGCAAGTTATACTTTGGATTTCTGTATAATTTGCCGCAGCGTATGAATGTGATCTATGGTGCCATAGCCTTTTCGGAAACCATCTTGTTCGGGAGGTTGGAAGTCGTGAAACCTGCTGACTCTTGGAAACAACAACAACAACTTGGCTCAAAAGTGAGATTGGTCTATAGTTCTTTAAGAGACTTTTGTCACGCTTTTTGAAAAAAAGAAAAATCTCACCTTCACTGTTCACTTCAATGATGAAAAACTTCACTTCAATGATTTTGGCGTTTTCCCTTCAAAAATGGCGGAATTAAAGAGATTCTGGAGGAGTTTAAGTATCGGCCTGCCGCCTGTTCTCAGAAGTTCTGTAGTGATGCCGTCTCTACATGGCGCCTTGTTGTTTTTAAGTTGTTTAAGAGCCATACTAATCTCAGACAGGTTGACGTCCGGAATGTTTTTGTTTGTAGTGTCGGGTAAGCTTGGCTCTGGGATCTTTAGCCAAGATATCAACTGATGCTAACGTGGAGTACAATTTTTCATAGAAGCTCTCTATCTCCCTCAAGATTTCAGACCTACTCGAAAGTATGCTACCGTCATCAGTTTTCAGCCTCGTCAGTTGGCGTTGCCCAATAGACAGATCTTTTGCGAACACCTTAGAGCCCCGGTTTCGCTCAATAGCCTCTTTAATACGATTTGTATTAAGCCGGCAAAGGTCGCGTGTTAAGGACTTAGAGATCTGCCTATTTAGGTGCCTATAACGATTGGCATCTTCGGAGTCCTGTAGATTCGCGTCTCTGTTTCATCTCACGTCTCTGTTTCATGAGTCGGGGTGTCTCTTCTGAGAGTTTCTTTATTTTGGTACGATGGATTTTGAAAAACTTTGACCCTACTGTACGGATTGTATCCACCATCTTGTTGTTTAAATCGCTACTTCTACGCTGTTCTCAAGGACTTCAAAGCGGTTTTGAAGTTCGAATTGAAAGCTCTCGGAGTTTTGGATCTGGGCGGGTACTGGTCGGACGTAGACTTTATCATTCGAGACCTTTCGAGCTTAATGTTAATATTCAATGTGCCTCGAACAAGTCGGTGATCACTCCCTGTTTTAACGTTATTCATCACAGACATCATTGAATATTTGCCTTTTCGTCGACATGATAAAATCTATCTCGTTTTGACATTACCATCCGGATTCATCCAGGTCCACTTCCGATGTTGAGATTTCCTGGAGAAGGAATTCATCATGTAGAGGCCCTCCTTCTCCATGAAATCGATTAATATTTGGTATATATCGAGTATCAGATACGCTTCCCTATTCGACACACTCCCGACATATACCCGACACCACCTAGGGACTGTTGATCGCCCTCCCGGTAGTCTAGCAAGTTACCGGAATTCAGGATTATCGTGTCCTTCCCCTCTCTTCGGACTTCAGATAGCCCAATAATATCCCAATTTAACTTACTAACAGCTTCTTTCAAATCTGCTAACTTCGCGTCGGTCCTCAGTGTGCGCGTGTCATATGTTGCCAGGTCGAGTTGTCGTTGGTGGTAGCCGGATCGTACCCGGTGATTCTTCGCACCCCTTGCCCCGCCGTTACCGAAGCTAGGGATAGCAGGGCTGTCGGGGACTGGGGGCCGTTTTTGCATGTGCTTCCACATGAGGGGTATTTGCCAGAATCGCCACGCTCACAGTTTGGCCTAGATTTCAGGAAAAGCTGCTGCTCTTCTCCTGCTGGCTGTATTCCCTTAGTCGCCTTTGACGACACCCACGGGATGAGATGGGGTGGTGAATTTCCATAAAAGGTAAAAAATGTATGATGCTTGAATAATTTGGAACAAAAATTCCAAATCTGAGTGACAGTGGATATGGTGTTTAATTTACAGCGTGATATACGAAATCATAAGAAGATTAAAGAATCAACTTAAAGAAATATACGTGTATTTTAATTTATGTGCATATATGTTTTATGCAAGAAACAAACACATTACATATAATTTTTAGAATTAATCAATAATAATTTAGCATGTGAATTTGAAAAGGAACGTATTACATTATACGTAGAAAGGTACGTACAATGTTTTTATTATATACTAGGGTAAATCCGAGTATATTAAACCGCAAATCAGTTCACTTAGCGACAAAGCTGCGAGCGTATCGCTAGTGTAATATAAAACACAGCAGTTGCTTGGTAAGTATCCATGGCTTGAAACGCTGCCGGGTGTCTAGTCGATTACAGTGATGATAGGCTGTATATATCTACCTACCTGCTATCTATTGAACGCAAAATGTTACGCTACAAAGTTACTAGATTCGTAAGCATAACAAGTTTGATATATTTAGTTTCGTATGATCGATATATATATATATATATATATATATATATATATATATATATATATATATATATATATATATATATATATATATATATATATATATATATATATATATATATATATATATATATATATATATATATCATGGCGTAAATAAATAATAAATAATATTTTTTTTGTTTATATGTATATATTATTTATTTACGCCATGAGATAGTAATTACAAATAGAAAAAAATAATATTCTAGAACAATTATGATGTAAATTCACTCTGTGGGTGGGTCTAGAGGTACTCAGACTTTTAGATAAATCCCAGGAGAAAAGATTACAAACTTATACTGTAGTTCATTTTATACAAAATGAGTCGACTCTTATTAGTTGTAATGTATTGACCAAGACATGAAATTTGACAAGTAGTGATAACTTACAGTACCTACATATAAAGAGGAAAATCTAAAATTTAATAATTCATTCGTTTAAAACAGAAAGATACCATTTCAATCTTTTATTTCTAGTTCATTTCATACAAAACGAGTACGCAAATTTAAATTTGTCTATTTTTATAAGTAGTATTTTCCTCAGCTTAATACCTACAATCATGAAATAGGTACGGAACCCTTGGTTTGGTTTGGTGCGCGGGTACTACTCTTACTTGACCGATCTTTCTTATACTTTATATTCTCTATTGTGGTTCTAAATCAGGTATTCCAGACTAGATTTTTATATATCAAAATGTCAATGAAACCACCATTGCCTGACGGAAATGGCACCATTTCCTTCTTTTATATAGTTTTGTTGAACGTTATGGTTTTTGATGAAAAACTTCGGATCTTGAATTTTCATATGCCAACGAAAATTGGTCATCATTCTCAACAACTTCATGCTAAAAAACCATTTTATAATTTTTTGTAATTTAGCTGATCTAATTCGATTCTACGTCTGGTGTTCTAAGTCCGTATTTTTATATGTTAATGGTAAGTGCTTATTATGTTTAATCATGTTTGTTATGGCAGTACTTTATATTTTCTTAAAGTTTAGCTGAAGTTAGTATGCCGGTATTCAAAATCAATTATAGCCTAGAACTTGTCCAGATCTAACAGTTATGCAACGAAAAAAGTCTCATTCAAATCTGTCTCGCAAAAATGTGCGTGTACAAACAGACAAAAGGACAGACACAACTTTAAAATATCATAGAGTCATATTCTATTAGTGTTTTTACATCTCCCTGCATAATTTTTTTTGTAAAAATATTCAATGTACAGACACAATTTTTTACTGTTTTAATAAAGTATAGATTAATTCATTCTGTCACCATCGCATATACTATTTAGGAGGCTATATAAATTCTAAATTTCTAATACAGGGATTAAATATGTGACCTCCGTAGTGATTGTGAATGTGTTATGAACGTACCAAGATTCGTTTTCTAAGAAGACCACCTAACCTGTGGTTAAAATAAAATTGTTATTAAGATTAGACAATCTCGAAATTATTGTCGTATTGAGAAATACATTCATGGCCACGTGAATTAGATAGAAACCACACAATTTTTTTCTAACATGTTCAACCGATCCAATGTTGGTAATTTTTATGTATGTAACTAAAGTAACTGTTCCTCAAAAGAAAAATACGGAATATTGTAAGATCATTTTGTTGCCTGTCTGTCTGACCGTTCGTCTATTAACACAACTTTTCTTTCAAATCGCGTGGAGGTCCTTTTCTCTATGGCTGAAATTAATGTTAAATATCCAGGTCGGTAGTCCTGAAAAAAAAATAAAATTCCTGACAGAAAACAACGATTAAGCAACGCTTTCAAAAGATAAGAGCGTTTTTGTTTCGGATTTTTTTATCAGAGCTACTCTTGTAACTGATATCCAATAATGCAACCCTCAAGTAGTACCTGTGTCATTTCGTACTCCCGAACTCAATTATTATGAGAGCACTAACGCCTGTGTCCAAAGATTGGTTTAAGAATAATACGAGGAAATGTGCAGTAAGTAAGCAATTTCAAAAAAGAGACGTGAATATAACTTCCGAATACAGGGTAAATTACTCTACATATTATTCTCATTATATTTATCGAAGTGCGTTTAATGAAATCTGAACCAAGCTGAACAAGGTGCTTGATGTGACTTAAGTATAACATATATGTAGGCTTAATATAAGTACAATTTCAGTTCTATTAAACTAAACTTCTGCTAAAGTAGTTTCACCTGAAAGTTTTTGTATTTAAATAATACCAGAGAAAATTTATTTTTGTTCAGTATAATGATACACATTTAAAAAAATATCGATATTCCACTTCGCCACTAGTATGGACCGATTTCGAAAAAAACTGGGTATGGCTAGGGCGTCGCCGTTAAACGACGCGCAGGCACATCGCCCTACACCTGCGATAAGTGGGCAAGGGCTACCGTGTCAAGTACGGGCACGGCTAACGACGTCAGTACCCAGACGGAAACTCCGCTTTGCAACGTGGAATATTGGCTCTCTAACCGGACGATGCAGAGAACTCGCAGATGTACTCATGAGACGTCGGGTCCAGTGTGCTTTCCTTCAGGAAACTCGCTGGAAGGGCAATAAGTCTCGTAACATCGGGCAGGGTTACCGCCTTATATACACTGGGTCACCTACAGGCAAAAACGGTGTGGCGGTAGCGCTTTCTGAAGAGCTTCAGAATGGGCTTCTTGAAGTTGACCGTCGCTGCGACCGCTTAATGCGGATAAAGGTACTGATCGAGGGCGTTATCACAAACTTAATCAGTACTTATACTCCCCAGGCAGGTTGTAGCGCGGCTGAAAAGGAGACCTTCTGGGAGCAGTATGAAGAGGTACTACTCGCTATACCGTCTACCGAATCAGTCTTAGTTGGGGGGGACTTGAACGGCCACGTGGGTAGGGTCGCTGAGGTGTATGAACGTGTTCACGGGGGTTTTGGATATGGTCTTCGCAATGCAGAGGGAGAAAATATTCTAAGAACCTGCATTGCATTTGATCTGGCTATCGTGAACACTTTCTTCCAGAAGAAACCTCAGCACCTTATAACGTATAAGAACGGGTCCCACTTAACTCAAATTGATTATTTGCTGACTAGACGGTGTCATATAGGCAGGGTGACCAACTGTAAGGTCATTTCCGGCGAAAGCCTGACGGCCCAACATCGTCTCCTTGTCATGGACTATAATGTTACTCCGAAAAAGAAAGTAGCCGAGAAACGTAAGCCTAGAATTAAGTGGTGGTTGTTGAATGGGCCGATGCAGACCGACTTCTTGGCGGAGGTGGAGAGTCAAAATCTACTGACTAACACCGAGACCGCTCAGACTGCATGGGATCGAGCTCATTCAGCAATCATTGCGGCGGGCAAGCGAGTTCTTGGTGTTACTAAGGGTGGGCGTGTCATCGACAGGGAGACATGGTGGTGGAATGACCAGGTGCAGGGGGTGATTCAGGAAAAGAAGGCTGCGTTTAAAGAGTGGCAGCATTCCAACTCTCCTGAAGACAGACTGGAGTACATTGCAGCGAAACGGGCCAGCAAAAGAGCTGTAGCCAGAGCCCGCAGAGAAAGTTTGTCGCCATTGTACGATAAACTTGAAACTGTGGAGGGGCAGAAGCTCATATACAAACTGGCTCGTGCTCGAGATAAAGCGACGCAGGATATTACAAAATGTCTTTGCGTCAGAGATTCTCGGGGCACGTTGCTTTGTAGTCATGCCTCTGTGAAGGAGAGATGGAGAAGCTACTTTAAGGAGCTGCTGAACACTCAGTAGTCTTGTAGTCTTCCTCCTGAATTATCTCCTAACCTCGGATTTGTTGCTCCAATAACCCGTGACGAAACTCGTAATTGTCTTCGACGCATGAAGAACGGAAAAGCGGTAGGACCTGACGACATCCCAATCGAGGCGTGGAAATCGTTGGGCTCTCTTGGTGTGCTTATACTTACTGATCTGTTTAACCGTATCTTGAATACTGGAAAGATGCCACATCAGTGGCGGCAAAGCTTTATTATCCCTATTTACAAAGGAAGGGGCAGTGTTCAAGATTGCGGTAGTTATAGGGGCATTAAGATTATGAGCCACACCATGAAGCTCTTCGAGCGCATGATCGGCCTCAGGCTCCGCCAAGAATGTACTGTCTCTGAGTCTCAGTATGGGTTTCAACCAGGATCAGGCACTATGGACGCCATTTTTGCCCTCAGAACTTTAATGGAGGCTTACAGGGAAAAAAGGAGAGCTCTGCATGTGGCCTTTTTGGACCTGCAGAAGGCCTTTGACTGTGTGCCACGTCAGTGTATCTGGTGGGCATTGCGATCCAAGGGGATCCCTGAAGCCTATATTGAGGTTATCAGAGATATGTACAACGACTCCGCTTCAGTGGTTAGGACCGCTGTTGGCGACACCAAGCCCTTCCCGATTACAGTAGGGGTTCACCAGGGCTCAGCTCTTAGTCCGTTCTTATTCAATGTAGTGCTGGATACTGTCTCGGCTCACATCCAATGCCAGCCTCCGTCGCTGATGATGTATGCCGATGACATAGTACTCATCAATGAGAACCGACTGATGCTGGAGCGTAAAGTGAACGCCTGGAAGGGTGCGCTTGAGAACGATGGTCTCAAACTGAATGTGTCGAAGACCGAGTACATGGCTTGCGGGAACCCGGACTCGAGCACCATCCATATCGGGCCTGAGCCAGCCGTTAAGTCGGAGAAGTTCAGGTACCTTGGAGCCGTTATGCATGAGTCTGGAGGCATCGACCACGACATCCATGCCCGTATAAACGCTGCCTGGGCCAAATGGCGGGAGGTCACTGGTGTGGTCTGCGATAGCAGAATACCGCCCAAGCTCAAGGGACTGATATACAAGAGCATTATCCGACCTGTTCTTATATACGGCAGCGAATGTTGGCCAACATTATCTCGGCACACTCAGGAGCTTCACGTCACGGAGATGAAGATGCTGAGATGGATGTGTGGCGTGACGCGGTCCGACCGCATACGCAACACATTCATTCGAGGTAGTCTTGGGGTCCGTGACGTAGTGGATAAGCTCCAAGAGCGTCGCCTGAGATGGTATGGCCATGTTATGCGCCGATCTGAGAACTATGTCGGAAGGAAGTGCCTCGACATGTCTGTCCCTGGAGTTAGACCACCCGGACGCCCAAGGAAGCGATGGCTGGATGTCGTGACACAAGACATGAGAGCCAATAAATTGTCCACTGAGGATGTTAAAGACCGTGCAAAGTGGAGTAGGCTCAGTCGGAAGGCAGACCCTGGCAAAAGCCGGGACTAATGCCAAGAAGAAGAAGAATAAGAAGAATTTCGAAATAATAGTATATAGGTATTAAACATAAAGAAAAAAAAACTATAATAAGTAAATAGCTTCACGCTATATCCTGCATATGGGAACCTAGTTGTTAGTTTGTTGCTAGTGTTAAGACACTCCATTCCCCATAGATAGAGATATTGCATGTTGAGTGGCGGAACTTAACGGCGCGCTTTGTCTTGTTAGTAGAGCGAAGAAATGAAAAAACATAATCCATTCCAGTGAAACCTACAACAGTAGCGTTTACAACCAGACGCTGTGCTAATATGCAGTACTACAGCCACTACATAAGAAACTAGAATACTTAAAATAATAATATTAATAATTATATTATTACAAAAGAACCACTGTAAGCTTGTTTAAAAATATATCTTAACATGCACGCAATACGATACAAAAAAACGATACGCAATAATTAAATAAATAATAAATATATAACGCGACGGCTTGTGGGCTCCATTCCCACTCGGGGACAATTAATTTTTTATTTTCATTTTCTTCGTTCGGGCAACAAGGCAAAGCGCCACGTTGAGTTCCGCCAGTCATCATGCAATGCTTCGCAAGGCGGAAAGTCAAGAAAAAGAAAAGGGAAGGGAGTGTCTTAACGCTAGGTTCCTTCAACCTATGGTTCCCCTACCTACACTGCTATGTGCGGGATACAGAGTAAAGCAACAAAAAAATACATAAGCGTGACCTAAGAGCAGCTAGTTGGATTGTATTAGATTGATAGTTATATATACGTATGTACATATATTGGAAGTAGCTACGTCATGTTGTAAGTGGTAGATATTGATTTGAAGTCTATGAATCAATATTTACGAAATATAACTAAGCAAACTTGTATTACGCGGTAGATAAACATATTTCGCAATAATTCGGAGTACAGTTTAATTATTTATCTAAAATCTATCCATGACCTGTGCATCTTGATCAGTCACATTTGCAGTAAATATTCAGGGCGCGCACCACGCTCATTGTCGGCAAACCCATCACATTTTGAAGCCATACCTAATCTCGAAATAATTGACGCTTTGTATGTAATTCACAATTTCCTCAAATTGAATATTCATAGTCAACTCAAGGTGGTAACAGTGCTTCTTTTTTCTCAGTACTATAAGATTCGTCGAAACACTGGAAAATTTTAAAAGGATTTATTTATAGTGTAACTTATGTTATGCTTATATTTAATAATTTTAAGTTATTTAGTTTAACAATTAAAAAGTTGAGAAACAAAATCGCTGCCACTTAACACGCAATGTCTCTCATACGAACGGGTAAGTGGAGAATGGAGTTGACACTAGGTTATCTTTGTCTATCCCGCTATGCGTGATAAAGTAAGAAGCTTAAAAAATTGTTTAGAAAGTTAATGGACAAATAAAATGTCACTTCAAACACAAAAACTACTTGTCACTAAAAAGTTATGTCGCAACGTAGTTTGATGATCTAGTGATATTTCGATGATAATAAAATAACAGAACGCTTCTCCTAATATTCTTTGTGCTATGACTACTACCACTGTTACAGTCTTCATCATACCACTACCTTAATCCCAATATACTACATGCAAATAAATCAAATATTCTACCTACATTTTCTATGTCTAACCCAAATTAAAAGTTATATATGCCAGAATATATATCTACCAATATATTGTTATATTTAATTAATCTTACATAGATCTTACTTTCACTTCATGTAAGCATAAATTAAAATACATACAAAGATTCATTAAAGCAAAGTAATAAACAAATCGCAAAGTAATATTTACAATATTTTTTACCAAATGTGTATAATGATTAATATTTTTTCTACACTACAAAGAAAAACATAGCGGCAAGCGGTATGCAGGTATATAACTACATGTACCTACCTAATTTATAAGTTATAAATATATAAAAGAAAAAATTGTTGATCCGCTTGATTGACAATGTGAGGTTCACATTGTCGTTATTTGTTCCCATTTAAGCAAATATGGTTAGGACAGACGATAAAGCTATCTTATGTAATAAATCTGTATACATCGCAAATACTAGTTAAACCGGTTTGTAGATATACCTTATGCATATTGAGACAGAAATTACTAAAATACACAAAATAATTAATTAAAATATAGCATAATAGTGCGTATATATTTTATAACGATAATAGTAAGCAATTGAAATTTCAATTACGACTTGCTCTTTGTATATAACTTCCCTGCTCTAGAACGAAAAGCGACTATTCTCTATCGCATCTAGTCGCAAAATTCAATCTCGTATTTTTTGTGGAACAAAAGCTCTTAGCAAAGAAGAAGAGGAGCCATCTACCCTGTGTATTCAAACAAATTCCAACTGCGTCACAATGCAATGGTGTGAAGTATGATTAAATATGAATATTGTGTAAGAAAATTATAAATACTCTTGTTATATCCTGATGAATCTTAATTCATGTTAAAGGACGTGAAAAACTAATTTCGGAAACAATGAGTTTCCACACGAACAAAGACAACAAGCTATAGACATATAACAACTATAGAATACTATTAGAAAATAACAGTATTATTTCAATGTACCAAACATTAAAATAATACTGAGTCACTCATATATATTATAAAGTCGATTCAACCTGAGGTTGGATAATAACTAAGACATGCATTATTAATTATCTATATATTCTTTTCAGTGTCACGGTAAATCCCACATATAGCAGGGTAGGCAGAGTTTCAATATTTCGAAACTCCACTTTCGAGTTTTGAGTAGCGCGTTACACTACAGTCTTATTGAGCCACGATCGTTTTCGTGCATTTTTTGCTTCACGCTGTGTCCTGCATATAGCAGTGAAGGCAGGTTAGCCACTTTCCCCTATTCGAGGCATTTCGTGTTGAGTGGCGAAACTCAACGCCGCGCTTTGCCTTGTTGCCAGAGCGAGGAAAATGAAAATAATTAATTCTCCCCGAGTGGGAACCGAACCTACAAACTGGTGCATTTACAGGCAGACGCTGTTGCCTCTGCGCCACGACGGTCCTCAAAATATTACTTCTCACCGAAACACTACACACTACTTCTCTACATAAATTTTATCGTAATCAAATTGAAAGAATGTGCAGATAACTTACTTATTCTTTTAAAGCAAAATATACTTAATTAATTAATTAATTAATTAATTAAGACCGAGACGGATGGCAAGCTGGTACGTAAAATTAAACATTCTATATTCTGATGTATGTACATCATTATAGTTACTAGAATATTTATGAATATACCTAGCAATGTAATAAGAATTTTGCAACGTCCTTTGCAAATCCGGACGTGATATTTATTTATCTTGTTTAAGTACTTATATACAGAAGTATGTGCTTATAAACTGAGGAAATTAAATTTAAAAATAATCAATTTTTGAAAATCGTAACTGAAGTGGTATACTTCTTCAACGATTTTATTATATTGAAATTTATGAAAAAAACAAGTTCTCGAGTGCAGTTCGTGTGCGTTTATTTTATGAGCCCCTTTTATAAGTTACTATTTTTCGGAATTGATACGGAACCCTCGGTGCGCGGAATCACTCGCACTTGTTATCACAGAACAGTATCCTAAGGTAAAAATCAAAAGTAAAGTCAAAAGGAAAGCGGCCTGGTAAAGATGACTATGTTTGTATAGCATACATATCTTCACGGTTTATCCCTAGCAAGGTGAGCAGAGATAACGGAGCGCCAAACGCTGCGGTCTCTGCATAAATTCAAATTTAAATAATTTTATTCAAAGTAAGAATATATGCTTAATTTTTTGAACTGGTTCAATTAAGGCAATGCCTCAAACCTGAGAAGAACCGGCGCAAGAAACTCAGCGGGACTTCTTTTTTTATAGTTATTTACAATTATACAATTATTCATTGTTGACAATGATACGCTTGAGATAAACTGGAGCGATCATTTCATTCCCAAGGCGTGTTATCATTTAGAAAATCAGGCATTAATTACGTAATAACCTTTAACACACAAACGTCTTTCAACAATTTTTTTAAATTGTGATATAGAATATTCTCGCACGTTTTCTGGGATCCTATTGTAAAAGCGCACACACTGTCCCATTAAGGAATTGCGAACTCGATGCAATCGAGTTACGTGTAAGGTACGCGGTAAGTTTCAACCTATTTCTAGTATTAATATTATGTACACATGTCGCCAATTTTAGTAAAATCATTAATATTTTTTAACATATAAAATATTTTCAATAGGCCAATATTTTCAATAGGCAATTAAGGCCTTAGTTATAGATAGAGCGAATAGCTCGCTTTTGTATGACAAAAATTGAATGGATAGAGTCTGTATTTGCCCATAATATAATGCCATAGAACATAATAGTAAATAGTATGAAAGTAGCTAAAGTAAACAAGGCGAGCCGTTTCTACATTAGTAAACGATCAAATTTTTTTAACCGCTAAAGCTGTTGTGTGAGCGAATCTATTCGCCATACCTCTTTCGCCTTGCCCACTATCATTAACCTCTTCATACATGCTCTTCAGAGGGTCCTCTTGCTTTTTACGTGACCTTCCTCTAGTATCTTCGACACTGTTTTCGAAGGTCAACTGAGGTATCCCCTTGCCTCTCTTACCACTTACTTTTGGCTTCATATATCTTTTTTACCATTCTTTCACCACTCATTCTCTCGAAGTGCTCAAACCCCCTGAGCACGTTCTTCTTAATTCTCACTGTGACTTCCTCGTTGGTACCTACCATTCTGTATCTGTTTACCATTTCTTCATTGCGAATTCTCTCAGTTAAGCTGACTGCACCATCGAATAAATGCTGCCATCGTCGAAGACATCGCATCTCCACTAATTACTATATTAATTATAAGCAAGATTAACTATATTTTAACAAATTTATATTAAGGGTTCCGTCGTCAGACGGAAAAACCAGAGCCCTTATAAAATCACCTTGTTGTCCGTCTGTCTGTTTGTCTCTCCGTCTGCCACGGCCATTTTCTGTTTTGAAAATAAAATTTAAATCTGAAATTTAAAACAAATACCCAGGTTGGTGGTAACTTAGAGAAAAAAAAATCCAAGTTTTAAGTAAACGTAATCAAAATATCTGTATGAGCGTTTATGCTTACTTTTTGCTCGTATAGAAATCACTGCGAAATAAAAACCTACAGGGTACTTACTGCCTTAATTAGATTAATAATTACAAGATTATATTTGCTGTTCATTTAATACACAATAAGTGCATACGTCCGAAAAGTTAAGGTTGACTACTTTTATTGAGGTTTTTGACGTTAAAAAAATGAATCATGTATTCTGACTTTAAATAAAATTATTTGAATTAGAATTTAATTTTAATTAATAAATATACATTCCAGTGTCCCACGATCATGTAATGAGTACAAAATCTTCGGTGCGCGAGTGCAACTCGCACTTGACCAATGTTTTTTTTATTTAAGAATATTAAACTGTCCTATATTGTCAATGACCTTTTTACCAGACATCAGCAGCTTCCTTGAATAGTTAAGATGTCTATTTAGTTTTAACTTCAACTTATCATCATGATTGTTTCAAATAGTTTTATAACGCTTACCGCTGAACACTGGCCTCCCTCAAATTTCCCGATGATCGGCGACCTTGGCCATATCGTCTGTCCACGTAAATTTACTAACCAACATGGCTATAAATAAATCTATTTTAAGAAGGAATGATTTCAAAATAAGTCGTATCTTATTATCTCTAATTTGAAATATGTGGGTAGTATAACACCAAAGGAAATACTGAAAACATGTTACAAGATAAAAGTTTAATTATGTTCTAATTTCAAAAGATTGTATATCATTTACCAACAATTACCTAGAAATCAATACTATCCAATGGAGGTCTTAATTTCGTTTTTAGATTTAACTCGCTAACAATCTATATAAGCAAATACCATCACAACCTTGAATGAAGCCAGTTTTTGTTACTATTAACTTATAATTAGTATGTATTTGCCTTCGTAACCTTCTACGCATAATAAACAATCATCACCGTTCCCTTGCGTTTATATAAAAAAGATTTCAAAAAAGCTCACAAAGCTCACGGTCTATAAAATTACAGAAAACATTTATACATTTTAAAAGATTTTTTTTATATCAAAGCCTGTACAAGTACCTGCCTGCGGTCTAAGTTACCTCGGCTCCTTAAGAGCCCAGTAATAACACAATTATTAGCTATTTCCATTTGACCACACGGACGAAGAAGGGACACCAGGAATAGGGAACATGATTATAATCAGTGTACTATTATTTATTATTATGAAATTAATATAATATCTTAATATAACCTCTTCAAGCACAGAAAAAATAAAACTTCTAAGTCAGCACAATCAAAAGATCGAAAGTTTGTTAAAAAAAAATTTTAAAATCTGTAGTTCATTTCATATAAAATGACTCAAGTTTGTCGACTCTTAATAGTTGTACTTCATTATATATAGACCTAGACATCGAAATTGACGAAAAATGACATTTTTTTTTTGTTGTGAGTTGATTTTTGATGTTGTGAATGCTGTTAGCCCTATTCACCTTGACAGCGACACCGGTTGGAGGAAAAATGACAACTTACATTATATATAAAGGGGAAAATCGCAAAAATTATATTTTATAGGTAGGTTTTTCATAGAAATAAACCATTAGAAACTTACATTTATAGTTATTTTGACAAAAAAATTAGTGGATAAGATCAGGATCAAGAAACTAAGTTTGTTAACTTTGATAAGTTTCCGGTGACATGAAATTGACTGTCAGACGCTGTGCCGCTATGCCACGACGACTGAGCCTCTAAAGCAGTACTTGCAAAAAATATATTAAAGTTTCATAACATTGCTTTCCTATCTCCAACTCCGAATGATAAAATGGACTTTTATCACCTTTGCACTGACGTTACATGGTAACTTTCATTTCCTTGTCATTAAATTGTAGATTTGCTGTTCTAGCTGCAGAGAGTCGTTATATTTTTTCATACGGATCAAGAAAGTACATTCTACGTACATACAAATTGTGTTTAATAATTATGACTAAATTACTCAACCTTTCATAGTGTCGACAGACATTTAGGAGAGGATGCGCTTTGGTAAGTGGCTTATGTGTATTAATCGTGATCCGGTAAAGTTAGTGGCCAGCAATTACTTAATCTTGCAACGATTCACATTTGAACGCGACGTTCACACTAGAATGTAACTTAATTGTACAATTTATACAGAACTCAGTATAACATCATAATTGAGCAATTTAGAGCACACTTTAATATTTGATCACTTTTACATAAGTTTAAGAGAAGAATTACTGAGAGAAAGATAGTATTAGAAAATTAGTGCCATATAATATTACTCTTGAGTTTTATTTGTATATCTACTTACGCATTTATATTATAATGACATTGTAAATATTTTTAATAAGGCAAAATAGAAATTGTAGTAGAATGACATTATTAAATAACATAACAGTCTGTGAGATATACGTAGACTTATCCTAAGTCCTAAGATAAAACCTATTAATTAATTATTATTTAATTTCTTTATTGATTAATATTATGTCCTTTCTCAGGATAATAGTAAGCATTAAGTATATAATCGATTTATGTTCTCGTATTTATTCTAATATAATATTTATATTATATTGTATCTAAAGAACCTCCACAACTGCTCCACAACCTCCTCTTTCTTTTGGTGAAAGTCATATAAAAATCAGTCCAGCTATTTCGGAGATTAACCCGGACAAACGAATAGATAGACAGACGAAAAAAAATATTTATTTATATTTTAGGAACGTAATTTCAAAAATTAAGAAATCTGAAATTACAAAGAGCCACTTCAATTTTATATTATATATATATATATATATATATATATATATATATATATATATATATATATATATATATATATATATATATATATATTAGATATGGTACAGATATTTAAAAATATTGAATATATGCAATATAATTTGAAATAAGTATAGTTATGATGATGTCGCTTCTGAGATAAACAAACAGTTACGTATGTAATATAATGTAACGTTACGTAAATGTGCTTTTATCGAAGCTTGCGAATAATGTGATATACCGTAAGTACTTAGTATGTGCTTAGTACATACCTACTTTGTATATCAATATGATAATTTGAAGTAAATGTAAAAAACAAATAAACTATTTACAATATAAGGTAATAAGTCATTATGAAAACAAAAAATAAAATAATAATAATTATATACATACGAGGTAACACAAAACAGAACGTACCTAACGTTGATGCAGAATGTGGATTGTTAATGCGTTTACTTAAACGAATATCCGAGTAAGGTTATCAGTAATCCCATTTCCATAATTACAGTGATGTTCTAATCTGAGTTCACTCGAGCCGCAGGGACAATGGCTTGCATCATATCTGGCCGCGGAACAGCTTCCGTTCTCTAGCTCGTCTCACGGTCTCCGCACTCCTGAGTGGGGCGTCATCGCAGCATATATAACCAACCGCCGACCCCTCAACCAACATATCGCATACCATCAACATGAAGGTAATACTATCTAGTACGCTCGTTCATATTATCCATTCATCTACGTTCTATTCCAAAATATGTAGTTCAATTTTTTTAGTTGAAAAACAAAATATGGTTGATATATATATATATATATATATATATATATATATATATATATATATTATATATATATATATATATATATATATATATATATATATATATATATATATATATAAGAATTATTAATATATTGTACATTCTGTTCCATATAGACTTTAATTTGTCGAGCATGAATTTAAATAGTATTGAATAAATTTAAAATAAATATTCTATAATGTCCAAAATAAGAATATGTTTTATTATTATGTTCTAGGTCTTCGTCTGTCTGATAGCCCTAGCAGTGGCTGTAAATGCCGGCTACATAGGCGGCGGCGGCGGCGGTAGCGGCGGCGGATGGTCTCGCGGAGGTGGCGGCAGTGGATGGTCTAGCGGTGGAGGCAGTGGCTGGTCAAGTGGTGGTGGCGGCGGTGGTTGGTCGAGTGGCGGTGGTGGAGGCGGTGGCTATGGAGGCGGAAGTGGAGGACGTAAGCTAAATTTAGATTGTTTAATTTGTTCACGAATAAAGAACTTAACTTGCGAATATTGCCAACATGTTTCAATTTAACGACTGTCCATTATTAGAATATTTATACAAGAAAATTTTTCGATATTTCAAAAGATTTCTTACTTTAAACCGAAGACTGTACTTATGTTGTGACTAAAAGCATTATTATTTTGTAGAAATCAAAATCATCAAAATCATCACTTCTGGCGGAGGCGGTTACGGTAAGCTTTTGTAATTGTTCTTTCTATAGAAAGGTATATCGTCCTTTCTAATGGTATATCGTTACATGTCAACCTAGAAACTGCTGGATTTTACAATACAATATAGTAAAATCCATCGTAAATAATGTGAAATAAATAATATATACCTACTACTATATATGAAATGGGGACGGAGTGTGTTAACACTAAGTTCCCTCTGTATACTACTACTGCTATATGCGATAAATAGCTTTAATATGTTTTTTTTATAAATAATATATATACTAGATACTTGTTTGAAACCAAACACATTTAACCCAGATATAAGAAACTTGCTAAGAATTGTTACAAAAACGATTAAATCAAGGGCTTGGTACATGTTATCGAAAATAATAAAACTAATTCAAAACCTGTAGAGGTTTAACATTCAATACACGGTTAACGTAACCGACAGTAGGCATCAAAGATTTAAAAACTATTACTTGAGCACACCGAATCAACACATTACGAGAGAGGTCAAAAGACAGAACAAGAGGGTCATCCATTCACTTGATGGTAAAGTAGAATTGTGAATTTCACAATAACGTCTGTATTAAATGCTATGAAAATCATTTCGACACTAGGTAATCAAGTTATTGATCAACTTTTAAAGTTTAAACTATTTTTATCATTTCTCTTGAAGCCATCGTACTGCTGTGGGGTAGCGTTGGACTATAAAAGCGAGGGTTGCAAGTGCGGTCGCCGCTTGAGGGAATCAATTATCTCATTTTCCCACTCTAATAAAACAAAGCGCGGTTTTAAGATCTGGCAGGTGGCACGCTATATCTTCAATTCGGGTGAAAAGTGGAGAACTGAGTTTTTTGACAATATTGTCTCTACATACCCTATACCCCATGCGAAATAGAACTTCTAAAAAAAAGTGTGTAATGTTTCGCGCCTGGCATGTTGGAGAGGAAGAACATAAAAATTAGTTCAATTCTTTAGTTATGGTATTTCCAACGTGCGAGTTGAGCACAAATCACTTCACCAATGTCACGCTATATGGTGAACACACAAAGGAAGTTGTACAGTAAAAAACAGAATATATTACACAATAGGAAGAATACATGTAACCTAAAAGTTAGACACTCAGTTGTTCGATTTTCAACTGAACTTGGAACATTGACATATTAATTAATTTCTGTTTGTGTTTCAGGAGGTGGACATGGGGGTGGAATCGGCAGTGGTAGCGGCGGGTGGTCAAGTGGAGGCGGAGGCGGTGGCTGGAAGCTCGGCGGTGGCAGCGGCGGCTGGTCAAGCGGAGGCGGAGGCGGAAGCGGTGGCTGGAAGCTCGGCGGTGGCAGCGGCGGGTGGTCAAGCGGAGGCGGAAGCGGTGGCTGGAAGCTTGGCGGTGGCGGCGGCGGTGGCAGTGGATGGTCCAGCGGTGGCTCCTCCGGCTGGTGGTGATCTTGATATATGCATTCTGTGACAATACAACCGTACCTCATACCTATATTGTTTCTTTTTTCTCACTATTTATAAATTATATAAACCTGAATCACAATTTTAATGAATACATGTAATACTCAATATTATAAATTCATATTTCTTTGTAAAATCAATATTTTTAGTGTTGTTATATTATCTGTTGATAGTGTACGTTAAAAGATAAAAGCGGGACCTTTATAGGATCACATTTAAATTTTTTGTCCATTTGTCTGTTCACCCAAGTTTTCAAAAATTTTGTGATGTTACTAAGCTCAAATTAGTGTAATATATGCAGATGGGTAGTCCCTTTGCATTTTATATGAAAATCGCCGCGTAATGAAAACTTACAGGGTACTTAAAAATACTTAAAGGAACATATACAAATTTGAACCCGCATCTCATTGAAACCCTCCAAGGCTAATACGACTAAGTCGATTTTTGCGCGGGTTTAAATTTTGCTGCTTTCAATTTTTTATGTTGTCTAAGTATTTTTCTATCCTTAGTGTGAATTAACACTTTAAACTCAATAAAATATTACAGGGCGCTTCCCGTTAACCTAGAAATATTAAATTTAGCAATAAGTTATACCATAAAATAGAAACAAAGCAAAAATACGAAAATTAAAAATTCATAGGTATCCCAGAAAAAAGAATTACTAACTTATATCTGTAATTCATTTCATAAAAATTGAATGGATGCGACCGCAAATATATAAAATTTTTATTCTTGTTTTGATTGTATTTTCCGTTGACCTACAATTATGTATAAAATAATATGTGCAGTTGCACATTTAAATTTGTAATGAGTTGTTTTTTTTAATAATCTTACCTTCCTTTCCTTTCCTTTGTATGTACTATAAGTTCTAACTTCTTGCCAAATGTCATAACACTAAGTTAACGGGAAGTACCTACCATAAAGTTAGTGCGGCAAAAACGAAGCACAACTTTTTCTGTAATTCAAGAGACTGTCGGTCTGGATATTAATAATAATAATAATTTCAGCTCGATATCTCCACGCGATCGTAAGAAAAATGTAAATGTCGGATGGAAAGAAAGCCTTTTCATTTTGAGGCACGGAACCCTAAACAACGATGTGAGATTCGTCTTTGTCCGTAACCACTGGATGAATATGTGTAATAAAATACAAAGATAAAAAAAAATATTATTTCACATAAATATACAAAAATAAATAACAAATAATGTTAACAATTCAAGTAAATAAAAATATTTATTTCTTCAATTTCTTATTAAATTTTTGCCTCTTTGCTCTGTTGGGGTCATAATTTTCTTTGTCCGATGAATCAGTGCTGAGAGGAGAAGTGTCACGAGCTACCTTTCTTTTCAGTCTATTTTCATGATGAAGAGGTTCCAAAGGAGCCAGAACTTCAAAAGCTCTGAAACCAAGGCAAGACAAATATATTAAGATTCAAAAATAAAATATTTCAAAGCATATTTGGAAATGTGTTGATTATAGTAAATTTATAATGGGCTGAACAATCCGCCTTTGCCTAAAAATATTTTGTGTTTACGATTATAATTGTACTTTAGAAAAAGACATAAACTCATGTTTATAATTATACTTACATGTTTTACTTTTAACATATTTGAAATAAGCTATTTCGTTGATGAAAATTAAGATACCAAGGTAATTAACACATTTTTTAGTAATATAACGAAATCGATAATTGTCTGACAGCAATAAGGAATATAATATTTATTCTTTTGAGTTCATAGGAATTTACAAAAACAAATACTTTGAATATTTCTTAAAATTTATTTAGACATTAATTATTACTTTTTATTGACATAAGAACAAAGCATGCCTTGCCATTGTCTTTTGTCTTTTTATTTAAAGTACACTGAGTTATTTTAAATATCAAATTTTTCCATTTATCATAAAGTAAAAAATATGGTCTAGTTTAGATTTTATTTATATAATTTTTTGGATGGATTTTAATAGAAGGCTTACACCTCCTGATCCGTACCATAAGGGCGCAGAATGTTAATGTCCCTCGCCGGTGTGAGAAATGGCAACGATGCGGCTATGAGGATTGGACCGGCACTAGGTGGAGGACGGAGCTAAATTGGTACGTAGCGTGTAATAGGAGGGATATTAACAGAAAATGAATGAATCTATTAGATATCATGGATAATAGAGATTTGGACGTGATTTTTATAACAAATACCAAGCGAAAGGACAATTCCTCGATAGACTTGGCGGGCAATTGCTTCACTTTCTGGGCCTTCTAAGGTATAGGTATCAACCAGAGGCTGATTGAGGTCACTTCAAATTTGGGATAGCAAAAGTATTTTTGTTGGCGGCGTATGCGCCAGTCTCCTTATCCCCATCAGGCGAACTGTAGGAGTTTTGGAAGAATGTCAGGTACGACATTCTCCCAAAATCAGTTGTCAGGATGTTCTAGGTAGTGTAAAGAAGGAATGAAAAAACTAATAATTTCTAGTGATCTGAACGGATGAGCCGGAACTACATGAAGCGGTTACTAGCGAGTGCTAGGCCAGTATGGTGACAAGAAAAGCGAACAAGGCTGGAAGGCTGATATAAAAATTTTATAAAGAGAAGAATTTGTTCATTGAAAATACAATCACAAAATAATACACATGTGGAAATAGGAACGAATGGAAGAGAAAAGTATGATTGATTTATTTCTAGAGGATCAGCGTATTTGAAGATAAGTTATGGACAGGCAAGTATTTAGGAGTGCTGATATGGGAACAGACTAATCTTAATCTAGTAGTTGCTAAAATATGGGGTCTGTTTTTATGCTGGCGCAGTTGCACAAGAAGTTCAAACTTGCAGTCCAACAAGCAGGAATATGAAGAAAAATTTCCAATAGCTTGCGAAATAGAAAATATAAATGTTGCGTGTCAAGTGGTCGATGATGAAGCAAAACATATTGTAGAAAACATGGAAGGGTTTTAAGGCCGTAGGTAAGGATAAATATTTGAAAGAGACATAAATATAGAGTACAATCTGCAACAGCACCAAATGAAAGCACTGAAAAGATGTGAGTATAAATATTCAAAGAAAGAAAGTGAGAAAGGTTCATAAACAACTTCTACAAAACAGAGCTTTCGTTGCCAGAAGTAAATAAGGTTCTCAGGGCTGTCAGCGAACCAACCAAAAAGGCATGAATGAAAAGGTAGGTATAAGGCATGAAGACATGTTAGCATGTAAAAAAAAACAGTAAATATGTTCTATAATTTAGAATATGAAAATATCTTACTGAGGAGCATTGCTGTGAACATCTGCAATAGTTTCAAGTGTATTTACTCTTTCATCATCTGTATCACTGTCAGCTTCAGATTCTGATACTATTATACCTTTTACTTTCAGAGAATTAGAAATCAGAATATTCTCCTGAATATTTTTAATATTTGCATTTTCTCTATATTGCTCATTTTCACTTTTTAAGCTTGAAGAGATATTAATATTTTGTATAGTGTCATCAGTTTGTATTCCAATAGATTGCTTATGCATATAATGACAATTATCTTCTCTACAATCTGAAATATTCATAGTAGTTACAAAGTGTTTACTATCAATAATAATAGTAACAGGTTTGAAATCACTTGCTTTTTCATAGATTTTACATAAGTTACAAGTTTCATATAATGAGCTTCTTTTATAAAATGGCACTTTGTATAAAGGTACTATACTTTGGAAATTTGGTTTGGTAATTATTTGAATATCCTTAAATGATACTGAGCTAGTTTGAGTTGTATTATTATCTTTTGATATATGTATATATTTTTCAGCCTCTTTTACAGCTTGACATGCCAGCATATCTTTATCAATATGGTCATTCTGACTTTCATCTATCTCTATTACATTTTCATCAATAACAATTCCACTTTCATCATTTTCATTTTTATTGATTTTTGGTAATATATGTAATTTAGTTTGAGGGTTTACTTTTTTCTTAAGTTTCTTATGCTTAATTGATAATTTATTCATATTTTCATTTTCATTGTTGAAAGTTTCAATAATTTTTCTTTTACTGTTATAACTCTTATGAATATTATGTCCAGCTAAACCTGCTAAGCTCTCTTCACTTAAATTTCTATTTACTCCTAAATCTGTAAAAGCTTTACGGTGTTTCTTTTGACACTGTAAGTTTGTATCCAGCCATTTTTTAACATAAACATTTTTATTTTCCATTTTGAAAACTTTAGAAGACGAAATATTTTCACCAGGATAAGCAGGTATTATATTTTCTTTGCCTTTAACTAAACTATTAAATGTGCTTTTTCTTTTGTTACAATATTTGGAAGGAGCCTGGATACATTCTGGGAAAACTTGCTTCTCTACTTTCAATTGATCCGAGATTCTCTGTCGTCTGAAAACTATAAAAATATTATAATTATTTTCCAAGATAAATATCAACATTTAGGTAAATATCATGTTCCATATAAAAAATTATATACCATCTACATTAAATAAATCTTGAAATGTAGTAAGTAAATTTGAAATATGCTCTGTGCGTAGAGACAACGGTTTATCTACAAAATGTTTTGTTTCGAATGGTGGAGTTAGGCACAACAAACATTCCTCAGCAGTGGTTATACAATTTTGGCAAAGGAAGTGCCCACAAGTATATCTTATATAAACTGCGTTTAAGCAATCGCTACAAGATTAAAAAATATATTTATTTTATTATGTATTACTTAATCCATTTACATTACGTTACGTTTTGAAGAATTTTATCTCACCAAGTTACACATTTACTATTGTTTACTAAATCTTTCACATATTCAACACCTAGATCTATATTTAAATTAGTCATAATAATATAACCATTCTTAGTAAATTAGGGTTTTAGAAAGAAATGTAAACGATACAGTTAAATTTACTGTTATGTGTTGATGTCATTATACTAAAAAGCATAGACAAGTAATGTTATTGTAACTTATTATTTTATGGGTTTTAGGCGTGCCAGCTGAGGTGAGATGAACAGACGTCAAATTATTCATATAAATAAATATAGAACGTGAGCAGTATGATAATATATTATACTAAAATAAATAAAATAATAAATAGTACATAAATATAAATAGTATTTTATAATTAAATAAATAACTATATAGTTATTGCACATATCGATATCGATAACGATAGTTATCACTTTTCCTTTTTCTTTAGACAGTACTATCCAAAAGCTTGGGACAAAGAATGAGATTTATAGGTACTATAAGTTCTAACTTATTGTCAAATTTTCTTAAGTCTAGTATGATGGGGAGTACCTGTAGGTTTTGATAATGTAAAGAAATGTAAAGAATTGAAGCATAAACGCTACGTCTGCGCCGTGGGTGCGAGGAAGGGGCTTACGCCACTCGCTGCTTCACTCACGCGCTTAAGGCAATTCAATTACTTTTGTCTTACTGTATTTATTTTTATACAAAAATGAATTCTTGGATAAAAAAATTACCTTGACCGATTTAGGACTGAAGGCACTGTGATTTTTGAAGTCGACAACAACTACTGCCTCATAATTCGTCTTCTAATTCAGATGAAAGCTTTTATAAAAAACAAAAAATTTAATTCAACAAACATTTATGTGACTTATTTATTGGTTCTAATATTCGTTTCCGTCAGTTAAATATTGAAGTATGCCGGAAATTCCTTAAGAAATATTGCACAAATCAGATAATTCCGAAAGAATCTACAATTAGAAAAAACTACTTGCCATCTATCTACAAAGAAGTAGTTAGTGAAATACGCGCTGATCTCTCATGCATAGTTTTTATCCCTCTATTCCATGCTGTTCCCAGAAAAAAAATGAAAAAGTGATAAAATTAAAACATTTAAACTACTGAAAAAAAAATGAGTTAGATTTGGTATACTAATAGTTCATAGTATTCATAGTTCATCCTAATATGCAATGCAAAAAGAGACGGTTAAATTACGTCGATTACTTATATCATTCTTACTTAGTAACAGTGGCAAGTGGTAAAAGTTTTTCTAATTTTAAATTTCTAATATAAACACATTTGAAAATCATTTCCACAGTCCAACTAGATGTCACAGTAATAGTTACAAATCATTTGATTTACAATTATTATAGTGACATTTAGAATTTAGCGGTAATATAGTAATATAGATTTTGATAGAATGCCAGGTCGGTAGGTAACTTAAAATCATTTTCGAAAACCAATATTATGTGTTAAAAACATATAGTAATTATTTTTAAAAGTCAATTCTGTACATTAAAGATTGAGAAAAAAAGATTGATTGGTTCGGTTAATATATCGATAATAAAAGCTTAAAATCCACTCAGCAGAATTTTTGTCTGTCTGTCTTTCTGTCTCTCTGTCTGTGTATTTAGCCTCCAATCACGCAAAAACTACGGAACTGGACAGAAATGAATGAATTTTTGTACAGTAATAACTTACAGTCCATACAACAGTTCCTTAGCCTTAAACAATATATATAGAATATTTTATATTCTGATGTGCAATGCAAACATCAGTGTGCAATACAAACAGAGATGTTTAAATTACCTCAATTACTTGCAATTAAAGGTAGCTTTATTCTATTCTCAATTAGAAACCGTGGCAAATGGTAAAGATTTTTTAATTTAAAATATAAAATATTTGAAAACTATTTCCATAGTCTATCTAGATGTCACCGTAATAGTTACAAATCTTTTGACTTATAGTTACTATAGTGACATTTAGTGATACTATAATGACATAGGTATATAAAGTGAAGCTATCGTTATTGTAAAAATAAACCAAAAAAACTACACAGTGGATTTTTTGTCTGTATAAGACAAACGTCTTGAAAAATATTAAAGATCAATAAAGTCAAATTACTTTGATTACTGGTAAAGAATGACTACTAAAGAATGACTAAATTTTGACGCTATAATAGCTTAAAACTTAAATCAACATATAGAATAGTTCCTGGAGTTCAATGAGGTTTCCGAAGAAAAAACATAGACATATTTTAATTACGTCGATTACTAGCAAGTGAAGCTAAATTATATAACAGATATTGTCGAATAAATAACTTTTTTATAATATGAGCATTATTTAAGTTTAATTAACATTTTTAAGCATAATATTAATTTTATTTTGAACATTGACAATGTTAAAAATATAATATCTTAGTAGTACATTTGTCAGGACTAGAATAAGTAACGCCAAAGAATGGCGGTGTATTTAAAAGTAAAAAATATCGGTCAAGTGCATGTATACTCGCGCACCGACGGTTCCGTACCTATTTCAAAATTGTAGGTATTCCGATGAGGAAAACACTACTAATACAAATTGACAAACTTAAATTTGCAGTTGTATCCACTAATTTCGTATTAAATTAACTAAAATATAAGTTTTCAATGGTTTTATTCTGGGATATAAATTTAAATTGTTTGGTCTTTTTCTTTATTGCCAAAACTTATTGCCAAATTTCATACTTCTAGGATGACGGAAAGTACCCTGTAGGTTTTCATCACGCGACGATTTTCGTACAAAATGCAAAAAATTAAGCATAAACGTTCATATCTTTTGATTGCGTTGACTTAGAAGTTTGATATTTATTGTGCCTCAAGAGGTTATCGATTTGGATATTTCGATTTCCACATAATTTGGAGAAAATGTTCTTGACAGACAGACAGGCATACAAACAGACGGACAACAGAGTGATAAGGGTTCCGTTTTTTTCTTTTGAGGTATGGAAATATACGGGTACATTGATTTTTAATAATAGATAAGAGTGATTCGAAAAAGACGGCGAGTAAATAGAAGAATTTCATTGTGATGTTGGTATAAAATATTAAATAGAATGCGGTCTAGCTAACATAAGCGGGCGAAGCCGCGAACTCTCTAGTTGCAAATATAGCTACTGGCCATAAAAATGAAAATTGATGAATTTCAGTACCGCAACAGTTTTCTTAAAAAATACTAAAGACCGATAAAGTCGAATTACTTGGAGTACTGGTATCTACTAAAAAATAATAAATATTGATAGTTTAAAATATAAATCAACACAGAATAGTTGTCGCCCTGGCATTGTGCGAGGTTTCCGTAGAAATAAAAATGGACATTTTAATTACGTCGATTACTAGCAAGCGAAGCTAAATTATAATTTATAAATGACTTTTTTGTAATATGAGCATTATTTAAGTTCAAATAACTTTTTTTAGTATAATATTAATATTATTTTAAAAATCGACGATGATAAAAATATAAGATAATAGTAGTACATTCGTCAGGACGAAATTCGTCAGGACGAAATTCGTCAGGACGAAATTCGTCAGGTAAAGAACGCCAAAAAACGGTATTTAAAAAAAATCTATTGATTATGGCGTTCCAATAAATAGTATTAGTATGATTTTGATTTTCACATCAATTGTAGGAAGTGAATATTGTGCTTTTTACGCTATAAATAGAAAAGCTAGAACATAATCTGCTGACAGACTATATTATATTAATTATATATACGTTTACGTTTTAATACATGCAAGAATCATATAGGTACATTGATCACGATTTTTAATAAAAGACAATAGTGATTCAACGACGAACGACAAACTTGAAGAATTGCATTGTGATGTAGAAATAAAATTTTAAAACGAACGCGATCTAGCTATCATAGCGGGCGAAGCCGCGAGCGGGTCTCTAGTAAAAAATATAACGGAATTTATTACTAATTTTAAAGTTATGCAACACCAAATACTGGCCTTACAAAATGTAAGGTGTTCGTCAATTTCACCGTCTCCACGGTGAAATATAGATCTAGTGATCTCTCGCAAAACGCGTCCTCATCATCACACGACTATATGTGGGGATTCAAGACAGGGTGATTACCGCTCCTACGTAAAAAAATAATTCTTAAGCGTTCATTAGTTCGGGACGTTAGGTTTTTTGACCTACGTCGGAGGAGCCAAAATAAATTTCTGGTCTATTTACCTAAAGAATGGCTTAAGGAATTCTGCAAAGGCTAATCTGAGCTCCAGTTTCCAGCTTGTAAGTACGCTCCTCACCTACATCCGATTCTTCAAGACCCTTATTGTCAATACGACTGAATGAACTACCCTTCCATCTCTCCTTACAGGAGAAGAAAAAACAAAAAGTTTTGTCCGTCTGTCAAGAGCATTTCTCTTATGATCACAGAGAAATATCAAACTGAAATTAATACTAAAAATAAACGCAAGTCAACGCAATCAAAAGAATATGAAATATATGCTTAATTTTTGCCGTAATTTGTATGAAAATCGCCGCGTTATTAAAATCTAAAGGGTACTTCCAGTTGAATTGTATAACTAAACATTACACGACCTACTCGTGAAGTATTCGTGTAAAACTATGATGATACACAAGAAATATTTATACTTTATTCAATACCATTAATTATATACAAATGTATAATGTGTAATAAATATTACTTTTAAAAATAAATATAAATTAAAACTCATACATTTTAGCAGAGTTCTAAATTTGTCAGATATTCCTATGCATTTACGCAGCTAATAGGGATTTTTTATATCCATTTTATTGTATTTGAAAACGTGATCTACAACAGACCTTAAAATATTATTTTTTCAGATGAAATAAAAAATATATATAATATGATGTCTTTAATCTATAAATGCAGTTGCTATCACAATAAGAAGATAATAAGGCTAGTTGTCTAATTTTTTTCTTAATAATTATTATACTACTGTCTAAAAAATAAAATGCTTATTGAACATTTAAAACAATGTTTAAACGATTAAAACATTAGCCATTAATCAGAGGGTCATAATATATAAACAATATACAAGAAATGCTTAGATTAATATTTGGCGAAGTGAAATATACTATTATACACTTATAAAATATTTATTCATAGCCATCCAGTGTCACGGCTGATCATATTTCACTTTTTCCAAATTATATGAAACAAGGACCATAATAAACATGATGATAATATTTGTAATATTATGAAATTACTTTTTTATTAGGTAATGAAAAATAATTATCGACATTTACATTTCTCAAATAACATTTATTTACATAAGTGTTTATTTTATTTCATAGTAGTTATTGTTAGCACGAATTTATTATATTAAGTATATATTATTTATAAAAATTATTAGAAAAATGGGTGTGACTTTAAAATGAATAAAATAAACATATTTATGAATGAACCTTATAAATGTATATCCTTACTCATTAAAATGTTTTTTATTGCATTCAAAAATAAAATAAATTCCCTAATGACTCTTGTGTTATAATAAAAGGTATGTCCAATGAGGCACTGGGGTCCTGGGAACGTGAATTGTGAGGTCTAAATAAGTTACAAACATTTACACATTCAATAGAATGTTCACACTTCACAGGTCAGGGCCCTAGCAGGCCATGGGCACTAGCCCCAATCGCCAATAAGGTAAAAATGGAACATTAAAAGGGTATTAATAAAATAAATTTATCCCATATATGGTTTGCAACCAATTGAACAATTGGCTTTGCCAACAAATCTTAACTTATTAAAAATATTTCACATAAATACATTGTATGTAAGTCGTTACTAAAGTGTCACAATTTGAAGACTATGACTATTCTAGAGTTATTGTGAGTTTCTAATAAACTTTTATTTCACGAGATATAGTATTCTTATATGTTTAAATAAAATTGCACAAGAGAGTATATAGAGTACAGATATGTACGTTGTAAACTGAAGATGGAAATAATAATAATATATTGGTAAAACATTTTAATATTGAAATATGTATTTTGGTCATAAAGAAAATTTTAAAGCAGTTTCACCCCATGAATCTGTAAGTCAACACACAATATATTGTACACATTGTACAATGTATTGAGTTTGGGATGGATTTCAAGTCATAATATTATTATAATAACCTTTATGAATTTGTTATCTATATATTTATAACTTACTAACTGACACACAATGCATAACCGAATGTACTGGGCGTGGGACGCAACACCTTGTATGTAGGTTAATTTAGGAGTAAGGAGTGAAGCACTAAATCTAAAATGGAAATTGATAAGGTTGTGTTTGTTTATACCATTTATTATTAATTGTTTAATACCATTGTGGTGTAGCGGCCCAGTCCAGTTAAACGTCTGTAAAATTGTTGATTGTGGGTTCGAAGTCCTCTCTAATGAATTATTTTCATTCCCCCGCTCTGGCAAGAAGACAAAACGTGGTGTCTAACACTAGGTTCTCTCTGCCTACCCTGCTATATCCAGCATTCAGCGTCAAGCCAAACAAAAAAAGAAATGTTATGATTTTTCAGTCAAAACTGCTGGTAATAAAATCTACTTGAAAAAGGTTGCCAGCAACTAGCATGTTATGAAATACTGGCTTACGACACGTATGTCGTGGGAATACTTCGTTTTCATTTAATTTCTTTCATCACTTAATCAATGGAAAGCGAATAAAGACAATAAAAATTATAACAAATTCATAAAGTTAAAGAAATGTTAATAATTATTTACAAACATAGACTTATAAAAATGCAAAGTAACATTAGAAATATTATAAAATAACAGATAATTAAGAACTATGTTAGCTCTTTTTATAACTACGATGATCTCGTAATACTTACTAACAATTTAAAACCCTCATAGGGTTTTAATAATTTGTACATTGCATCAAGTTAAAGTTATTTTTAAAGTATTCAAACAAAATCAACATTAACATTTAATAAAATTGTTATACCTTTTATTTTACAAACATATTCTTACGATATGTTGTTACTATAAAAAGTTTTAAATGTCATTCTAGAGTTTTAAACTCTATTCTTTTAATTAAATAACCACATTAAACTGAATATTGTTATGTATATTCATACTAGAAGTAAATAATATAAATAATGACGCAAATCCAATGGTCAACCTATTTGAATAAATCATCATTGTACAAAACCCAACAGCAATAAGTATAACCGGTACCACACAAATCAGTATAACAATTATTTAATTTTCAAATGTTTAACAGCATAAAAAATTATAGAATATTGTTGTAACAAAAACACACTATATTATTTAGGTACTAATTATTCATTTGTAAAAATAAAGTTTGCTTATTCATTTAAAGCTTCTATTAAAGATTCGAAAATTAATTATATTATGACAAGTCATAATCCTACATTCTAACAACTTCTACAATACAATAAAGACAAATATTTACAATGCTTATACTATAGGGTCTCAAGTTAAGTAAAACCGATAGCATACTATCTACCAGTATTTATTGCAGGACCTGGCTGAGGGTTTGTCGAAGAACAGACATTTCAATATAACTTACAATTAGTAAACATTACTACCATATTATATACATATCAAAATTAAAAGCAATAATGGAATGGAACAGACAAGCACTTTATATATTTAATGGTAGATGCCAAGGTTCAGTATAGAAATACTTATCGTTCACGTCGAGCTCGTTTGGCCCTGGCAGTAGGAGCTGAGGGAGTGTGGTCTT